>RJWH01001056.1:0-345860 GCA_004363575.1 Solenodon paradoxus
GAAGGCACACAGGTGGAGGAGGGAGGAGTCAGAAGGCACACAGGTGGAGGAGGGAGGAGTCAGAAGGCACACAGGTGGAGGAGGGAGGAGTCAGAAGGCACACAGGTGGAGGAGGGAGGAGTCAGAAGGCACACAGGTGGAGGAGGGAGGAGTCAGAAGGCACACAGGTGGAAGAGAGAGGAGTCAGAAGACACGCAGGTGGAGGAGGTAAGAGTTAGAAGGTATACAAGTGGAGGAGGGAACAGTCAGAAGGCTTACAGGTGGCATTTACTGGCCTGGGCCTCTGTAATATCTTGGAGTCTCCTTGACTCATCCTAAAGATGCATCCTTTCTTTTCCCACGTGCTTCACTGTCTGGTAACATGAAGATACTCAGATGGACCACTGTACACCCTTGTTTTCCTAAGTGATGCTACTTGTCAGCTACATTGCTGACACCTGGTGAACCTCAGCACTCAACAGTATATACAAACATACATTTGCATTCACATAACCAAGTGACCAAGATTAAAAGTAATCATTCATGGGGAAAAATAACCAAAGACTCAGAAATTATTGACATTTTTATCCTCATTTTCCTGGAGACACAGGGAAGAAATATATACATACATATTATGTATATGTGCATGTGTGTTACTCTTCTCTAAACTAGCTTCTGTTCTTTAAGCAATCCTAGTCATCCAAAACTCCACTGTCCCTGCATTTGATTATATTTCATAATAGAAAACACATTAAAACAGAAATATTCCAATATAACAATACTGTCATTGTTATTTGCAACACAATAGCCAGAAGTAAGCAAAATAGCACAGATTTTAAATTAATCTTTTTGTCCCATATTGAGTGGTTCAATTTTTTTAATAAGAAAAAACCAAAACATTGAAGACATGGAGCATTGAGCTACATTTCTACCTAAGCCCTTAAGCACACAGATCCCTTTGCTTCACTTCTTTCAATTCAGCAGACTCAACTAACCTTCATTCAGAAAATGGATTAGAGATCTTTAATCCCACACCACGGGATTCTGGTTCTTTGAGGTAGAGCAGAAATTCCTCTGAACTCTCCTAATAGGGCCCCCAGTCTGTTCTTATGGGGCCCTCTGCTGGCCATACTTGGAAACAAGAGAAGAAAGAGAAGAGAGTCCATTATGATAACTCCAAAGAGTTAATGGGTGATTGAGAAAAAAAAAAAAATGTAAACAAAACCCCACCCAGGCATCTTGGCTATGCAAGCGAAATATTGCCATATGAATGCTTTATAAAAACAAAAAATGACCTTCCTTGAAGAATTTTGAGAATGATTTTTCTTCTTTCTTCTGTTGATTTTTGATTTTGATTGTTTTTTCTAGTTCCCTCAGGTGTGCTTAATTTGGACTCTCTTGGTTTTGATGTGCTCTTGTATATCTGTAAACTTTCCTCTCAGAATTGCTTTCACCACATCCCATATGTTCTGGCAACTTGTCTCCGAATTTTCATTTGCTTCCATATAAGACTTAATTTCATCTTCAATTTCATTGATGATCCAGGAGCCGTTCAGAAGCATGTTGCTCAGTCTCCACATCTTTGTGGTCCTTCCAGTTTTATTCTTCTCATTCATTTTACCCACTTGTGGCCAGAGAACATGTTTTCAATCATTCGAATTTTGCTAAATTTGCTGAGATTTGTTTTGTGTTCCAAGATGTGATGAGACTGTTCCACGAACATTGAAGGTCTATTCTTTTTCATTGGGGTAGAACCCCCTGTAGGATCCTTGTTTCTTTGTTGGTTTTCTGCTTGGATGATCTATCTGTTAACAGAAGTGGAGTGTGAAAGTATTATTGTATTAGTGTCAATGTTGGCCTTTAGCTCTTTCGGTGTTTGTTTTATATATGTATATGGTTGTATAATGGGTGCATTTGTATTGATGACAGTTAGGAATTCTTGATGTATTACCCCCTTAACCATAATGTAGTGTCCATCCTTGCCTTGTGATACCATTTTAGTTGGAAGTTTGTCTTGTCTGACATTAGTACTGCAGTCCCCGATTTCCTTTCATCATTGTTGTTTTGTTCTATTTTTCCATAGCCCTTGACTTACAGAACCGTGGAGGCATCACACTTCTGGACTTCAAACTATACGACAGAATGGTTGTTATCAACACTGTGTGGTACTGGGGGAAAAAAAAAGTGGAATCAAACAGAGAGTCCAGAAATAAAACCGCACCTATATGGACAGTTAGTTTCTGACAAAGGTGCCAAGAACATACAACGCAGTAAGAACAGTTTATTCAATAAATGGTATTGGATAAACTGGAAAGATATCTTCAAAAAAAAGAAAAGAAAAGAAAAAACAAAACTGCTCATTATTTACCAAATACAAAAATCAATTTAAAATGGATCAAAGACTTGGATACAAGACCCAAAACCATAAAATACCTAGAACAAAATGTGGAGAAAACACTCCATGAACTCAGCCTCAAAGAGGGAGGAACAGTCACAGGCAAAGAAACCAAAGCAAAACTAAACAACTGGAACTATATCAAACTGAAAAATTCTGCACCACAAAAGAAACAACCACTAAAACAACAAGACAATCCACGGAACTGGAGAAGATATTCATCAGCATATATCAGATAAAAGCTTAATCTATAAAATAAAGAGGTCATACATCTCAACAATAAAAGAACAAATGACCCACTCAAAAAATGGGCCAAAGAGCTGACTAGAGCTCTTTCTAAAGAAGACACACAGATGGCTACCGACACCTGAAAAACTGCTCTACATCGCTCATCATCAGCGAAATGCAATTAAAAACTACAATGAGATACCATCTCACATCACTGGAAACAGCCTATATGGAAAAGACTAGAACTAACAGGTTTTGGTGGGGGATGGTGGCAAGAAAAAGGGACCCTTTCTACACTGTTGGTGGGAATGTAAATTGGTGTAACCTCTTTGGAAAATACTATGGCGATTCCTCAAAAATATAAAGATGGATTTACCATTTGATCCAGCAATCCCACTCCTAGGCATATACCCAGAGGATATAAAATCTCTAATCAAGAAGAATATCTGCACCCCTATGTTCATAGCAGCACTATTCACCACAACTAAGATGGGGAAATAACCTATATGCAATTCTATGCCGCTACTAAAAAATAAAAAAAAATGAAAGAAATTTTCCCCTTTGCTACAATCGGGATGGAGCTGGAGGGGATCACATAGAGTGAAATAAGTCAGAAAGAAAAAGAGAAATACAGGATGGTTTCAATCATATGTGGAGTATAATGAAATTAAGCAAATGACCATACAAATCCTGACAGAAGCAACAGGATGCGGGACTGGTTGTGGGGACCAGTAAGGGCCACGGGAACACTGGTGGTGGGTGCGGTGTGAAATACAGACTGAGATGCATTTCAGTATCCTAGATGGAATTTAGCATTGTGAACTAAAGAAATAATATTACTATAAACTAAAATTAAAATTAAAAATATTTTAAAAGAATTTTGAGAGTGAAAATTGGAAAATTATTTGGAAGAAGGTAAAAGCTTTTTTTTGTTTGTTTTGTTAAAAAAAATGAAGTTGATGTTTCCATTTTTCAAAGCTTAGCATTTCTGGTCTCTGCTTCCTAAATGATGCTGATGTAAAAGAAGGTGGTGACACAGCTCGGGATGGCCAAGGTCAATCACATTCTAGAAGCCTCTTAAAAGTAAACTGAAACAACAAAGATTTCCTACACACAAAAAGAGCAGCCCAATTCAAAAATGAGCAAAGGGCTTAGAGAGACAGTTTTCCAAAGAAGATCCAGAAATGGCCCAGAGCAGGAGGTACTCAACATTGCTAATCATTAGGAAAATGCAAAGCAAAACACAATGAAAGCTCCTATCATACCCTTTAGAATGACTATTACGATAAAAATAGAAAAGAAAAAAAAAATAAAAAACAAACCTGCACACTGTAGGTGAGAAGGAATTAAAAATGATGCCGCTACAGTGGAAACAGTAATGGGGCCTCCATACAAAGCCTAATCAATGGGGTTTGCCAAGTGTCCAGGTTGGAGAACACATGGAGGAGCTGGGAGGGTGATACGCCTGAGGGCATGGAGGCTCCACTCCCCTTCCCAGGTACCTGGTCCTCTGCATTTCTTCCCTTTGGCTCTTCCTGGATTGAATCCTTTACTTCAACTGGTAGCCATTAGTAAAGCACTTTCCTGTGTTCTGTGAGTTATTTTAGGAACTATCAAGCCCAAGGTAGGGATGGGTCAGGCGCACCAGTCACAACCTGGGACACGGGATAGACATCTGAAGGGGCAGTCTTGTGGGACTGGGCCCTTAATCGGTGGGACTGTCCTAACTCCAGTAGTTAGTGTCAAATGTGACTTAGAGATGCAGATGGTCAGAGAGTTGGCAAATTACTTAATGTGGGAAGAAGACTCCATATGTCTAGTAGTCAGAAATATTCTGTGTGAAGAGAAAACAAGTTTTCTTTCATTACCTGAAGAACTGAAGGCAGGGTCTTGAAAAGAGTTGGACACCCATATTCGTAGCAGCATTAATCACAATCGTCAAGAGGAGGAAGCAACCCAGCATCCATTGATGAATCCATGGGTAAACAACTGCAGTATGCGCAGATGATGGAAGAGTATTTGGCCTTAAAAGGGTAGTAAGTTGTGACACACCCTACAACACAGACCTGGAGGACACATGAAATAAGTCAGCCACGGAATGACAAATGCTGTGATATTCCACTTACACAAAGTATGAAGAATAGTAAAATTAATGGATACTAAGTAGACTAGAGGTTGTCAGGAGCTGAGGAAAAGTTGGCAGGTGTGATAAGTGGATATTTTTTGCTCAATCAAGATAGTGTCAATTTTGTAGAGTTTCAGATGAGGCCTACACAGTCATCTTCATTCCTACCTGCACCTTTCCATTATTTATAAATAGACAAGTAAGTAAGTAAATTGAAACAAACCCTCCCCCATTGCTGTCCACCCCCCCCAACTGACTCAGCTTCGAGAAAGTTGGAGCTGGCTGGGAATCTAGAGATCTAGTCCACTTCACCCATCAAAGTAATGGAGGTCACAATGGCAAGTGGTTTGCAGTGGAGAAAGAACTAAAGGGATGGGGGGGTTCCTGGGTCCCAGCAGGAACAGCCCATTTCTTAATGGAGACAATGCTGGAAATTCCAGCCCCTCCAGCCTCCTTCCCACACACCGTTGGTCTAGGAGGTTAGGCAATCCCAGGAAGAAATGTACCTTTGGTTAAAATTCACATGATTTGATTTCAAACCTGGAACAAAACCAAATGAGAAATATGGATGACTTAAATGTTGACAGAATGAACCCCATGTCATTTTTTCCCCCAACACAAGCCTTTAAAGCAACAACATCCTTCCAGGCAGAGTGATAATTACCTTGCTGATCTTCTGCCTATCTACAATAACACATGAGGCGTGCAGATAAATTATTTTTTATTTTACTTCGATGACTGGAAAAAGATACCATGAATAAGATCAAATCAAAGCTAATGAATTACTAGCAATTGTCTTATTTCATTGAAATAAAGACATGTCTAGTTTTGTTTTGTTTAAAGGGAAGGCACAGGCAGGAATGAGGGGGATAAGAAAGCAGACAGAGAGAGGAGAAAGAAGCACTTTATTTTTATTTACTTGTCCACACTGTCCAGACCTAGGACTCCAACCCAGGGGTATGTGGCCTGAGCTCCTTTGGAGGTGGATTGATCTAACTACTACTCTAGCAGGGCACGACAAGACATGCCTGTTTAAACTGAAAAAATGTTCTCACTGGCATTTGCTTTGGCTAGGACCTCTGAAATTAAGGCCAAGGTGCTGATGAGAAAAGAATTAGCATCACAGCACTGGTCTTCAGCCTTCTCTGAAGTAAACATGTGGATCATGACCGACTGGCCAGAGCTGTACTTCCGGAAACAACCCCTGAAACCAGCAGTTTATTCTGGAAAGATTCCAAGGCTTTGCCTTCATACATTTCTTGGGCCAATGATGCCAACGATGGTCACCGAGCAAGATGGCATTTGAGGTAGATTCTCCTTGTGTTTGTGCTTTAACCAGGGTTGTGAGTGTCCCACAATCCAAACGTCAGGCTTCCCCGCTACATCTGGGAACCCCTTTCCCTCCACCACTCTCAGTCTGAAAGTCAATCCACAATTGGGTCCCAGATTCTAGCTCTTCAAATTCGGAGGGATGTTTTCTTCGTCCAAAGGTTGTTTCATTTCCAACTGGCTGTTTAGAGTTAAAAAGGAGTATCTCAGGCCTCCCGCCATGCTGAAAGGAGAAAAAACAGGGAAATCAATCAGTTCTGTAAGTGGCGCTACCAGCAACTGTTGACATCTTTCTAAATACAGCTGACTGCATAGGAAGGGGATTTTTGAGACCCAAGTATTTCTCAAGAAGCTTGTAGAGTACTTAATGAGAATCACTCCTCTTATTTACAAATCTTATGGGGTAAGAAATCAGTAGATTAAATCTGAAAACAGAACCCAGGAGAGAAAATAATCCCCTGGTTATTACTGAATAAACTCTGCACCACTGTCCTAAAATAACACCCATGGCTGGAACCTCAAAATGCTCTCAAAGAATTCAAGTCAATCCTCCCATTATTTCTGATGCCTCAGGAGACAACTTCACAAGAGGAATATTTTACTTCGGGCACTTTTCTGTGAGGGAGACACATGAGTTAACCTCAGATCCCAATCCCTTGAATTTTCATTACACAAGCCCTGGGGGCCACATGAGAGCAAGTGCTATTAAAAATGGGTGAACTGAATGACTCAGACACTAACTAAAAATATCTTAGGAATAGTCATGGCAAACACCTCTGGCTATTTCACTTACAGCATACTCATCAAACTTATTAAATTCATATTTTACTCAAGCAGCTCATTTTTAAATCCAACTTACCAAATATTTAACCCTACAAAGTTTAGCACAGAGAAAATATAGTCTCCACCTAATAGCATTCCAATGTAGGCGATGGACACATTCTGCAGAAGAAGAGCATATTGGTCACTTTAAAAGTAAAGGATTTAGGGGGGAAATGCATATATATTGTGAAATCTAAAACTAAATATTTTAATTACTTTGCATAGAGAGTTGTACATAGTAGATATTTGCAGAATGCTGATTGTGAGTAAATGGTTTTTATAAAACATTACACAAGGCTTTATAAAGAAAAAGTTGGTACATCCTGGTGGCTTAGCAGTTAAGCCCATAGCCTCTAGCTGGTATAGTCCACAAGCATCCCAAGGCCCCAGGTTTGTGATCTGGGGCTGGCGGGGAACAACCAGGATGAACAACTAAATAAAACAAATAAACACTACTTCTTCCTCCTCTCTTCCTGCCTGCCAGTCTATGTGTCTTTATTTCTTCTAAGCCTTTCCTTTAAAAAAAATACATTTTAAAGATAGAATTTGAGATAAAAAAGGAAATGAAGTAAGCTATGACATAGTAATCACAGCAAACTGCATTCGTTATTCATCATCACTCTTCCTGCTAGCATACAGGGAAAGGATGTAAGAGCTGTGGGCTGTAATTGACTTTCCAGATCCCATCTCTTTTCCAGCATTAGGTAGTGAATTGCAATCACATTGATACAAAACTGAAACAGATTAAAGACATCTGAAAGTCCACACAGTATCCTATCCAGTGTATCCAAGGAGACAACAGATAGACCTACTGGAGAAGCAGGCTGGTCTCACTGACTCCCTGGAGTGCATGTGAATAGAAAAACAAACAACTACAGACCAGATTTCAATACCCCACCCTCCTGTTCATGTGTGCACCTGTGTATTCAAATGAACTACATATATACAAAAAAACAAACCAACATACTCATCGCAAACTGGTCTTATACTGGACATATACAGTTGATCTTGGAACAATCTGACTTTGAACTTCCAGGACTCACTTAGACACAGATATTATTCTCTCCTCTCACGTTTCACATACACGGACTCAGCTGACATCCAAAGATGGCCGAATCCTTGGATGTGGACCCTGTTGATACTGAGGGTTGACTCTAATTTATATCTGAACTTTTAACTCTTCCAGGGTGGGGTCCCTAACACCTGTTGTGAGAAACTGTACCTAGTCGGAGACGGTTCTTCTAAGTACCCCCTTTCTTAGGGGGCCAGAAAACCAAACTGCAGATTACAAGGTTTCTTGGTGAATGGAGAAATTTGTACTTTTTCAGCTTTTTTTATTTCCTTAGACCATCCTATCTCAACACCTTCAATTTAAAAGTCCTGAACTGTCTTCTTTTTAAAATCAAGTCCTCCCTCTGCTTTATGGATAAGGAGATTCAAGGAAGTAAGAAGGAACTGTGCAGGGATTCTTTTATACCACAACTAACAATTGAAATCAAACTCAGATTCTGCTGTAAAGCCTGGATTCAAGGTCAGCTTCCCAACTCACTTGTACATTTCAAGGCTTCACTGCACTGACCTTGATGGCTCCAACCACTGCTGTTGTCAGGGCCGAGTTGTAATGGCTGCAGAGGACCGTGGCGTACATCAGTAGAAACCTGAGGCAAGAAAGCAAACACTGAGGCCATGCCTTCCTGTGCTGGATGATAATCATCAATGGAGAAGTGTCATCCAGAGACCCATACACAGTACATTCAACAAATGAAAACGGAAAGTGTGACACAAAGATTTTAGAGCCTATGTCTTAAAACGTCTCCTTTGCAACTTCCAGACTCCTCAGAGGACAAGGGTCCAGTCATGCATTAGCCAAACTTTTTACCTTAAGTGCCATCTTGTTTATTTAGTGCTTCCATAAAATGGGGGTCAGGACAATGAAACTGTCTCAATAACCTGAAGTCTTTGATTTTTTAGCTACAATTATTCTTCACTGTGTATCAGCGTCATGGGGGGCACTTGACCCACACAATGATATCTCTCCTTTCTCAGCAAAGATTAAAAAGAGTGGCAGGGCTGGATTTTAAAAATATTAAATTCCAATCTCATTTTACCTTGGCCGGCATCTAATTATTTTAGATCCCATAATCCAGTTTACCTTGCTGATCCAATTCCATTCCATCATCTGCTTTAGTTACAAACTCCTGATTACAAACAGCACCATTTTCTAGAACTGAGTCCTTCACCATAACACAAAAGAAAAAATCTGCCCTTTTCACTGTTCTGTTGGCTTCTTAACGTACTTTTTCAAAGCGTCATAATTTTTTAATTACATTTTTGATTTAGGAGGTCTGGTGGTTAGAAACACAAGTTGGAAATGCAAACTTGGAAGCAGTAAGAAACTGAGAACCAGAATCCTCTGGAGCCGACGGCTGTGACTGCGCGTGCATTAGCCTGGAGCCAGTCTCTCAACAGGGACTAGAGAGAAGGGACGCTCTAACAGAGCCAGCAGTTCTAGAAAGCAAGCCATGTGTTCAGTCACTTCTCGTGGCTTCTTACTGTGAAGAAGCAGCTGGGCCACAACTCTGAGCAGAAAACCAAGAGGAAAAAACCAGGACCGAAGAACCCACAATGCCAAGATTGAAACTTCTTTCCAGAGTTATTTCAGAATTAAAATTTGACCATTGAGGATAAAGTAGATGTAACAGAAGAAAAACTGCTGAAGCCATGAGCTACACAGGTAGAACAAAATTGGGGGTAAAAAGACAAACTGAAAAGGTTGACTTCAAGAAATAGAATTAATAACAATGAGCTAATACTTATTGAGCATTTTCTACATATTAGCATTATTCTTAACTAGTAACTCATTCAATCCACATCACCCTACCCTGTGAAGCAGGTACTTTAGCTCAAGGTTTCCATTTTAAAATTAAAGACATTGAGGCTCATAAAGGTTAACCAACTTCTCAAAACCCCAGCGCTAAAAAGCAGCAACATCAGAATTCAAATCCGGGTCACCTAATCCAAGAATTCAAGCACTTAACTGCTGTGGGAAGGACACAATTAGTATCCTCCAAAGACCCACTTAAAAAACTCAGATCTACCTAATTTTCATCCTTAAAGTTGGGTGAAACCTGAAATGTTGATTATTTCATCACATTTCATGATTTATTTATAATTACCATGCCTTCATAACATTGTCATCTGCAAAGTAATTACTGATGAAACAATATATTAAGAATGTTTATCAAGAGAGTATTCATTTTCTAAGAAGCACCTTAATAAGATGGAAATAAAAATGAAAGGAGTGGCCCAAGACGGGCCAGGCCTCCGGTGAGCAAGCCCCAGGAAGCACCCCCAAGTCACGCACCTGCGACAGAACACCAAAGGGTTCTGTTTGCGTTTCCTGCATGGAATGTTTAATGATAAAGTGCCAGTTTAAAAAAAAAAAAAAAAAAAGGAAAGAAAGAAAGAAAGAAAAGACACCAGAACAAAACAAAAAGCATCTTCTCAACTTGATAATGAAATGAGAAAAAAGACTGAAACTTTGCTTTGCTATTCACATATAAGCAGAGGTTTACCCAGTGGACAGTGCTGATCCAGTTTGTGTCATACAGGTTGATTTCTTTTTTAATTAGAGATGGGAAAAAAGGTGATTTCACACAGGGTAACTCATAAACATGGTTTAACAGGCTGTTGTTTTTTTGTATTGTTTTGTTTTCAAAATATGCCTAGTAAACAACTGGAAAAATGACAAATGTTTTATTAAGCTTATGCTTCCACCAGTCATTGCCTAAGTATCGTAAAGGTCCCTTCCATTGGAGGTCAACCAATTCCTGAAGAAGACACACTATTTGAGAGATTGTTGGTCTTAGCAAGGGACAAGAGTTCACCCAAACCCTCCCCTTTGAAAAGGGTAGGACTTAGGAGAGAGTGACAAGGAATCAGGGCCAGGCAGGAGTGAGAGCATCAGGTAACAGGAATAGCATGGGGCAGCCATAGCAGAACACATTGCCTGAAAAGTTACCCTAAGGCTAAACTCCAGGTGGGAAGGGACACTGGGGGACCAAGACCTTCAAAAAGGCCTAAAGTGTTCCAGATCAGGGGCACTGTGCCCCTATCAGCAGGAACAAAAACAACCTGTCTCTATATGAATTTTCTCAAGTTCCCAGCTTCAGCCCACAGAACTGATAAAGATTGGGCAATATGCTCCCAGAGGTCACCAAACACACAAAAAAGCTGACCACAATGAAGGTCACAAACTACATATTTAGATTCCCAAGTACTGCAGATATTAGAATCATCGGATATGGAATATAGAATAGCCTTGCATGAAATACTTAAAGAAATAAAGGTCACCATGAGACAATGTTAGGAATGAACAGCTAAATTTGGGGGGCGGGGGAGGACTGAGACTGTAGTACTTTTACAAATAAGATATAAATAGTTACAATCAAAAATTCCATTAGGGTGCGCCCAGGTGGCCTGGTGATCTAGCACACCCTGGGAGCAGTCCCACACACATCCCAAGGTCACAGGTTCAAGACCTGGGACTGAGGGGAACAATCAATGTGAACAACTAATGAAAAAAAAGTGCTTCTTCTGCCTCTCTCTTGAAAAAAGAATGTCCAAGTTAAAATCAGATACAACTAGAGCGAGAACTACTGAACTTGAAGATATAATAAGTATTTACTACATCATTACAAGTGAAAGCAAGTTGGAGAACTGAGGTGTTGATGAAAGAGATCATGTGTTGTTTTAGTTCATTACCATGCAAAGACGATTGTAGTAGTAGTGGCAAAAAATGAGGAAATTCATCTTTCTCCACAGGAAAATCACTAGATAAGTAATTCCAGTCATCTCATCATCCAAAGACTCTTTCACTGTGGGATAAGACACGGTGCTTGTGTACCCAAGGAGCCCAGCTTGAGAAGGACCCAAAGACTCCAAATAGCGGTTATAATGGGAGAGGAAATCAGAGCAGGTAAGTGAGGAAGAGACGGGTGGCTTTTGTTCCCTATATGTTCTTTTGCACCTTTTAATTATTTATTTGCTGCATGTATTATCTATCCACAAAAGGGATTTTTTCAAGTGTTGAGAAGATTTAAAAACAGGAAGACAAACCTAAGAAAAAAATTAAGAAAACCTAAAATTTAGGGGGAAATACAATGGGCTGAACCTCTCGCCTCAGAAATTACCTGAATTTAGCAGAGCCAGCATTATAGAAAATGGCTGTCATTTCCACATATTTATGTGAAGAGGGGTCTTGGAATACTTGGGACATAGTGACAAAGATGACCAACTCTGTATCAAGCTTTCTGTCAGCTGACTTCACCTCAGATTAATGTTCAGAAATCAATAGGCAACATCATATTTGAAGCAGGAGCAAACATTAGCATGATATTAAAAAAGAAATGTGTTCTGTGCTGGCTCCTGCTTTTTTGGGTGGCAGTCCCAGGTATACTGGGTCCCACTCTACTCTGCTTCAGGGCACTTACCGGAAACTTGGAGAAACTGGAAGAGATTCATACGGCACAGACAGAATGAACATTTTCATTGACTTGTCAAGAGCTACCATGGACCCAAGCCTCTGTTTACTTAGCTATGGTTTCTTACCCCAAAAAACAGGAAAGAAGAAACTGTATGACAAAGAGAACATTCTTCCATTGGTTGAATTCAGTAGCCTATTATCAAAAAGACAGAAAACTATGGTTAGATTAATAATACTGCAATTTAAATCTATCGCTTTCACCGAAGTGTGAGTTTCAGTAAAGGAACTACTTTTCCAAACAGAAAACACAACTTAAAAAATCCTAAGTAAAACCAGTCCCGTGACACTGGGCATATTACTTTTCCACCATGGGTTCATTTTATAAAATGAGGATTTTTTTTTTTAAGCTTCCTCGAAGATCAATGTGACGATTTAGTGAAATTGTTTAGAACCTTGCTGGTGGCAAGGACAAAATGCCAACTATTTGTCATCAAACCTTTACACAAAATTAGGCTTGGGTTTGCTTCTATAAATAATCTTAGAGAAAAATTACTATAAAATTAATAATGTTAGCAACACTAAGAAAACTTTTTAAAAGACAGAAGTGAGGGGAGGGGAGGGGAGGGGAGGAGAGGGGAGGAGAGAGGAGGAAGCACTTTTATTTGTTTGCTTTTGGTTGTTCCCTCCAGCCCCAGGTTATAAATTGGGGTCCTCCGCCTTACATATGGTCTGTGCTCCAGCAGCCAGCTTAGTGCCTGAGCCAGGAGAGCATGCCTAGGGTAAAAAGACTTGAAGTTCACAAACTGTTTGCAAAATTTACAAATGTACGGAAGTATGGTAAACACAAACTATTAATTTGATATTTACAAAGTAATCAAGTCATTAGGATGAAGGGGTAGGTAAAAAGAAGTTGAGGACTCTATTTCTTAGTCCTAAAATGGGAAAATTAAATTAACCCTCTTGAAATGACTGGTAATGATAAAAAGGAACATTTGATTCATGAGTTATCCCTTGCCTGCATCCAAAGGGTAATTTAAAGGTGGCTCAAGACTGTACATGTGAGGAATAACATGATTAAACACAAGTTCTATTCACTTAAAATGAAACTGTCTTCTCCATTTAGTACAACCTGTCACACTTTACTATCATTGCTTCATTAGTAATATCCTATACTTCTCTTTTTTCTTTTTTAAAGTTAAGATATAATTGACATATAATATTAGTTTCAGGTTATGATTTGATATGTGTATCTATTGTAAAATGATTACCACAATAAATCTATAGTTAAGTCATCACTACATCATCACAGTTTTTTCCTTATGGAACTTTTAAGATCTACCTCTCTTAATCACGTCCTCTCAACTACCTGGATGGAAGTGGAGGGGATCATGTTAAGCAAAGTAAGTCAGAAAGGAAAAAAAGAAATACAATGTGGTTTCACTCATAAGTGAAATATAAAGAAACCAATGAACAGACAAACCCCAACAAAATTCACAGGACTCAAGACTGCAGTTCCCAGCGGTGGGGGTTGGTGGGGTTGAACGTAAGAAGTAGTGAACAAGTTCATGGGGAAGGCGCTAGAACTCTGGTGGTGGGTGCGGTGCAAGATACTCACAAACAGGTGTGATTTCAATGTCCTAAAATGCATATAGCAGTGTAAATAAAAGCAGCACTAAAATTACTTTCCAAATCTACTCTTTTAAACACTTTCAAGTCTACAATTCAGTATTAGTAGTATAGTCACTTTGCTGACCATTATATACCCCTTTTCATCAAGAAGCTACACATTTTCATACAATGGAATACTACGCAGTTATTTTTTAAAAGAGGGATACTTTGTCATTTACAGCAAAATGGTAGGAACTCAAGGGGATTATGATAAGTGCAATAAGTCAAAGGGAGAAGGACAATTACTAGATGATTTTACCTACAAACGCGACATAAGGAAACAAAGCAATGAATAGATTAAACAAAATAAAAATAAACCTGTAGACTAGGACAACAGAACCAAGGTTACCAGAGGGGAAGAAAAGGTGGGAACAATGGTGGAGAGGTTCCAAAGGGGTGGTGGGGTTTTCTTATTGTTTTTTGAATACTTTTTAAAGAGATACACATTAAATGTTGGTTATTGCTAAAACTGGTGAATGGGTACATGGATTTATTAGACTATTCTCTCTCCTTAATACAGGTTTGACAGTTTCCATCATAAAATTTTTTTTAATGCTTACCTGTGAATGAAAAATATGCAACATATCTGTCTTACTGGCAAATTTCAAGTCAATCGAAGGTGAAAAAACAATTTCCAAGAATATGTATTCTAAGACATGCACAGTTCAAAACCAAACAAAAACTATGGAAAATATTCCACGTCTAAAATAGAATTAAGAAAAAGCAAAAATCATTTACCCCAAATTTCAAACCAAGGATAAAAAGATAGGAAACATGTATTTACTCAAAGAACTGAAAGGATTTATGCAACCAGCAAATAATATATATATATGTGCATAATGCCACATAAGCCATTGAGGGCTATTTAGCAGTTTTCGTACAAATATTTGGCTCCTGTGGTGCCCTGGTGGCTCAGGTGTTAAGCCCATGCCTGGGGCATAGTCCACATACAGCCCAAGGACCCAAGTCTGCAGCCTGGATCCAGGGGAACAACTTAAATGAAAAGCTAACTGAATAAAATGCTTCTTCCTCCTCTCTTCCTTCCCGCCTCTTGCCTGCCTGCCTTCCTATTTAAAAAAAATGACTTCTTTACGTACCTAAATTTTGATTAATTTTAGTTTTAGTTTGTTTCTCTAATAATGATGAGGGGTGCACCCTGGTGGAGCAGCAGTTAGGTCAATTGCCTCTCAAGGAGCAAGTTACATATCCCTGGGTTTGATTCCCAGGCCTGGGGGAAAACAACCAATGTGAACAACTAAATAAAAAATAAATATAAAACAAACATGCTTCCTCCTCCTGTGTCCCTCCTTGCCTGCCTACTTGCCTTCATTCCTGCTTACAACTTTACTTTAATAAAATTAATTGAATTAATTGAATAAATCTGAAGTAGTTATATTTTTAAAAAGGATTAAGCTTGTGCTGGTAGCATTTTTTAAAATAGTGCAGCATGACATTTATTTCAAGACAAAATAAGAATAACAACAACATACGTCTTCCTTTAGACTTACTATTGCTGTAGAAGTATGTTGGAACCTGAATTCTTTTCATAGTGCATTTTGGGGTTGTTGCTTTTAACTGAAGTAACATAGCTTTTTAAATTATGTAAGTTTCAGGTGTACATCATTGTAAATCAGCATCTGTATAGGCTAAACTCACTGCACCAATAACATTCTAATTCCATCCTTTACTAAACAATTGACCCCTTTTCCCCAGTTGTTCCACCCCCACCCCTTTCCTTCTAGTCACAACTAATTTGGTCTTTCATACAAACATTTGGCTCCTGTGGTGCCCTGGTGGCTCAGATGTTAAGCCCATGCCTGGGGCATAGTCCACATACATCCCAAGGACCCAAGTCTATTTTTGTTCAATTTGATTAATTTGTTTGATTCCCCTATATATCACATACCGGTGAAATCATATGATGGTTGTCCCTCTCCTTCTGACTTATCTCACTATCATACCTCCTTCTAGGTTCATCCATGTCCTACAAATGGAAAGATTTCATCTTCATAGCTGAGTAGTATTCCATTGTGTGTATATACCACATCTTCTTTATCTACTCATCTGTTCATGGGCACTTAAGTTGTTTCCAGTTCTTAGCTTTCGTGAATAATGCTGCGGTGAACACGGTGGTGCACAAATCTCTGCAAATTAGTATTTTTGTATTATTCAAGAAATATCCAGAAGTGGGATAACTGGATTGTATGGAATTTATATTTTTTTAATTTTTGTAAGACTCCTAATACTACTTGCCACAATGGCTGTACCACTTTATATTCTATGGATTTTTTTAAATTAGGAAAGAATGTTCTATAAATTATCACTGTTCATCAATTGTAGTACACTAAACGCACTTTGAACCTATTATAGTGATTGGAATGACTAAGAAAGTTCATTCAGTATTTCCCAAGACCTAATTCATTAACAAGAAGAACTGGCATCTTTGACTTTATTAAGCAGCGACAAATCAGACCTATTGACTGTGTACGTCCTAGGTCCAAGAGAGAACCCCCAGAGCAGTGAGTCAACACACCAGTCTCAGCACAATTGCTGACCCTCTCCAGTCAAACAGGAAAACTGACTTATCAAAGTACTTCTCTAGTTAGTTAACAGTTCACTCAAAATCATCAAGCAACTTTCAGTACAATCAGACCAAGCTTGGGAAATAAAATGCCATTTTATACTTCAGACTACCAAACCTAATTACACAACTTTGCTTCTTTATTGTATTTGGCTTATAATCTAATATAGATTTAGCCATGGTTCAAAGTAACCAATTTGAAAAAGTGTGTCCTGATTCAGTGAACACTGAGCAGATCAATGATAGTAGTGAGAAATCTCATCATTTTTCTCCTACAGGGTATAGAATGTTTCTTATATCTTCTGGTATCTGGTACTGTACAATAGTTTTTCATTAAAATGTACTCAAATTTTAACTTTGTGACTTTTGTATTTTATCATTTTATAGACCTCTTAGAGTCGTAAATATATAGAAGGCTACACTGATGACATTTTTTAAAATAATGTAAATATTTTAAGTAACGTAAATGTTTGTTGTTGATACTGAATTGGCTTAAAAATCAATTGATGGTAGCCTAAGTTTGATAGTAGCTTTCTAATTATAATTGTTCTTATATATTATCAAATAGACCTACACATCTAGTTCTGATCCATCTGGAATTTCTCTATATAGTAATCATAGCTGGAACTCTAAGGTAATTATAGAAACTTCCATCTGAAATCTTAGTGAGTCTGATCAAATGGAAGAAGATAGAGAGTAAATATTGAGATAATTCATCCCTATAAGCCAAATAGAAGTATAATACTACTCTAGAACACCAGAATTTAATAAATTATACATATGTTACATATTTTTTACTTTCTAAAATATATGACAGATTATAGTTTGCATATGTGAAAGAAACACTTTCCATACACAAAATAATTGAGATTATAGCAGATGATTTTCCAAAGCCAGAGAGCCTAGCTCTATCACCTACTTCCTTGGGAAGTGATTTAAATACTGTGCCCTAGATTCTTTCTGTATAATGTGGTAATAATAGTACCTTTTCATCTGTGGGCTGTTATGAGAATGCAATGGGTTAGTTTATATACAATGTTTCAAATAAAGTCTAATAGAATATGCTCTCAAGAGATATTAGCTGTTATTATTATGAGAAGATACAGTTCTTCATGATAATCAGTAGAGACTAGTGGCAACTTCTGAAAGCACAATGCTACAAGTTTATAAGTCAATAATTTGGATATAAAACACGTTTCTATTGCAACAATGTTATAAATTATTAGTATGATACATCTAGTCTATTTTACTCATAAGCCCTACAACAATTCAGTTTCTGTTCATTATGCCATTCATAACATTGTTCCTATGGGGACATATACTTTTAGTTTCAATGAAGCATCATAAGAGTTTCCAGAAGTTTCTAGATTTCTATTTCTAGAAATATATATCTGATAATAATGACAAAGCACCAGAATTTCACAACGGATAGTCAGTGAACTCCAAAGAAGAGCTCACTTCTATGATAATGAAATAAGACAAACCACTAAGAGTACTTCACAAGGGTTCCTAATTTCACTTTGTAAATATAATGCTGCTGACACTGAATTGGTTTAAAATAAATTGGTAGTAGCTGAAAAAGACATGCTGTCATTTCAGACATCCTGCTCTATTCATTGTTACTACAGAGTGTGGGTGTTCACTCTCTTTTAACATTCCGAATTAACATGGGACCCAGTCTCACACAATGAGAACTCTGGGTTTCTGGATGGTTTTCAACATAAATACATGGACATGACTGTTGACCCTAGGGACATTGGTTGTTAAGGCCTTCTGCTGTTTCTTCATCTTGGAAAGAATAGTACAAAAGAGAAAGCACAGTTTGAGAAAGAACAATAAGCCCTGATATCCATCCAGGAGTCCACAGTATGATGCAGCACACTTAAGTCGGTCAAACTCCTACAAGGCTGTAAATGGATGGACTCTCAACCTGTGTGCTCCACATACCATGCTGATTGTTAAATACAGAAATAGTCATGTGGCAAGTGAACAGCTGCTGACCAGGCCTCTCAGAACCCCTGCCCCTGTTCATCTGCAGGAGGACTAATATTTGAGGGTGAGTCCGGTGTGAGTTCTGTAGGAGAACCTGCTGAACCTGCAGTGTGTGCAACATGTCTAATTTCTCACATGAGAACATTCCCCTAAAGAGATAGGCAACATTCTTAGAAGTGGTGTGTTTGCAACATTCTGAAGAGCAGGGTGTGGCAGGAGCTGGCACATGTCAAGGTCACCATCGTGGATGTTGTGGGGTGAACTTTCACCCCTCCTAAGAGATTTGATTTCCACTCCCTCCCACTAGGCCTGGCCTCTTCCTGTTGATTTACCATTTTATTGTTTGCCCCAAGTGCACAGCAGAAGTGAGCAAGGCAAAGATGGAAGGAGCAACACCTTCTCGCAGTTCAAATACAGATTCTGGAAAATTTAGAGGCAAATGCTATGATACTGGCATTTACTTTAAAGTATATCATCCAAAGAGGAGGTTCAAAATGGTGATACAGGAATATCACCTCTGTGGACTCACCTCTTCCCACAGACGCACCAATATAAAGCTATCTATGGAATAGGGGAAGGAAATAGGCATCCAAGTAAAGGAAGCACAGTATTCCAAATAAGATAAACCTAAAGAGAGCCACACCAAGACATACTGTAATCAAAATATCAAAAGTTAAAGACAAAGAAAGAAAGTCAAAAGGAAAGAGATAAAAACAATATGATACATACAAAGGAAGCCCACATGAGACTATCAGCAGATTTTTTTATCAGAAATGTTGCATGTAGGCTAGAAAGGAGGGTATAATATACTCAACGTGCTAAAAGGGAAAAAAAATCTTTCAACCAAGAATACTCCAGCTGGTAAGATTATTACTCAGAGTAGAAGGAAATACATTACAGACTGATAAAGGGATTAGTCTAACAAGAGGTTATAACAGTCATAAATACTTACACAGGAACACCTAAATATATAAAACAAATGTTAACAGACCTAAAAGGAGAAACTGACAGAATACAATAGTAGGGGACTTTATTACCCTACTTATGTCTATGGACAGATCACTCAGACAGAAAAAAATCAACAAGGAAAAGATGCTTTAAAAGACACATTAGATCAGATAGACTTAATATATACATATAGAAAATCTATACCAAAGCAGAAGAAAACACGCTCTTCTTCTCAAGTACACAAGGAACATTCTCCAGAACAAACCACATGTTAGGTCACAAAACAAGTCTCAATTAATATTTAAGGTTGACATCATATTGATCAACTTTTTCTACCACAATGGTATTAAACTATAAAAAATAAACCTGGAAAAAATGCAGAGATTAAACAACATGCTACTAAGTAACTACTGAGTAACAAATAAGGAAAAAACTTAATAAATATCTTGAGACAAACGGAAATTCAACATACAAAAATCTATGGAATGTAGCTAAAGGGGCTCTAGGAGGGAAATTCATAGGGATATAAGCCTACCTCAATAAATAAGAAAAATATCAAAGAAAATACCTCATGCTGCAATCAAAGGAACTAGAAAAAGAACAAAAAAGCTCACTCAAAGTCAGTAGAAAGAATAAAGATGAGTGCAGAAATAAAACAGTCTAAAAACATAATAGAAAAAATTAATGAAACTAAGAGTTGGTTCTTTGAAAAGATAAATAAAATTGACAAACCTTTAGCTAGACTTTTCAAGGAAATAAAGCACAAATAGAAAAATCAGAAATGAAAAAGGAGAAATTACAACTGACACAACAGAAATACAAAGGATCATAAGAGACTATGATGAACAACCAAGAAATTAGACAACCAATAGAAGAAATGGATCCATTTTTTAAATCATACAATCTTTCAAGGCTGAATCAGGAAGAAACAGAAAGTCTGAAAAACCAATTATCAGTAACAATGAATCAGTAATCAAAAACTTACAAAAATAAAAGTCCAGGACCAAAGAGTTTCACTCAGTAATTCTATCAAACATTCAAAGATTGATTTTGAAGAACAATGCAGGCAGGAATGAAGACAAGCAGAAGCAGGCAGGAAGAGAGAGGAGAAAGAAGTATTTTATTTAGTTGTTCATATCAATTGCTCCCTCCAGCCCCAGGACATGAACCTGGGTCCTTGGAGTGTATGTGGATTATGCTACTCCACTAAGGTGTACCACAGTCAAATATGTTTACTAAGTATATCTCAAATTCTTCCTCTTCCAAAAAACTAAAGAGGAGGTAATACATCCAAATTCACTTTACAAAGTCATCATCACTGATACCAAAACCAGACAAGAGAACCACATACACACACACACACACACACGAAAATTATCAGCCAATATCTCTAATGATCACAGATGTAAAAATTCCCCCAAAATATTATTAAAGCAAATTCAATAATACATTAAAAATATAATACACTGTAATCAAGTGGAAGTAATTCAGAGATGTGAGGATGGGTCAACCTTCACAAAACAATCAATGTGATAGACCACATCAGCAAAATGAAGGTTAAAAATCATTATCATTTCAATGGAGGCAGAAAATGAGTTGACAAAATTCAATATCCACTTATGACAAAAAAAACTCTCAAGCGAAGTGGATAAGCAGGGGAAACATAATAAGGGTCAACATGACAAGTCCACAGTTAACATTATATTCAACAATGAAAAGCTGAACACCATTCCTCTAAGATCATGAACAAGATAACAATGTTTATTCTCACCACTTTCATTCAACAAAGACATCCTTGATAGAGCAATCAGGCAAGAAAAATAAATAAAAGGCATTCATACTAGAAAAGAAGAACTGTCACTATTTGCAGATAACATAATTCTACACATAGAAAAACCCTAAACACTCTGCTCAAAAACTATTGGAACAAATGAATTCAGAAAAACTGTAGGATACAAAAACACTGTACAAAAATTGGTTGCACTAACAATGAACTATCAGAAAGACAAATTAAGAAAACAATCCCATTTATAATAATATTGAAAAGAATAAAATACTAAGAAATAATTTTAACCAAGGAGGTGAAGACCTATAGTATGAAAGTTCTAAGGCATTTATGAAATAATTAAAAGAAGACACAAAGAAATGAAATTTAAATAAATGGAAAATAATCTGTGATTATCAATTAGAAAATTAATATCGTTAAAATGTCCTTATTACTCAAGGTAGTCTACAGATTCAGTGCAATTTCTCTGAAAATGCCAATGACATTTTTCACAGAAATAGAACCAACAACCCTAAAACTATAAAAAGATCCCCAATAGTAGCCTGACCATATTTCCTTGAGACAAAAATGGAACACTGGGATAGTAAAAACAGGATGGGGTTATGCAAAGGTGGCTAAGGGGAAGGGAGGAGGTGAGCAAGCTGAGCAGGAGCAGAGCCTCAAGGTCAATGATAAATAAGTACTAAGTGATGCCTATCATTAATTGCATAGTAACAATGTGCAGTTCAGCAGGAATTCACACAACCATGGCCAGTGGAAGCAATTTTGGCACCTTAAGCGAAAACCAAATTTGGCACCCCTATAAGTCAGCTCTAATGTCCTGACTAAAAGACATGCAGCTTTAACCATCCCAGTGTCAGAAATGTGCAAAAACCCCAACTGGAGATAACCTACACAGGGTCAGAGATACCCCCATAGTACTTACCTGCAGCCCAACCATGCTACAGTGTTCTGCTCCCTTTGAAGAAACAGGTGTGTGGTGTGGGTGCAAGGTATTCTATTTCCACGTGACTCCTGTTTCCTCACAGGGGGTGGGAACAGCAGTAGCAGCTGCAGCAGGCAGCAGGTAGCACCATAAAGGGGTGTCTTTAAGGTGGGGCAAAAGGGGCAGCTGCTATTGAGCCCCCTTAACAGACTGGGCAGGGGGGCAGGGGGCAACTCAACTGTCCCTTTCACCCTGTGTTGAATATGTTAAATGTGACCCTAGTCTATTAAATATGGGACAAAACTGACATTTATTAAACAATGGAACCATCAGGAAATATGAAAAAACAGTACTGTCCCGTTTAAAAAGGTATGTACGATGAGCCCACCCAAAGCAATCTTGAGAAAGAACACCGTTGGAGGCATCACACTTCCTTACTTAAAACTATATTACAAATTTATGGTAATTAAAATAATACAATGCTGGCATAAAAACATGTATATAGAGCCATGTATGGAATAGAGAGCCCAGAAATAAACCCATGCATATATGGTTAATTAATTTACAACAAAGGAGACAAGAAAATACAATAGAGGAAAGACAGTCTCTTCAATAAATGGCACTGAAAAAACTAGACAGCAACATGCACAATAAAAACTGAACTACTGTCTAATACCATACACAAAAAAATTAACACAAAATGAATTAAAAACTTGCATATAATTCTTAGAAGAAAAATAGGTGGTAACTTCCTGACACTGGTTTTACTGATATTTTTGTGAATTTGACCCCAAAGTCAAAGGAAATAAAAGCAAGAATAAACATCTAGGACTGTATCAAACCAAGAAGCTTCTGCACAATGAAAGAAACCATCAGCAAAATAAAAAGCAACCTACTGAATGGGAAAATATATTTGAAAAGCATACATCTGATAAAAGGTTAATACCTAATATATACAAAAAAAATCATACAACTGATGGGATGCGCTCTGGTGGCCTAATGATCTAGTACGCCCTGGGATCAGTACCACAAACATCCCAAGGTCCTGGGTTCAAGACTTGGGGCTTAGGGAAATAATCAACGGGAGCATTAAAATAAAGTGCTTCTTCTGTCTCTCAAAAAAATTATACAACTCAATAAAAAAATTCCAACTGAAAAATGGACAGAGGAACTGAATTGACATTTTTTAAAGAAGACATACAGATGATGAACAGGTACATGGAAAGATGTCTATCATCAATTAATACTAGGGAAATGAAAATAAAAACCACAAAGAGGTATTACCTCACTCATGTTAGAAAGGCTATCATCAAAAAGACAAGAAACAAGTGTTGGCAAGAAGGTAAAGAAAAGGAATGCTATGCACTGGTGTTCGTAGTGTAAATTGGTATGGTCACCTGGAAAGCAGTATGGAGATTTCTCAACAATTTAAAATAAAACTACCATATGATCTAGCAGTTTCTCTTTTGAGAATTTACCTGGAAAAAAAAGTAGAAAACACTAATCTGTAAAGATATATGCACCCCTGTGTTCATTACCACATTATTTACAATAGCCAAGATATGGAAACAATCTAAGGATCCACTGATCAATGAATGGCTTATGATACGTGGTATACGCACACACAAACACACCACATACATATGTATATATAGAGAGAAAGAGGCATACAAACACACATACATATACATACATGCAACAAAATATTAGCCATAAAAAAGTATGAAATCTTGCCATTTGAGACAACATAGATGGATCTTAAAGTTATTGTGCTAAGTAAAATGAGGCAGATTGGAACAAATACAGTATGATCTCATTTACATGTGGAATCTAAAAAAGCCAAACAATCTAAACAAAACAAAACAAAAATTAGAGACAGAAAAAAGACTGCTGGTTGCTAGAGGGTGATGTGTTGCAGGGTGGGCTAAATGGGTGAAGATGATCAAGGAGTACAAGCTTCCAGTTACAAAAATAAGTCAAGGAGATGTCATATACCACATGTGGACTAAAATCGATAATACAGTATCACAAATTTGGAAGTTGCTAGAAAAAGATGTCAAACAGACTTCTGTCATGATCAGTTTGTTAATGCGTACAAATGTTGAATCATTATGTTGCACAACATAACCTGAAATAATGTTGTGGCAAGTATATTTAGATTTTAAAAAGTACTCCAAGAAAAAAGATGAGAGCAGATGGTGATAGATGAGTAAGAATGGCAGTATGCCAGAAAGATTGAAACTAGGTGATGGGTACCTGAGAGTTGCTGAAATGATCCCCTCTACATTGTACATGTTTTCAAATGTTCATAATAAAGGTAATACACCAATACCTTTTTAAAACTACCAAAATTTCCTTCTAAGTTAATTTGCTTTAGTTAGTTTTCCCAGGATCCCTATATCCTCAGCCAAGAGGGACAGTGATACTCGAACTCAGATTTTTATGGTTATTTTCCAAAAGGTATCAAGAGCATTGTTCTTGTGGCAATTTCTTGCTACTTCTCCTGTGTCTAAAGATAAATGCCAATGAAAGAGTGTGACAAAGTACTGGAGTTATCAAACAACTGACTTTCATGTATGCCCAGGTAATCCTGAATACCTGCACACTTCTTATTTCAGTGAATATCAAAGGGTAAATATTAAAATTTAAAAAAACTGCTAAATAGGAATGCAATGACCATCATTGGCTCACCTGCTGCAGGTCTCCAGTGGAGATACTAATGATGAGAGTGGGAACAATCATGAAGCAGGCATTGTAGAAAAGCACTCCGTATTTCCCTAGCTCCTGCGAAAGCCAAGGAAACTCAACTCAGTTTTAGAAATATAAAGCATCTGATTCCCTAAAGTCATTTATATAACTGTGTATTACGAAGAGTTAGAAGATGCATTCTGGTCAACTCTGTAGTGGAATACATTGCACAAATTTCTGATGTAAAATGTTTTATTTCAAGTACACTGCTATTTCAGAATAATCTTTTGTTTTATACAAACTGACAGCTAAAACTGGATGGAGATGAATGGCCTCCAAGCTTTCATTTATCTCTAACATCCTAATTATTTTGTTTTTGTTAAATATGCAAAATGGAAAATCTGAGCCAAAACAAGGAATATTAGCAATGTTAATATAAATAGAACACCTTCAAAACATCTGTTCTCTCCATTAAACAACAGCAGAGTTAAAACACCAGGTATCTCATTTTTCCAATCTGGTGTGAATTTACTTTACATTGAAGTAGCTATGCCACTTCTCCACCATTTCCCATAAGGGTGGCATATTGTCATTCTCAAAAGGCAACAAACCTGTTTTTGCAACCGTCACCATTGAAAAACAAATGGTCATACAGAAAGAAAAAAACCCACAATGCAGATAAAAAAAAAAAAAAAAGCAGCTCATAGAAATAAGCCTATCTGTCAGAGAGAACTCCCTCCTACAACACAAAGAACTTAGAACAAAGAAACATATGGCTGGTTGTTCTCCATCAATTCAGGAGGACCGGGATGGGGTGTGCTGGGGGCCTTGACAGAGAAGCAGCCATGTGGAAGAAAATCTCATCTGCCCATCAGTCCCTCGTGATAGGGAGAGGTGGTTACTGATAGCCTGATAAATAATCATCTTATAAGTCATCACTCCGATCATCTCATTCCACAGACTGGAAATTAAGATTCGGAGAAGATAAGGTTCAAAGTCACCATGACCAGTAAGCAACAAAACTTGCATGTGTGACCCCCGTCTTCATGTTTCAAACTACTGTTTGTCTCAGAATATCCAAAACTTCACCTTGGTCGCTAAGGACGACAGTAAAAACTGCTTTTCATTTTAATTTGGCTTTCAAAATAATCCCCTTTCTAATACAGTCTGACTTACATCTAAAATAGTGGCATTTTTCCTTTCCTATCTCATTGTCATCCCAAACTTTGTAAAATGAGGAGTAACAAGAACCTATACAGACAAGGTAATTGAAAAGAAATAAGAATATGCAATTCTAGCAGTAGTAGTAGACATTAGTCATTTGTAGATCTCATTATGCAATTCAATGACATGCCAACTTTATAAATCTGTTCTCTTCATGTCACTTCAGAGTCCAGAAGACAAAGTCTAAAAGCTGTACGAGTGAAGAGTTGGTACCTTAGGGTCCATTTTCTGTTTAGTATAAACTCCATTTGCTGCTGTGAAGATATCGTTCAGGAATACAAAAATGTAGCCTTCCAAGTTGAAAGCAAGGTCAGAACTGGTAAGAGAGCACAGGAGATGCTGAAACTCACAAGACTCAGAAACTCAGAAGATTCAGAAACTCACAAGGTGGCTTCAAGATCTCCTGCTTTATCTTCCCCTGACCTAATCCATTTGTGGTGTCCACCACTTTCTCTATGGCATATTCCCCTCCTCCACAGTGGTGAATGATTTGCTTTCTTTAGTAACAAACCAGAACATCAGGTATCTTCAATTTAATCATGAATGCCTTAAAACCAGAGGGACACTAACCATCTTGCTTTAATGCACAGCCCTTTCTTTTGCTAACTGATTGCTCAGCCTAGTAATTAGTGAACCCTGCCTTTCTAAGGGGAGCGATTTGTCCAATCCACCCAGTGACTTTGCTTACTGTAATAAGCAGAGCCGTTCTCAGGGTACAGCCCTGTAGGGACATCTGGGCAGTGCTGGGACAAGAGGGGCTTGAATAGGAAAGGACACCTCCATCTGGTGCTCAGTTACAACATCCGCTAGCACCCCCCACTATACCGTCCATCAAAAAGGCAAGGCAAGAATCCATCTCTTCTCTCAAACTCCTCTAAGTCTCCCTTCTTCCCATTCTTTTGAAACATCTATTTAATTTCCACTTTAAATAAATAGGACTAGTATAAAAGTTTCTCAGAGGGTATATAGGGGAAAGAGAGAATAACAGCTGAGCCAGGGTGAGACAGGTCAACCTGCACTTGATCTTGCGCAGGGTAGCAGACCTATGTTATAATTCATAAATATACGTTGTCAGGGATATTTCCTCTACACGCTTAGGTTCAGTCCCTGGAGACCTGCAAATTTAACCGGCAACATAGAGATTAGCAGGGGGTTAGAAAGGAATGCTGCATGCGTGCCTTGATCCACTTGGCAACTGGGTCCACCACCTCCGGCCGGGCACAATCCACACACATCCCAAGAATCGGTTGCTTCTTGGGCCAGGGTTGATTACCAAAACGAACAACTAAATAAAAAACGAATAAATAAAAATGTTTTTTCCTCCTATCTCTTCCTGCCTGCCTACCTACTCGCCTTCATGTCTACTGCACCTTTCCTTTAAAAAGAAAGGGTGAGGGTGCATATATTAAATATTTTAAATGCACAGGGGTTCACAAAAGTGAAACTCAAAGAAGTACGGGGGGCGGTTATATGGGGTTTATATACCATTTTAATAAAAAAGAGGGTTTATATTTTGAGGTTCAAATTAATTATGGATAAGGGACTAGGAAATATGTGGGGAAAACTAGTAACAGATAAGGATACTTTCACAAGGTTTGCTTACACAGACTTGTGTGGTGTTGACTATCTGTGTCCAGTGATGAGCTACTCTCTGATTCCTGGTGCAGGAGAGGAGACATCGTCACAAAAGAAAATGGTCGGCTTTTAGACTAAAAAAGGGGAGGGCGGGGAAGTCTTCTATCTATTGATTTCTCAGTTGCCTTCAGCTCAAGATGATGCTTATGCCATAGCGGTGTATTTGGGGGTGCCATATTTCGTTGCTTCTGGGTAAAAGCTTGAAGACTCCACATACAACTTCCCATAGGTCTTTTCCCATCTCCATGAGTAAGGGGGGGGGGCTGGGTTCCTGGGCAGAGCACACCCACAGCAGGGACTGATGTCAGTCTGCCTGTAGTGCAGCAGAATATATCTGGATGCAAAAGCACCCAGATGTGGGGAAGTCTGCCACAGCAGCATAAACTCATCACCCCACTGTGCCCATCCTAGTTGCTTGTACTTGGAGAAGAGTGTGGGGTCAAGGGGGTTCTGCAGCCAAGAGCTGTGCGTGTCCACCAGCAGGGTGCTATCTATTCTGTGAGCACTGAGGAGGAATAAAGCTGAGACCTGTTACCTCAAGCTGGAGCTTGAGTAAAAGTTAGATGCTTTGGGAAATACTAGTTCCCCTTTCAGCTCATCCAAGTATTCCACGTGTGAAGTCTGAGCTGATGTCTATTCAGAGGGACAGGAAATGTGCCTCTTCACATGCAGCATCTAAAATGCCCTTCCTCAGGGCATCATGAAGATGTACAGACATTTTTATTAGCCAGTTTTTGTGGAAGCCTCCAACTGGCTCTAAGGCAGTGTTTCCAAATGGAGTTTGAAGAAACCTTGGAGGAAGCATCTGCCACAGGAAGACCCCGAGCCCTGTGGCAGGAAGGCACCATCTCCCCTTTTTTAGGGACTCTTAGGATTTCACTTGAACAAGTCTTCGTGACTAAGACAAGGTTTTAGTACAGGAAGAAGAGAAGACATCTGAAACAGCACTGCCACCAAGGGGACCATCTTTCAGCGGGGCTCAACTCAGTCACAACTGGCTAAAGGATGGAACAGAAATCATACACCTTGACCTGGGCAAGAGACTGACCACACTGATAACAGTTATAATCATCATTATGATGCCTGCCAACATCTGTCACCACCTAGCGCACCATTTTTTGTTTTTGCTTTTTAAAGGAAAGGTGCAGGCAGGAATGAAGGTGAGTAGGCAGGCAGGAGAAGAGGGGGAAGAAGCATCTTCATTTTCTTTCTATTTAGTTGTTCACACTGGTTGCTTCTCCCTGAACCCAGGACTCAAACACAGGGGAAATGTGGCTTACTCCTTTGGAGGCGACTAACCTAATCGCTGCTCCACCAGGGCATGCCACACCATATTTTTCGATCTATTTTTTTTTAACTTATTGTCTTTCTCCATCCACTAGAATGGAAGCTCTATAAAGACAGGGATCCTTGCGTTTTAACTGCTGGATTCCTCTGCGGCCGGAACACTGCCTGGGGTAGAGTGAGCACTCGGTGTCTATTTGTTGAACTTGTCTGTGCGCCTGGGTAAACCCTCGTTTATTATTACTTAATTTTCAAAATGACCCTCTTTCGGGTGGATTTTGTTCTAATCTCCATTTTACAGTTCAAATAATAGGAACACTCGGAATTTAAGTCATCTATATGACTTTAAGCAAGGAAGCTAGAAAACATTGTTTCTCAATGAGTTAAGGAAACTAGCTTAACTGAAACTTCTCCAACCTTTTCTTTCTTTCTTCCAAGGTACAGCCCTTTTGTTTTCTGTTATCATCTTTACTTATAGATGAGGAAAACGAGGCAGAGAGAGACTGAGAAGCAGCTGATAGGGGAAGGGCAAAGTCTTGAACCCAGGGACTCTAACTGCACACACACAAACTTTAAAGCACCACCTCATGAAAAGCAGGAATCTGTGTGCCTGCTTTCAAATGCAAACCTGGGCCCTCATTCCTGGTCTTGCATGTTAATGAATAAGACAGGAATGCAATGATATTGGCTCCTGTCCTAAAAAGACAAATAGATTTAACGAGAGTATTCTATCCTTAGAAATCTAAATCTAGGTCATCAAATGATTATTTAAAAAAAAAATTTTAAATAGCATATGTATGAGGGCTTTGTAAATCTGCTATTCTTCATGGCCAAATGACTAAAAGCTTTTCAAGAAAAGTTTAATACTGAAGATAAACATTCAGTAATAAAAGCAAACTGTTAACTCCTTATTTAGGAAGAAAAGCTATACTGATACCTGATCAAGCTTTTTTATTATACATCATATAAACATTCTGACCAGCGTGGAACTCAGTTTGACTTTCATGGGAACACATGGGGATTCCACTAAAATCAACAGAATGTTGTCTTGGCTGCTCAATTCAACTGCAGCCAGATGGAAAATGAAAAATGTGGATGGGGCTAGGCCTATTGTCAAAGACACAAAGAAGCTACTGAGCAGAAACAGTCCAAATTCTTACCCAGCTGCTATGAAAGCACCCAGGATGATGGTAAAGACACTGACAATGATGTTCATGGAATACTGTTTCCTGTAACAAATAAACAGATGGAGAGATGACAGAGGGAGAAAGGAAAAACATGGATTATACTTTTAAACACACTGAATATAAACATCAGTAACAATTTTGTAGTTAAAATTGAGTGGAAAAAGGTAGACAAGATAGAAAAGGCACTGAAAGTATTTGTAAATGGTGGGTTAGCAAATCAGACCTAACTGACTTTATTTCTTTAGCAGGAGTCTTAACCTAATTGCAAATATACATCTCTGTTCTTACTACAGAGGTGCTGAGACAACAGAAGTGCTCCTGCAGTCAGGTCTAGTTGGCATGTGCTTCCATCAAGCATCCAAAGATAAAATTCAATACTAAGACCTACAGACGTGGCCATCATCTAAATTCCACTGTTAAATCGCTATTTGGATGTTAGTCTGAGTATCCTTATGAGAAAATGGTAAGTCAACATTAGAATAATTATTGTTTTGATACTATAGCATAATCACTGTGTCAGAATCAGTTCCCCTAATTTGTTCACCCCTATCTGCTATGTGTATGCGGACGATTTATTCTCTGGATCCCCAAATCAGTGTGTATTCCATCTCGATCAGGAAACAGATTTACATCGGTCTGGGGGTTGTTGGAGTCTGGGGCTTTTTGTAACTGTCTACTACATCCATACTATTTGTCTACTGAAAAATTATAATTAAAAATCACTCATTATGTTCTTAGGCAATCATGAAAACAGGAGACTGCTTTTAGGTGAATAAACCATCTGTCCTTAAGTTATTGCAACCAGCAATCAACATCGACTACTTGGAAAGACGATGAGATGTTGATAATTTGCTAGGTAAAGATAACTTAGGGGAGGGGTGAGAGAGGACACCAGAGGAATAGAGAAGCAACAAAAATCACCCGAGTATGAGGGTTTCCAGCAGCAAAGTAAGTGGAATGGTAAATTTCCTGAGCACGGTGAACATCGGCAAGCTGTCAGAAAAGATACAAGTATAATAGCATCAGATACTACATATCTTTTATTATTATTATTGTTATTATTATTGAGGTAACTTTGGTTTACAAAATAATATCAATTTAGAAGTGCAGGTTCATTCTTCGTCAAATATATGGTAACACACCACACCCACCACAAATTTCTAATAGTGCTTCACCTCTGTCCACTGGACCCCACTACCCTTTGCTCCCACCCCTTTCCCCTTCTGCTCTGGTAACCTTGGTTCTGTCTAACACTATCTTTTAACATAGTCTACATTTTTAATTAGGCCTACAAACTGTCTAGACTAAATACAAGGAATTAGCTTCTCCCATATACCATTAGCAAAGCATATAAAAAGGAGATTTAAAAATTTCATGTCAATTTCACTTATGAGCAATTTAAAAATTCATACTATCCAACAAAGATTGTGCTAAAACCCACATAGAATATGAACTGATAGAGCCTTTTGCAAAGCATGCATCAACTATAACTATGCATCAACCATCAAAAATGGTCCTCATCTTGGACCTAATTATTTCTGGTTGGGAAATGTATCCTAAATTAATAATCCACAGCAAAGAAAAAACTACATTCACTGCAGTAGCTTCTTTGAGAAAAACACCAGAAAGAATCTTAATGTCAAACAATAAGGCAGCAATGAAATAAGCTATGATAAACCTACTCAAGGGATTATTATACATATAACTGAATAATAAAAAAGTTTACCACTATTGGAAAATGAGTATCAAATAAAAAGAGGATACAAAGCTGTGTGGAGTCTGCAAATGAACAACATGCATTCTGCTATGGAAAAAGGACTGAAAATGAATATTGAAGCGTGTCAGAGGATAGAATCAAGGGTGGTTTCCAAAAAAACCTTTATGTAATGGGGTTACATTCAATGCCTTTAAGAAAGACTAAAGAACATTTCTCCACTCCTCAAAACCCAGAGATTCCAGGGCACAGCTCAATGCATAGCCAACAGACTGCCAGGGCTGGGAATTTCAACCACCACCTGCTTCCAGGAGTGACCTGAGGAAGGAAAAGTCAGAGAAACAGTCACAAGGCAGCATGATGAACTAGCGCCTCCTGCCCAGAGCTGACGAGGGCATCACATTATCAGTGACATGACAACCACAGAGTGGGTGTGGAAAGCACTTTCAGGAACTTTACATCAAAATTCATGTCTCATGAGACTACTTTGAACTGCCTTTTTCAGAAGAGGCAAAAAAAGAGAATCTTAGTATTTCCAATTATTTGAAGTATTTTTAGCTGATAAGATATACTTAATGGTGAAAAGCTGAATGCTTTCTCCCAAAATCAAGAATAAGACCAGAAGTTTGCTCTCACCATTAGACTATTCAATCTTGTATTGCAGGTTCTAGACAATTAAGCCCAAAAGCAGGCGGGGGTAGAGCATACAGTTTGGAAAGGAAGATATAAAGATATCTCTATTTGGAGGTGATATCTTATATATGGAAAATTCAAAGAAATCCAGTAAAAATTTAGAAATGATGAGTTAGGCAACAGTGCAGAAAATAAAATGGACATAAAAGAACACTATATTTTAACAATGAGCAATTTAAAAAGGAAGTTAAAGCAATCAAAAAGAACATTTATGAGAATATCAAAAAGAAAAAAATTCTTAGGAATAAATTTAACAAAAACATAAGCCTTATATATTAAAAACTCAAAAAAGCTGATAGAAGAAATTAAAGAAGAAATAAATTAATGCATATACCCCATGTTCATGGATTAGAAGAGTCAATATTGTAAAAATGGAAATACTTCTGAAATAGAACTATAGATTCAAAACAATTCCTATAAAAATCTCAGCACTTTTCCCCCAGAAATTGACAAACTGATTCTAAAATTAATGTAGAAATGCAAGGTACTCAGAAAATCAAAACAATCCTGAAAAATAAAAGAAAGTTGGTGAACACAATTTCAAAACTCACTACAATGCTACATCAGATAGTATTAAAACAATACTATTTTGTACTGGTTTAAGGATAGACAGCCAATGGAATAAGAGAGAGTCTAGAAAAAAATCCTTACAATTATGGTCAATTAATTTTCAATAACAGGGCTAAGACAATACAACGGGAAAATAGTCTTTTCAACAAATAATGCTGGGACAAATGAACATCAACATGCAAAAGAATGAATCTGGATCCCTACCTCATATCATATACAAAAAGTTTCAAAATTTTTCAAAGACCTAAAGATAGGATCCAAAACTACAAAACTTTCAGAAAAAATCATAGGAGTAAATCTGCTGTGGAAAAAGTCTTCTTAGGCACAATGCCAAAAGCATAAGAAACAAAAGAAAAAATAGACAAATTAGACCGCTGAAAAAACTGGAAATGTATTTGACATAAAACACTGCATAAGATTAAGATGAGTGGGTCTTGTGGCTCAGGCAACTGAGATGCTAGCGTGTGGACCACATAAAGCCCAAGGATACACATTTGCAACCTGGAGTGGGAGTGAAAAACCTAAATAAATAAAGATGCTTCTCCCTCCTCTCCCTTCCTTACTTTCCTTCTTTAAAAAATGTACATTTTGACTTGATAAATTTATATTGCTGCATGATTGTCATTGTAATGTTAGCTAACATCTCTTTCAAACATGCGGTTATCACTTCTAATGTTGGGAACGATTAAGATCTATATCTAAGCAAGTTCGAAGTCTATAATACAGTTCTGGACATAATCACTGTACTGCATATCAGGTCTCCAACACTTATTTATCAATAGTTACAAGTATATACACTGAAACAACGTCTCTCTCATTCCCCTATCCCACCACCTCTAGTAAGCACCATTTTACTCTCTGCTTATATGAATCTGATTTTCTTAGATTCCACATATAAGAGAGGTCATACAGTATTTGCCTTCCTCTGTCTGATTGATCTCACGTATATGGCCCTCAAAGTTCATCCATGATGTTGCAAATGGCAGAATTGCCTTTTATCTGATAGCTGAATAGTATTCCTTTGTGTGCATTAACCACACCTTCTTTATCCATCCATATGCTGATAGATACTCATGTTGTTTCCATATCTTGACAATTGTGAATAAAGCTACAGCAAACAAGAGAGCGCAGATATCTCTTCAAAAACCTCTTTTCATTTCCTTTGGATATATACCCGGAAGTGGGATTGCTGGATCATATGGTAGCTCTATTTTTAATTGTTTGAGGAACTTCCATATTGTTCTCCACAGTGACTAAACCTGTTTACAATGCCACTAACAGTGCACAAGTGATCCATCTTCCGCATCCATGATGACACTTACAGCCTCTTATCTTCTTGATAATAGTTATTGTTACAGGTGTGACATGATACCTCATTATGGTTTCCCCAGGAAGTGTAACCTTTTCATGTACCTATTAGCCATCTGGATCCCTTCTTTAGAAAAATGTCTATTTAGTTCCTCTGTCCAATTTTTAAATGAATTGCTTGTTAGAATTCATCAAGATTTAAAACTTTTATAAATGAATAAATAAAATATAATCTATACATGCAACAGAATATTAGTCAATCTTAAAGAGGAAGGAAATTCTGATACATGTTACAACATGAATGAACCTTAAAAACAATATGCTAAGGAAAATAAGCCAGACATAAGGAGTCAGTATTACATGATTCCATTGTATGAAATATCTAGAGTACATATATCCATAGAGACATAAAGTTAAAACAGAGGTTACCAAGAACTAGGAGCAAAAGGGGATGGGAAATTATTGCTTAATGGGTACAAGAGTTCATGTTTGGGTGGATGAAAACATTCTGGAAATAAATAGTGGAGATGACTGCTCAAAGTTGTGAATATACTTAATGCCACTGACCTGTACATTTTAAAATGAGTAATAAAATTTTATGTTATATATATTTTATCACAGTTTTTAAATATTTAAATGGTTGAAATGCCTGGTTTTAATGTATATTTTACCTCAATTATTAAATTTCTAAATATTTAAAGCTTTTGTTCTCCAAAGTATACCATATAAAACCCACAGAATGGAAGAAAATTTTGCAATCATATATATATAAAACACAGGAACAGTATCTAGAATATAAAGACTTGTAACTCAATAATCAAAAGATAAATAACATTATTAAAAATAGGTAAAGGATTTGAAGAGTTTTTCCCCAAAGAAAATATATAAGTGGACATACACACATGAAAAGATACTTAACATCATAAGTCATGATAAAAGTGTAATCAAACATAATGAGAGCCCACTCCACACCCACTCCAATTTTAATCATCAAAAAGACAATAACAAATCTGGCAGACAGGTAGAGAAATTGTGACTCCCTGAGGTTGCTGATAAATGGTCAATAAAAAATGATGCAGTCGCTTTGGAAAAGTTTTGGTGTTAAACAGAATTGCCATGTGACCTAGAGATCTCACTCTTAGGTACAGACCCAGTTAGTGGCAGTCCTACTGGCCCACTATGCCAGGCCCCAAAGCACAAAGTTATCTTTGTCTCCTTTCTTTCTTTCAAACCCACATATCAGGATATTATGCTGGCTCTTCCAAAACAAAATTGGCACCCAGATTGCGGCCTCAATATAAACTTTAACTTTAAAAATAACTAGGGGACACACCCATCTTGCTCTTTTTTTAATTTATTTGCAGCAAGCATGTATCGAAGAAGAAATTTATCACTTTTCCATATCTTTTCATTGGCTTTCACACTTTTAAAACTAATATACACTTCTTTCTTCACTATTTTCTCTCCTCTACCTTTACCACTAATACCAGTAAAATGTTCTTGCTGATCGTGAAATCTGTAAAGATTTTTGCTGTAATGACTGCAACAGAGATGGAGCACCTTTATCATCATCTGTGGTTTTTTCCAACCATAAAATATGTAGTTTGAGACTTTAAAAAGCCTCCATGGGTTTCCATTCAGCTCTTAATGCTCTTAATATACTGTTTATTATTAAATAATTATGTGTACTGTTTTAAGCTGAATATTAATTCTTAACATTGACCTTCCAGTCATCAAGAATCAACAAAAAAATTCAAATTTTCAGTAATTTAGTGGGAAAAAAATGTCCCCAGTTTTTAAAGGCTTCTTGTTTTTTGCATCTTGCATATTATCAGTGAAAGGAGTCAACAGCTAACTTGGTAATAAAAATTTTGCATTTCTCACTGAAAAAATTAACAATAACTAGGGGATCCTTGAATAAATGGCAGGAAAAGCACAAGATAAGCCTAGGAGATCATGTGCCACAAAGCAAGGAAGGTAAACTACGGGGGTCCTGGCAGATGGCAGCCACCGCAATGGAGCTGCCACCGACCTGAGATGGGATAATTTGAGCACCAAAAGAATTATTTACATAATGAATTAAAACACCAAGTAAATGAAAGAAAGAGATCAAAGGAACAGTATGGAGAGCCCAGAACTGAACCTGCAGGAATAGTCAACAGATGTTTTCCAGAGGAGCAAGTGAACTTTAATGGAGAAAGGTGATGGTCAAACAACTGGACCCCTACATACAAGAAACTGAATCCAAATAGACCCTACACCTTTCACAAAAATTAACTCAAAATGGGTCACTATAAAACTGGGAGAAAACACAACAAAATAGAGGTGGTCAGCGCACCCTGGTGGAGTAGAAGCTGGGTCAATCACCTCCAAAGGACACAGGCCAGTACCTCTGGGTTCAAGTCCCAGGTCCTGGGGGAAACAACTAGTGTGAACAACTAAATAAAAATGCTTCTCCCTCCTCTCCCTGCCTATCTGTACCTTTCCTTTAAAAAATTATATATATAAATACATATAAGTGTGTGTGTGTGTGTGTGTGTGTGTGTGTGTGTATGTGTGGGGGGGGCCCTGGGTTTGGCAATAGTTTTTTAGAGTGCAAAGTTATCCATGAGATAAAAAATTGATAGTGGAACATCATTAAAATGCAAAAACTCTGCTCTGATAGACTGCATTAGTGAGTAAAGACAAGTCAATGACTGAAAGAAAATACGTGCAAAACAAATACTAATAAAGGAGCTGTGTTAAGTACATGAAAGTGTATGCGTTCATAACACAAAAAGCAACTCTCATTGGTCACCAGATAGATGAAGCTTTTATCTTGTCTTTCCTGTGTGTTTATTGAAGAATTTTTAGACAATACATGCAGAAGGGTTAATGTGGTTAGAAATTCACCATTTTGCAATTTGTAATGAAATAATGGATCCAGACAATCATCACCAACGAAACTGAAAATAATAATGTGAAAGACTGCTGGGGAGTTTTCTAATGAAGGGGACAGGCTGGCCCATTAAATTATTAAAAGTGGAATCAATCAACTTAATATCATTAAAAATGGGATAAATTCCATGTGTCATTGAGGTGATGCAGTAGAAAAACTTAGTATCGCCGATAAACTGATCTTGCTGAAAAAGTGAACCTGAATCTGACCAAGTCACTAGAACGAGCTATTTATGGGAATAGGAGGGATATAGAAACACATCACATGCTTATATCATGAATCAGCCATCCTTCCTTTTTCCTCTTGTTTCATTTGCTGATTCTATCTCTTCTCCACAAAATGTAAATTGGTACGACCTCTTGGAAAATAGTATAGAGATTCTTCAAAAAAATATAGATCTACTATTTGATCCAGCAATTCCACTCCTAGGAGTACACCCAGAGAGAACAAAATCTCTCATCAGAAAACATATCTATACCCCTATGTTCACAGCAGCACAGTTCACAATAGCCAAGATATGGAAACAACCTAAATGCCCCTCAAGATGCTAGATGACTAGATGAAGATGCTATGGTGTAAAGAAAGCTATAAAGAATCATGGTACATATATTTAATGGAATTCTATGCAGCTATTAAAAAATATGAAATCATGCCCTTTGCAATAATCTGGATGGAACTGGAGGGGATTCTGTTAAGGGAAATAAATCCAAAAGAAAAAGAGAAGTACAGGATTGTTTCACACATATGTGGAAAATAATAGAATGAAACACATGGAATGCAAGTCCCAACGAAATTCACAGGACACAAGACAGGGGTAGGGGAGCAGAGAGGGGAAAATGTGGTGGTAAAGGACATTGGAACTCTGGTGGAGGGTGTGGTGTGAAATACAGACTGAGAAGCAATTTCAATATCCTAAAATGAGTACAGCATTGTAAACAAAAGGAATAATAAATATTATTGTTTTTTAAAAAGAGAGCATGCCTTGGTGGAGCAGTGGTTTGGTCAACTGCCTCCAGCTCAAGTGCAGTCCACATACATTCCAAGCACCCGAGTTGGCAAGAGCAACCAAGATGCACAATTCAAAAAATGAAAAATAAAGTGCTTCCTCCTCTCTCTTCCAGTCTGGCTGCCTTCAATCCTGTACCTTTCCTTTAAAAAAAAAGAAACAGCATGCCCCTGTGGACATAGTCCACATACATCACTAGGATCCAGATTTGAGACCTGGGGCTGGGGTAATAACCAAGATGAACAACCAAATAAAGTACTCCTTCCTCCTCTCTCTTTCTGCCTGCCTGCCTCTGCTCCCCTTCATTTCTGCCTATACTTTTCAAGAAGAAGGAAGGGAGGGAGGGTGCAGGAGGGAGGAAGGAAGGAAGTTCCCTGTGGAACTCAAAAAAACTTCACCCTACCCAACCTGCCACACATGTAAAGAAGTGTTTAAGAACAGTTGTAATAAAAGTGTTGCTAAGCGTGCTATTTCCTTGCCACCTTAGAAACCGTGTTATATCGGTGAGTGGCAGAAGCACTCATACTCATCCTGCAATTAATGTGCAGATGTGCTTTAGCAAAGGACACTGCTAGAATGGCTGCCTGTTTACCGCCTTGAGAACAGTGTCATGTCAGCGAGCGGAAGTTAGCTCCTTGCACAATGCGTGCGTGGAAGCACTCTTGTAATAAAGATGTGTCTACAATTGCTACAAAGAGCAGCAGCAGCCTCATCTGAGAGCAGAGACCCCAATGTGAGAGATGAGCAGCTGTCAGGGACCCAGAGACAGGCAGTATCTACCAACAAAGCCTGAAAGCAAATTTGATGTAATTAAGAAAAACGCATTATCCTAAGCTCAAAAGGAAACAACAAACCAACTAAAATGCATACCTAAAAACAGTATTTCACATTTTGCTCTTCTCACCCACAACTGGTCTTATCCAAACCAGAGTGAAAAGCAACAGCCTTGACTTCTCATTTCTCAGTTTCCTGTGTCTGCCTCCTACTCGTCTTCTCTCACCTGCCTCTCTTCCACACTATACAAACAGGTTTTCCTGCATTGCTATCACCCTTTGCCCAGACTTCATTTTCTCATTATTTATATGTTTTATTCACATATGTTCATTAGGTTACATACGTCACATTACATTTTCTGACTTGTAGGATGATTCTATATACATTTCCATTTTCATTTCTTAAAGTAAACTTTAACAAAAGTAGTTAATTAAATGACCCTATAAAAAAAGCAAACACAACTTTAAGAAATATATATATATATATATATATATATATCACACACTTAAAACTGTCTCTCATTTATTTTTCCCTGTACCAAACCTAATATGACAGAATCTCCTTCCCTGCTTTTATAAAACTGTGCTGACCTCAAATTACACAGAACCATATCTATAGACATGAATCTTTCTAGAGAAATCATACCTTCTCTATCTTGATGCCTAAAGATTTCACATTCTAGTCATAGACTTGAACATCGAGAAAAATATCAGCTGTTTAACATTTCTAAATGCATTATCAAATCCAAAATTCTCTTATTTCCTTAAATATTAAATATTATTGTCTTCTATATGAAGTGTGAGCAGTATCTTGAAAAAGCAAACTTTGTCCTCATACCATCAGAAGCAAGCAGAGGAAGACGCTCCCCTCAACCATTTGCCCACATTCTACCTTAATTTACTTGTGCTTGACAGTCCACTTATGTGGTTTCCAACATAGAGGAGAGGCAGAGGAAACAGCTTCGATTAAAAAAAAAGAAAGAGTATTTGGTTAGACTTCTATCATGCATTTCCCTTTCTTTATAAAAATAATGATATTTACTCCACATCGGTAAACACATCATCCTAAGTTCCTTCCCTTGCAATAACTAATTTTTTTTCAGAATCTAAAACATATTTAACAAGTTTCTTCCTGTGATTAGTTGGTGGCCAATGATACCCATAGTCATGGGCAGAAGGAAGCTGGGAAAAAACAGAAATCTTGACATTAGAACTATTTTCCTAAAGAAAAGAAGGCTCTGAACAAGCACTTCTCTTTCATGGAGACCCCTGAATGGGTGGGCGAGTGAGGGATGGGTGTTTATAGTTTATGCATGAGGTTCAGAAGGGTGCAAAATCCTGTCATCTGTGCAGATATGCACTCTTCTGAACAAGGCAAAGTCTCATATCTTCCACCGGAATGTAACCAGGTTGGTGACCTTTTGAAAGTGTATGTACCAGGCACATTACTTTGTAGTTACTTTATTTACTTTAAAGGTCTATAATGATTAAATATTAACCAATTGCAAAGAATGAAAGTGAAAATACTTGAATTGGGGTATTGAACTCTGGGCTCCTGAAAATGTTGTTTAGAACATATAAAAGAACAAACAAACGTAAGACTTAGTCTTCCATAAGTAAAATAGATATATATGTATATATATAAGTATGTATGTGTACATATATATATTAAATATTCCTAAGGTCCTATGGTAACTAGGGACTTTTAACTGATAGAATAGTCCATTACAATCAAAGTGAGTCAAACATTTCTTTTTCCACTGAAAGGACATTTATTTACGTAAGTCAGATAGACATCCTTTGAACAGTTTTGAAATACTAATTATCAACTAAAAAATATAGAATTTCTTTAACAGGACAGTTGCAAAATATAGAAGATATAAGAAAAAAGGGTCATAGATTCAGAACTTCCCCTTTAGATAAAGTTCAAAAATAGGCAAAGAATTCGAGGATGCATGCAAATTTAGAAAAATTACAAAGAAATCAGGAACATTATTATTACAAAAATCAGAATAGTAGGCAAAGAGGATTTTGTGATCCCATCTCACATCCTAAGTAATGACAATAGGGATAAATTATTCACTCAACTATATACCTATGTATGTATCATATTTCACAATTTTTAATGTCTAAAATTATACTATACCATAAACTATATGTAAGCAAGCCCAGCAATATTCAGATTTTTCCAATGACTGGGTTAATATCTCCCATACATTTCAATATTTAGTTTTCCTCTTTTTGTGGATGTTCCTGGTCATTGATGCTGTAAGTGTGCTTAGGTAGCTTGATTAATTATTCTGTGCTAAATATCTATGTTTTCCCAGATCTTACAGACTCCACTGTGAACATGCTCTGTGAGATCCTCCCCCTCCAGGAACTAATGGTCTGATTTAACCTCCCTAAATCCAAAGATGTTATCGTAATCCCTTTGATACCATCTGTGATCTGGGATTGCCACAGAATACCCCAGAATTAATTGCATGGACTAATGACTGGCACCCAGCGACTATTCAATGAAGGTTAGTTTCATTCCACATTCCTAGGAAGCAATGGCAAGTTTCATGTTTCTAGTTTTAACATGGGAAAAATGCATTTCCAATATATACGTCAACTTGTATTCTTCATTCCACTCTAAGCTTTTATCAATTCAAGCTAAACATGAGAACTTAAGTTGATCACACTGGGCCCACACTAATCAGACCCACCTCTTGTTTATGCCAATTAAGTTTTGTTAGAACATAATTATGCCAGTTCATTTATGTATCATCTACAACTGCTTTCTTGGCACCAAGACAGAACTAAAGAGTTGTAACATAAATGGTCTGGCACAAAGCCTATTATTTACTATATGGTCCTTTGCCAAAAAAGGTTGCCAATTCCTAATTCAGAGGTCTGTCATTTCGGAAGACACATAGTATATTTACTTCACGTCAGTTGTTAAGCATACACTTTCATGATCATTATATTACATTAATGAGAAATTGAATAGAATTAAATACTTACTAAGAAGTTTCTACACAGTGCACGCAGGGAGCATAGTATGTCTAAATATGACCTGTACTCTAAAATTAATATGCAATTCCATAGCATTTTTACATCTTCCATCATAGCTATATGTACTTTTAGTCTCCTACCTTTATGGGGATTTTCTTGTCAAAATCAGGGAAGTGGATTATTTTATTTAGCTTAGACACATACAGTATCATTATGGTAGCTGCCATCTAAAGAAAGGGTGAGAGAGAAAATTCAGTAAAATATCTGGAAAGTTTGCCTGAGGTGCAAAGACATCAGAATAAAACAGATTTCTCAAAAAGAAATTTATCTCCCAAATCCATTTTTCTACTTCCAACAAATAACTATTTCTTGAAATATTAAAATGCTTTTCTTGGCATTATATGGCAAGAACCATAAACAGCAAAGTATAATATCAAAAGGATTCATACATATACATGTTATCTCAATGCGAACAGTCACAGATGAGAAAAGGAATGGGATCCCCAAAAGTGACTAGTGTCACAGCTGTGAGGCCTCTCATTGATCCTGGTCTGCACTTCCCATGAACTTCATAGGGTCACCATCCCATAAGGTGGGAGGAAAACCATAAACTCCATCTATAAACGAATTTTTGTAAAGTTCATATTTCTGTAACACGGAAGACAAATAAAGAGTAAAACAAAACTTAAAAGGGATTTATTGTGCATGCCCTTATGGCTGAGATGGCTAAGATGGCAGGGGTGTGGATCACGTAAAGCCCAAGGACCCAAGTTCACAAGCCAGGGCTGGGGTCATGGGGAGACATCAAAAAATAAACAGTTAAATAATAAAAATGCTTCCTCTCTCCCTCCCTCCCTTCTTTCCTCTCTTTAAAAAATCACAAATGTATTTTATATAAATATTAGAATCTACTCTGCACTACAAAAAAATCTCATTCAAATCCTATTAATCTGGAGTACAGTAGGTATGTTAGAAATACTCCAGATTATTATGAAATTAAAAATGAATATAGACTTCCTAGGAAAAAGTTTGAACTTACCCAATGTTCTCCATATTAGGATGCAAAAATTTAAAGACCCCCTTCGATGTGATTATAATTTTAAATCTTGATCCTCGTGAGCTTACAAATATAATACTTATGACAGATTTATACAATGAGAGCCCATCCTGAAATATAATTGTAGTTTGTCTTTAGACCTTACTTATAATTCCTTTAGAATATTCTATAATTCAGACTTTTTAAATAGACCTGCGGTACTCCAACAAATTAAAAATCAAAAACTCTTTATCTTAATCGAGTACAAGTAAACAGTAAATACATTAGCCTTGGAAATTACAAAGACAGACTTCACACATTACTGATCATTCAAAGTGCTTATTTCTACATATTTTTACATTGAAACAAAGAAAATATATTTTGACCTTAAAGGAAATATAGTTTTCTGGTTATTAATTTTTCCCCAAAATGATGTTGCAAACATTATTAACAAAGCATTTAAGCAGAGTAATGTTAATCATGTCAACTTTTTCCAGATGCATGATTTAAAATTTAGTTAACAGACACAATTTTCATAATTTTGGGTTTTAAAATTTCATTATGAGCACTGATGACTAAGAGGTTAATATTTTTTTTCACTTACCTGTCCAATTCCAAGAAAAATTGGTGATGGGAAACTACAAAGAAAATAGAATAATAAATAATTTTAGCAACTGATTAAAAACTGGAAGACAATCTATAACACAAAATGACTATAAATATTTTAAAATCTTGAACTTTTTTTCCAGTCTTCATCCATAAAAAATTAACATCACTTTTGTTCATTTTTCTTTTGTTCATTACTTTTTCATTTTTTAAACTGATCATTGCTAAACTTGGCAATTTTCTGTTTCCCCTTCAGGCAGACTGTCATGTTAACAGACAACACGAGTGTGTATGTAAAAAGTCAAAAATAATCTGGACTAAATTATCAGAATTAATAAATAACACTAATAAGGTCACAGGATATAAGATGAATACAAAATAAATCATTTGTGTATCTATATGCCAGTCCAAACAAATAAAGTAAAAACTTTAAGGACATCTTTTATAACAGCACCAAAACCACATCAAATTAACACTAACAGGATATTTTAAGACATTAAGGAATTATTTTTACTTTTTATGTATAAAATGGTAAGGGGGTGGTATTTCTTTAAAACAAGTCTTCCTTATTTCCTGGGTACACAGACTGAAGTGCATATGATGACACAATTTTAACTTGCTTCAAAGATATCTAGGGGTAAATGGTGAGACTAAGGAGGATTTAAAGAATGGAGTGGATTAAGTTGTAGGAACTGGCTACATGGTGATTCACTACAGTTTTAAATAATATACCCAGGAACTAATTTAATAAAAGATTTCCAAGAAAGACCTTTACATAGAGAACTATAAATCAATATCTTAATAATTTAAAAAGTAAAGAAGCCCTAAATAAGTGATGACTTGGAAATTCACTATGTATGAGGTCCATTATCCTCAAATTGATCTATAAAATCAACACCATCTCTGTAAAAAATATCAGCAGATTTTTTGTAGAAACTGACAAACCGATCCTAAAACTGAATGGAAAGGTAAAGGGCAAACATTTCCCAAGTAGTCTTGACGAAGAACAAGGTTGGAGGAATGACTTTACTGGATGTCAGGATTCGTTTGAAAGTTATGAGATAGTGTGGTGTCTGCTCAGTGATAGTCTAATAGGACCATGGAAGATAAAAAAGGTGGTGACAGATACACACACAGCTGGATATCTGACTCATAGCCAAGATGCTTGCGTATAGCAGTGGGGAAGAGATGGTCTTTCAACGAGTGGCACTAGGTGATTTGAGTACAGAATCCTCACTCCTACCTCCAAACACACTTTATAAGGTCATACACCATCTTCTCTCTCCAGATCATTCATTGCCCAGCATGTCTTTAGTCATTATCTACTATTAGCTACTAAAAAAGGGAGAAACTCAACTCTCACTCTGAATATCAGCAGAAAACTCACCTACTTCAGATATGTTTCAGATAGGATAAGAAAAAAATATGGAGACCCTGGTGGAGTAGCAGTTTGGCCAATTGCCTCTGAAGGAGTGCAGGCCACATACCCCTAGGTTCCAGGCCCAGGTCCAGGGATTGGAGGAGTGGCGGGGGGAGCAAATGTGAACAACTAAATAAAAATAAAACAAAGATGCTTCTTCCTCCTCTCTGCTCCTGCCTGCCTGCCTACTTACCTTCATTCCTGTCTGCACCATTCCTTAAAAAATAAAAGAATATAGAATCAATCTGCCTTCTCAAATAAAATAGAATGACAATACCCCTATGGGAGTACCCACACACCCTCTTCTGGACTTGTCCTCAGTTGAAGAAATCCGCCTGGCCAACAGCACACCCTCTCTGAGCACAGTCTGCTTCCATTCATTCACTGGTCTCCTGTGGGGCATATAGCCCAGGGTCCTTCACCCCAATGCAGGACAATTCTGGAGCCAGCCAGCTCCAGAATCCCAGGGGTCACACTTTGTTAGGACTGCAGCCCAGTTGTCCCTCTGTCTAACCTGCCTCCCATTCACCCCCAACAACAGTGGGGCCCAAGAGCGCACCCCATTACACTTTCTCCACATGCCAGAGCCTGCTTCCCAGAGAGTAGAGTCTGAGAAGTCAAACAAAACCTCAAGACGACATAAACAAAATTCTTTTAGCAGAACAAAGTATAAAACAATAATCACACACAAAAAAAAGACTTAGAGGAAAGGAAACAAAAAGCCCAGCCTAGGAAAAAAACATAATACATGGAGAGAAGGAACTCTTCATAATTGCATCCAGCTACAGAACACCTTAATAAAGAGGTATTGATAAAAGCCAGAGCTCAAAAATTGAGATGTTTAAATTGTCAGATGTGATTAAAAGGGTGTGTCCAGACTAGGGAAAGGAAACAACAGAAGTGCCACATGAATAATTTAGGAAAAACAGAGCTGCTGAAAAGGACTGGAAGTGACCACAGTGAACACAGAGGGGAAAGATGAGCTCTAAGACAAACAGAAAAACTTGAAAGGCAAATGAAATGGAAGACAAATAAAACCTACCATATAGAGCTAAGAATTGAGTCTGACACTCAATAAAGAGAGAAGAAAATGATTTAAAGACAGAAGACAAATTCCTTTCCTTGCCATGAGCCGTAGGGATAGAAATCAATCAAATCTTCAGATTTAAAAGTACACTGTTACAGAAATATCTGTTTAAAAATGTTCAAAATTATTAAGTCCGGTAGTCATAAACTCGCCACTAAAAAAACCATCTGATAATGGAATCCACCAATTAGGAGTCAAATCAGAATAGGGACCTGGGGAGCAGAGACATTGTAGTTAAGGGCTGATTATGGCTATATTTAAATACAGAACATATTCAAACAACAATGGGATTCTAATTATACAACAGGATGCTGCATTATAAAAGGTAAAAGAGTGGTGATGAACTGGACGTACTATCTACAGATGTTGATTTACAATGACACACATCTGAAACATGTTATAATGTGCTTCCTTCAATAAAATGTTTAAAAATCAACAAAAATTAAAATAAATTTTAAAATAAAAAATATGGTGAGGAGAGAAGTTTATAAAGTAGACATCATGACTTCAACATCTTAATGTTTCTCATAACCTCTTAACTTGAGAGATTTTTTTTAAGAAATATTCACTGTTATAGTGAAAAGGTATGTATTTAAAAGTCAACAATTCTTTTAGCTGAACTCTCTTTCACCAGTCTTTTCAGTGAAAGCTAAATTTCAAATACACATGCCGCTTGCAATCCTCACCTCCAATAAGCCTTCAAATGCAAGCAGCCTGACGATGCGTGGAAAGACACCTGATGTGATATAACATGACGTTCACAGGGTCAGCTAGCAAGGAATCTTGCCAGAAGTGTTTAAGCTGAATGGAAACAAACATTTGGGTCTAAATTTCAGTTAGGGAATAGAGGAAAATAAGTTCAGTGAGACTTCAAACAACACATCAGACCATCCATAATGGAGGGTATGTTATAAAACACCTGGCTGCCTCTGGTTTTTCAACAGGACAACATCGTGGGGAAGGAGGGAGATGGGGGTACTTTCTAGATTAAAATAAACTCAAAAGACAACTTTTTTTTTGCATTACATGAAGTTAGATTGGCTCTGGATTTAAATTTCTGTAACCATAAAAAATTTCTTGGGGACAACTGAGATGATTATATATTTGGAATGAATTATTTTAGGAAATTATTGTTAAGTTTGTTAGGAGTACAAGGGATACTATTCAGGATAATATCCATACTTCAAGGGAGTCAAGGTGAAGTATTTCCAAGTGCATATCATGATGTTTGCAAGTGACTTTCAATGCAAAAAGTAAATATAGCACAATGCTAATTAATGCATCTCGGCAATGTGTGTATTGGTGTTCACTGTACTTTCCATTTTTCTGCATTCTCAAAACTTGTCACAATTACCGTGGTGGGGGGAGCTCAAAAAAGTTCACCTTCAAAAAGTAAAGCATTTTTCCAACTTCTTTTGGGATTAAAAAAACAATTTATGCATAAATGAATAAGTAAATAGCACCTAGAATATGGGGCTATTTATATAAAAAGTGCTTCGCTCTATGTTTACATTTTACAATCTATCCATCCATATATCTAAAAAGATGCCTGAAATTATGAATTACTGATTAATACTAACAATTACTAATTACTAACTGCTGATTACTAGTATCGAGTATAGTAATGTTAAACATTTCACCCTAATACAATTATGTTGCTTGAATTCTTTAATGGTCACAATAGAATGCCTTCTCTAAAAATAAATATTTCAAGAGACTAGGTAGGGAGAATAGGGATCATCTTTATTGTCTTCTTTGTACATATTTAAATATCCTCAGATTTTCTAACTGAAATCTTGCAGGAGTGGACCTTAGGAAATTAAGAGAGTATATGTACAAAGCTGTATAAGAGTCTGACTCTGAAAGGAAGAGAGAAAACAGGGTCCACGTGGGATCAAGAGAAGGTTATTTTTTGCTGGAGAAACCTGCACGTATTTTGAGCTAATCCGGAGAGGTTCTGATGCAGAATGGAGAGTAATGAGTATCCAAGGGGAAGCCCCCCAGCATGGAGAGCTGGCCTTCCACAGAAATAACACTCCCTCTCCATTTTAGCTGGTAGGACATGAAGGGGACTCTTTTCTCATTCAACTATCAGAGAAGGAGGGTGGAGAGGGGGGTTCTGAATGATAGAGAAAGCTGAGCCCAGGAAAGCAAGCCGCAGAGGAATCTAGCAGGTAGTGGAGACTTGTGATCATCCGTTTAAATTCAACCCAGCCAGCTCAGAAGTGTTTGTTCCCACAACAGCCAGAGCTGCTCACGTGCTAAAGGAAGGATGCAGATGATGGACTGCGAGACAATTTCCAATTTCCCCACAGTTGGGATAAGGCATGGAGTCACGTGGCTCTCCACTGGACCAGGCAGGAAAGGATACCCACAGCGCAGATTGCAGACAGCCCCCCGTCACCCCAGACCAGAATGCAGATATCACCCCAATTCTCCTCAGCCCTCAAAGTGATAGTGGGAAACATGCCCCCAAAAGAGTACAAGAAGAGAGAACAGATGCAGGGATTCCCAGCATGGAACTGAAGTCCTGAAGGCTCATGTGAGTTCAGGTAGAAAGACCTGACTCCTTAGCAAATTCAGTCACAGCCCCCTGGGAGTCACTGCAGAGAAGCAGTTGTGGGGGGGGGGGGTGCAGCAAAGACCAAGTCACCTCCCTCTCAGCCACAAATGGGGAAGACCAAGCTCGAGCTCCATCCCAGAGGCCCAAGGGAGAAGCATCTTCAGGAGACAGCAGGTTTTCATCAAAGTAGATTACAATTAGTTGTTTTTAAATTTTTAATACAGACTTTCGGTTTCTACCCCTGAAAAAACCACCTCCCCATTTGATTCAGACTACCAGACAAGTTTGGGAACCCCTGTGTTGAATGATCCCAAAGCCCTGGGATGCCTTAGGAAGTAGACACACACAGCAAATACTTGTTGAAGTGAATACAACTGAGTTCTATGTTTTTATTCAGCATGGTCCATTCAGCACCATGTGTAAATCGTTGCACTCAGAGACAACAGCAGAAGAGAATAGCCGTGAAATGGCAACAAAAAACAACTCCAGACTCCTGTACAGCCCTCATGAATCTCAACCTGAAGAACCACTAGTGAAGTCAACTAGCCACAGATGCTTAGATTACCTTTCTTCCTCTCCCCAACAAGACATGACATGGCACTTGCTTCAAAGCCCAACAGCAGGCTCTGCAACCAACTAAACTAACAGCTGAGATTACTCATCAGGCTTACACCGCATGCACAAACAATCAGAGAGGAACATGCCCTGACCTGAGCTACTTTCCCATGACCTGTGAATTAGGTAATTAGAGAAAGGTCCTTCCTCCTATCCTAAAACACAATATTCTATCCTCGAATAGCTAATGCTTGGATCAGATTTCTGTAGCTTGTTGGTGTAACCAAATCACCCCAGCTTTTCTCCCCTCAAAGAAAGTGTGCTTCTAAGGCATTTTGAGACAAGAGACTGGATAAAGTTATCTGAACACAGTTCTCTAACTGTTTAATATATATTATGGAAATGTGATATGGTTACTTATAAGTCTTGCAAAGACAAAAGCTTGATTTTCTTCTTCACTCACAGAACTCAGAATTTCCAAGATGGAAAGGCCAGTACCTGAGCTGTCTCAGGAGTTCTTTCTGGTTGGACACTGCTCTTCATCTTCCAATAGTTAACCAGTGTTACTGGTCTCTGCTTCCAACAAGAGGACACCGGGTTTGGGGGCATTGAGTGTCATGGGCAGTGAGCAGAGGGCTCACTCAGTGAAGATGGAGCCTTATCTATAAACTTCCTTTGACGACTGCCAGTCACCCTGAATACAACCTAGAATAACATTGTCTTGTTTTTTATTGCAGGTGTTCTTTCATTAGCTTGTATTGTATATGTTAAATGATTCAGGATTAGAAATATATTTGTTCCAATTTCTTGAGCAGGGTTTCCCTTGGACACCATGATGCAACACACCTTAAAAAAGGTGTATAAAGAGTATCAAAGTTGCAGGATCGCCAAATACAGTCGTCCCTCGCATATCGCGGTTCACTTATCAGGGCTTCACTGCATCCCGGGTTTGTTTGTTTGTTTAAATATAGCTAAATCTGCATTGCGGAATTTTTGCTATATTGCGGGATTTTGCAGCATACGTATACTTCACTAGTGAGTACCCACATAGAATTTTATATGTTGTTAAAATTACGTAGGTTTAAGAGTGTAGATAGTGTTTATAAAAGTGTGGGAAGGGTTTATAGGAGAGTAGGAAGGTTTATAAAGCCTTAAAATATAAATAATAAAATAAATTATAATGTCTCTATTTTGTGGATTTTCACCTATCGTGGGGGGGGTGCTGGGGGGGGCGTGGGGGGGGTGTCCTCTGGAAGGTAACTCCCGCAATAGGTGAGGGATTACTATATACCCTTCCCTCCACCCCAGCCCAAGCCACCTTTTAGAATGACTTCACTTCAATTGCTTCCTAGCTCCTTTCCTTACTTCCAATGTCTCCACCTCACCAACCAAGGAAATTTTTTTTTTTAAATCTCCAGCTCTAAGTCTCCAACACAAGTCCAAAGGCTTTATTTACATGGTCTGTACCTTAGCCCCCTCAGTCACCTGAGCCTCAAGGGTGGGCCCCCAAATAAATCTTTTTAGTCACATAAATGATATCATGTGGCTCCCCACACTCAAACCATCCAAGGAATTTCCAGTTGCTTTTAGACTAAAATTCAAACTATGTGTCGTGATCTTTTGCTTTTCTCCCAATATCTTCTCGCAACACAGCAGCCAGCGCAATTTACATCATGTTGCTTCTTTGCTCAACATCTTTCATCCCTGATACCCTCTTCCCACCCCAACTCACACTGTGGCCACAAAGTCCTACAGTCTAGTAACTCCTTATGGGGGTATCTATCTAGCATCACCCAGATCCTTCCTCTTCACCATCTCTCCGATCTCACTCACATGGTGACTTAAAGGTCACCTCCTGAGTAAATTTGCATTGATGTCACTGAGACTGCAAACTGTCCCACAGTCACACTCCCTGACTGTTTCCCACCTTTCCCCCAACCCCCCACCCCTCGGCCACACAGCTGCTGCCAACATAATGTAAACTCAGCCAGTTTATCTGCTGAGGCACCAGAAAACTGTGAGGTAGAGACTCTGGCCCAGACACCTGGTGCTGTTTTTTATATCCCTCCCTTGGTGCCTCAATGGGCTGCCGCATAGTAGGTGCTCAGGAAATACGTGTTTCGAGGTGTGACCAGCCGGGCTCATGTTGAGTCTCAGCTTTCTAAGCATAATATAAGAAGACTGGAGATAATTCTGTCTTTTGGGGTTCTTTACAAAATTCTGATTTTACATTCTTGTAGCACAGTATAGTTTACAAAGAGCCTCACTGAAGAAACGCTTAAAGGATAATTAACAGGGCTGTAACTATCCAGCTTTGGCACCTTGGAAAACGACTATGACACTGGCCCAGTATTAAATAAATGTTGGAGCTGGGTCTAAATCTACAGCACTTTCAATGCGTTATAATGAAAGCAGAATTAAGCATGGTTTTCTAGTTCTTACCAATAGTTTCAGGGAGCCACAAATTTGCTGGCTTACAGCACGTTCATTCAAAGAGGTACATCTTACGAACTTAGAATTGTTTTCTCCAGTTTTCCATAAACAAGCTGGTGATCTATGAGTGAATGATCAAACACTACAAATGAAAGTATCTGCTCAGGACACTGATGTTCGACATCTAGTTTTGGAGAAGAAACCGATCACCTTTGGGATTGCCTTTCAGCTCACAGGGGCACCAGGAAGCGTTTGGAGGGGCCTCAGCAAACACAGCCAGTGTCTGCAAGATTAGGCATGGGGAGGTGTGCCCGTCCGTGGTCACGGAATGACTGTTCGGTTGTACTAGGGTTCCCAGCGCCGGAAGGTCCCGGCGCTGGAAATCGTGGGAAAGCGCCGGCACACCGTCACGGCGCTGGCACCAGAGCCCGCAGGGCGCTCCTCGCCCTGTCCCCGCCCGCCTCCGACCGCGCCGCCGCCGAAGCGAGCAAGGGTCAGCCCAACCCACCGGGCGGGGACATCAGGTCCAGGCGTGGGGGTCGCTCCCGCAGCCCAGCCCGGACCCCCGGCGCCCGGCTCACCCGTAGGTGGTCAGCAGCGCCTTGTTGACCAGCACGATGAGGAAAGAGCAGGTCCCGTAGAAGAGCGCCGACAGCAGTTTGGCCAACCTGGGGGACAGCAGCGCGGGGCCGGGGTCCGCGCCCGCAACCTCGGCCTGGCCACCACCCGGCATGTCCCCTCCTACCCCAGTGCAGTCCCCGCCGCCCGGGTTGCGCTCGGCCCGGTCCGGCCCGGCCCCGCCCCAGTTTCGTCCCCGCCCCGCCGGCTCGGGAGGCGCGGCCCCAACAGGAAGGGCCCCGCGGGCCGGGCCCACGCCCGCGCCGCGCTCCCGAGCCAGCGCAGCCGGAGTCTTCCTCAACCTCCCTGCGTCCACGCACCTCCTCAGACTCCAGGGGACACCAGAAGCCCGCAGCAGAGTCCGCGCCCTACCCGCTCCCGACTGCGCTCTTGGGACGCAGTGCTTGTTAACTCTAAGGGTTTTCCTTTTCTTAAAATACTTGTTTTGGAAACGTAGTATAATGGCCATGCAGTGAAAGGCAGTCCATGGTTCATGTTTTAACAGATGCATACACCCATGTAACCCGATCAAAATCAAAACAGAACAGCCCCATCTGAACAAAACACACCTCAGCTGAAGCTGATTGCCCATGTCATTCTGACATTAGCACGTCATGACTATTATTTTAAGGTTTTTGTTTATTATTGCAACTCACCCATGTTTGTTGGGGTAGTTGTTTTTAGTTTAAGACGACTGTAAAATGCATCCACGAACTTGTTCAAGCACAAGTTCTTGTGGGAACCAACTTGCCTTTCTCTTGGTAGATACCTAGCAGAGTGGCTAGGCAAGGCTTATCTTCCCTCCGGTGCTTTGTGGCAGGTACCTTCCCTGAGGACATTTCTCCTCTAGATGGACAGCAACTCAGCCTCAGGCCTCAGTTTATTGTTCCGGTTCACCGTCTACCTGCTCTCATGTTTTTTTTTTCAAATAAGTGTACCATATTTTCATTCCAAATAATTTAAAGAGCTGAAATTTCAGATTTATACAAAAGCTAAAGTTTTCTAGTTAAATATGTTTGTCTACATTTATGCCATGCCATTTGTACGGTAGGTATTGAGAAACCAGGAACATTTTCAGCACTAAGAACTAAAGCAGAACTTTTAAGATATAACAAAAAAAAAGGAGTCGCATTACTCAAAAATAAACAAGACTGTTTAAAAATAGAAAATGAATTCATATTTGGGTTGAACCAAAAACTCTGAACTTGAAGTCATTTTGGTATTTCAAGAATATTTTTAATGACAATCTTAATCATATTCTCGTTTAACTTGCTTCTCTATACACACTTCCAGGATCTTACGTCACTGTCAAAATCCCCTCTGACTGTGTAAATTACAACTCACACATGGAGTTACTTGTGGAATTCTTTTGCACAAAGACCAAACAGGCTGAACCTTGTCATTGCAAGCACATGACAAAAGAGCTGAAGTAACAAATGAAAAAATTAAACCAACTTGCTCAACTCTTAGAAAAGTGAATAGGCCGTGAGTGAATTTTCAGATTCAACACATCCTAAAAAATCATTAAAATGAAATTCCAGTTCCCGATTACTTGTCAGGGCAGGGAGAAGGCTGGCCATAGTTAAATTCCTATCGACATTACTTTTTATTAAAAGTACTATAATGAACCAGATGAGGAAGTTAAAATGACTATCTGTAATCTAAAAGTCATCTTTTTAAGGTAAGGAAAAGAAATTCACACTGTGGTTCCCAATTATGCTAAAGCCTGGGGTAAGAGTAGAATGAAACATAAATTGTGCCACAAATGGTAACAGTGGTAGAATATGGGGTTTGTCAGGGACATTTCTTTTAAATTTTGTATATTATGGTTATTAATTTTTGATAGAAAATCAAATTAGAAAGAACCTAAGAATAAACATGTACAGTAAATTAAAATAAATTTTTATTCAAAGCATCTTTTAAAATTACAGCATGTTTTTTGTTATGCTGTTAACGCTGCCAAACTACAATTTAGTCATATGAAGCATAAAACACTTCAAATTTTTTAATATAAACCACATTTTTAAAACAAAAAGCAGTCAGTCATAACACAGCTCAAATTTTAGATGCCAATGTATTATGTCCAGGTATATAGCTTATATCAAAAAAGAACATTTTAAATATATCTATGTAAATAGCTGTTAATAATTTCTTAAACTTCCAATTATACCAAAAAAAATGTTTGCAAATGTAACTATTAGTTGACAAAAGCAACAAGAAACCCAAAACTCTTACTTTTGAAGGCCTTAACTTTCATTAGCTGCAAATTGGCAAGTATTTGTATTGTTAAAATGCTATCTGCCCCTCCTTCAGATAAGGTTCATCAATTTTTAAGTTTCCCAAGACTGATAAGTGTTGCTTTTTAGTTCATTGAAGTTTGTGTTTGAGAGGGAAAATTCTAGAGAAAATGTTGAAACCTAAACCAAGTAAATTCAGATGCTAAAATCTCTCTTACTGTTCTTTTAAGTGCTCCAGGTTAAAATTCTATATACCAAATTACAAACAAAATTCTTAAACCATTACAAATATAAATTCTCTTATTACAAAAAAAGAAACCCTCAAGATTTGTAATTTACTGTACAGAGGAATTACATTTTTAAAGTATGTCCTCATCATACACATTATTTGTTACTATCATCTTTCACACTTGCAACTTCTCAAGACATTTACATTCCCCATGGCTACATATTTTAAACTATCTATGTACTGCCAAACATTGGAATTTTTGGATAAAGAAGCCCACTTGTTTTAGATAATGCTTGAATGACCTCTGTAGGATACTACTTTAATTTTAAAAAGGGGGGAGGCATTGAAGAGCCCCTATATTTCCCTCTATTATCCCGAGGTCTACTCCAATTAAGCAAACTATAAAATAACCATGCTATGCATGTGATTCAGTTTGTGCTTAAAACAAAAGCTAAAATGATGGAAGTTGATGTCTACATATGGGAGGTAAACCACTCAACTCTTAATTTTCCTGTCCATGCTTCAGCACATAAATGTTGTTTAAAAAACATCATCTATTTGAAAAAAAGAGGTTGGAAACAAGTTAACACACTTACAGTTAAAACTATTCTGGAAGCCTACTTATTTTAGCAGCTAACATTCCTGCAGTGTTTAACTGATAGCTAAATTTAGTGAACACAAAATAGCTTAGCAGGTTATTCTGAAGTAAAGCAAGAAGGTGGCTTTATGCACTGAAAATATAAATAGGTTTCCATTTGCTAAACATTCTAAAGCAGTACAATTAAAATTTAGTGTTTGCTAACAAAAGATCTAAAATATTTCACTACAAAACAACCCTGTTGATGTCCCTTTTATTAATAAAAATCTAAGTGCCAAATCTCATTACAGGGCCATATAATTATATATATAATGTACATATATACACACACATGTATGTGTATATATATATTATATATATGTATATATACCAATTACCAAGTTATCTAGACTTTGCAAGATTAATCACTCAATTTCAGTGGAGAAATATGAAATGTGCAAAAGTTCCCCGGTGAATATGTTAGGATGACAAGTGCTTTTCGAACCTAAACATCATAATGAGTTGTAAAGCCTCAGAAAGATAGAATAAGATCGACTTCATTCCAATACTGAAAATTCTGAACTACGGTTCATTTTACCAAGTCTCAAATATCTATTTTCTCACAAAGTACATGACTTAGAACATCTTCTGAAAGTTTTCCATTTCTCCAGTCTTCCTCAGCACACTATCTTGCGATTTAAAACTATCTTACACACATCTTACACTTTCTTCCTTGCTTCAGTGTTTACAGTATTGTTAAACATACTAATATACATTGTTAAAAATGGTCTTATAAATAAGCTAATTCATCCTTCTTTGGCGAAAGGTACCATTCTATTTTTTCATACAAGTGTCATATTCAGAAAGTGCTTCCTGTGAGAACTGCTTCCAATGAATGCATTAAACTTGCAAAATCTAGCTTCCCACAATGCGTAGTACTACCCTGTACTAGCAGTCCCCTATTTACAAAATATTTTAAAACTTTACATCAAATCCATTACCATATAAAAAAGTGCAATTCTCTCTCGCCCCATTCTGGGACAATGACATTCTTCATACATTTCTACAGAATAGCAGCCTATGATAAGCAAATAAGGTGCTTAGCTTATGCCCAAGGTCTACTTCTGAAGGACACTGGGCAGGACTTTTGTACAGTGGACATCAGTGTCCGACTACTGGCGGAGGGGTGCCCCGGTTAGGTTGGCCAACTCAATGAGAGCCAGGGCCCCATGCAGGCGCTCCCGCTGCTCCTGCAGCCGGCGCTGGGCCCCGCTCTTCTCGTCGTCTTCCTCATCGGATTGCAGGTACTCCAGCGGGTCGCGCTGCTCCTGGTCCGCCTTCCGCACAAGCTTACCCTTCGAAGTCGGGGTACGCTGTTCCCGAGTTTCCCAGTACCTACGCCACAGATGCATATGTTAGTTCTAATTCTCAAGGGTTGCCTTCTTTTTTTCATTTAAAGGCTCTTTACCACAGTATTATTGTATGTGTTTCAGCTGATGGAGTTACCATGCGACTTCACGGGTACTACATATGTGTATTAACATTTAAAAACAGTGCCATTACAGAGGAAACCTTCAAGTTCTAGGAGCTGAAGGGCTTGCTCAGATTTCCAAAAAATAAACACTGGTAGTTTGGGTCTCTACTCAATCTCCAATCAGATTTTTGTTAGTAATTTTAAAAGTTATTAAACTTTAAGAGTCTTTAAAGATCTTACGAAAAATGGGCTGGAGTAAAATAAGAGTAGAATCATCATTATAAACTTATCTAGTAACTTCTGGCAGAAAACTATGACAAACTTTAAACCCACCAAATATGAGACATGGGTGTGCCCTGTGGCTAAAGCTCTAAGTCAGTGGTTGGGTCACAGACCACAGAGAGCCCTGGGATCCAGGTTCCAGACCCAGGCCAGGTGGGACTTGCCAAAAATGAACAAATAAATAGAAATGCTTCTTTCTCTCTTCCTCTCTGTTTCCCTGCCAGTCTTTGTTCCTGCCTGTTTCCTTCCTCTTAAAATTTTTTTATAATATGACAAATGCATTAATATCTCTCACACACAGAACCTATTTGAAAAATTAAGAGCACCATCATTATCTACTACATAATTCACAGAGAAAACACTAATGTGCCACTTTTTTCATGAAGAAACATGTTTAAATGACAGTACTGTTACATATAAAGATGTCCATACAATGACTTGCACATTAATACTAAGAGTCGCTTTACCCGTAGCAGTCAAAAACAACCCAATTGCTCATCAACAGATGAATGAATAAATAAGTTGAGGTGCATCCACATTGCTGGGATCAATAAAGAGGAAGCTTAGTTTATATATGTCAAGCCAAAGCAGGGGAAAACAATAACCCAGGCAGCACCAGGAAAACTAGGGGCCCCACCCCACGAAGAAACTCTTGGACAGAGGTTTTTGTTCCCAGCTGAGGCTCAGGTAGAAGCCCAGAAGCTAGATAGTTAACTTAAACCTTTTAAATACAAAAATCACTTTGTAAACAATGATTGTTAGAATGGCCGGTTTATTTCTTGTACTTTTTCTGTGAATGACTTCCTTGTGTAATGACAATAAATACACAGTAGTCAGTGACTGGGGTAGCTATTTGGGGCGAGAGATCCCCATAGGGATCTTTCTTTCTATTTTGGTCTGTTTCTTTCTTTCTATTTCTCAACCCCTTGCAGCCCCCTCCTTTCAGCCCTGACCTTAGGAGTGGAGCCCGACACCACATAATAGATTACTGCTCAGCAATGGAAAGGAATTGGTGATTCGCTCTCAACATGAGAGTCTCATAATAAATTACATGGAGTGAAAGAAACCAGACAAGCAGGAATATTTACTGTATATCTCCATGTGTAAAACTCAAGCCAATACACACTAGTATAAAGTGCCAGAAAGTAAATCAGTATTATAGACAAACAAGAGTATTTACTGCGTATCTTCATATGTGCAGACCTCAGGCCAATACACACTAGTATAAAGTGCCTTATCTGAGGAGGAGGCAGACAAGGACTGGAGGGGCAAGAGAAAACTTCTGAAAGTGACGGATATGTTCACTATATCTTGACTGTGGTGATGGTTTCTCAGAGTTGGACATATGTCAAAGCTTATAAAATGGTATACTTTTTTTAAAAAGGAAGGAAGGAAGAAAGAGAGAGGAGGAAGAAGCATTTATAAAAGCATTTAAGGGAGGGAGGAAGGAAGGGAAGGAAAGAAAGGAAAGAAAGGGAGGAAAATAAGGAGAAACATCTTTATTAGTTGTTCATTTTTGTTTTTCACCCAGCCCAGAGTCTCAAACCCTTGGGCTATATGTGGTCTGCACACCAGTGTCTCAGCTGCCTGAGCCACAAGGGCATACTCTGAGCGGTGCACCTTAAATATGTACACTTTATGGTGAGTCAATTATACATCAGTAAGCTATTTTTCAAATTACATTCAAAAGTGTAATAATGCAACTACTAAGTTTCAGGAAATTCAGAGTACTCAAACTGGAAAAGTCTGGGCAACAATTAGAGGTATAAAAAAAGAAAAGCAAATAGTTTGGCATGACTCTTTGGTCCCTGAGTAGAGGAGAAAGAGGATGAAAGATGACTGTAGGTCCCTGGCCTGAGCAAAGTAAGAGAGAAAGGGGCAGCAGGGCAGCTGCAGGGCAGTGGTACGGCAAGTAAGACACACATCCTGCCCTGTGGAGCTTATCGTGTGGCAGGGAAGACAGACATGGAAAACACAATGTGTTATGAAAGCATCTATTGAGGGGATCTAACCTTGTTTGTGGGGTTTGGTGAGCAGCTGGGGAGGAAATTCATGACGTGACTTTTAACACAAGTAAGAAGAATGTGCACTGGCACACCCTGGGGACCTAGCAGATCAGTCCGCTGGAAGTAGTCCACATATATCCCCCAAGGACCAGGTTCAAGACTCGGTTAGGGGTAGCATAGCAGTGAACAACCAGAATGAACAATAAAATAAAATAAATGTTTCTTCTTCATCTTTCTTCCTCCTGACTGCCTGTTCACCTTCATTCTTACATGTATCTTTCCATACAAAAAAAAAAAAGCAGACTGCTCAATGAAGGAGTCTCATGTTCCTGGCAGAGGCCCCTAAAGCAGAGCGATGCTGGGAACAGGAGACAGGTGGCTGCAGATGGGCATGCAGAGGCAGGCAGAGCTGTGGCTGTAGGTTGGGTGTTCTAGACCCTCTCCGAGTGCCAGCAGGGAGAGGCACCCTCACTGTGATTGGTTTGTTTACGAGAAGTTTCCTCAAATCAAAACATTCTTAGTGAAATGTCTTCATTCTGGCTAACTTACTACCATTAAAAAATAAATTACACTTGGTGCTTTTTGGAATTTTACACTAGAAGAGCCTCTATTCCTATAATAATTGACTCATCTCTAACTGTAACATAAAGAAAATAAAGAGGTTGCACCATTGACAAAATATAACACATAAAAATATTCTTTAAAAATAGAAGAAAGTCTTGTTTTTAAAATAAATTGTGTTTTAGGCACTCAGAACAATCAATATTAGAGTTTTTCTGTCAAACAGAGACCCTACTACCCTGAACAATTCTGGTTTAAGGAAATAAAGCATCGCTTCAAGTTATTTTCTAAAATGTGTATAAAAGTGACTTAAAAATTATATTAAAATAAGTTGATTTACAGTACAAAAAAGTTTTGGATGTGCAGTTTCACTATTTAGCAAATACATGATAACACACCATGCCCACCACCAAATTTCTAATACTCCTCCACCACTGTCCACCAGGCCCCATTTCCCCTTTGGTCCCTCCCTCCCCTTCCCCTCTGGTAACCTCTGTTCTGTTCAGTTTTACTTTTATCTTGTCTGTTCCTTAAAGGCAACTTATTTCAAATGAGAGAAACGTTAGTGTCCCCAGCATGAACACCCACATGCTGAACGGAACTCTGCGTGGGACCCCAGGGAGAGCCTTACTTTGCCAGCCATTCAGCTGCAGCCTGGTTATCGGCAGCCTGGTGCTTGCTGAGGGTGTCTGTGGGCTCCTCCCGCTTCAGCCTGGCATATGGGTGCTTCGGACAATGGCGGTTTGCATGGGTAAATCTGCTTAGGCAGCCTTCAAAACAGAGGGAGAGAAGACACTTATCACTCTTGGCCTCCAGCAGACAAGAAAATATTCCACTAGTATTAAACAAAGTAAATGAAGACAATGAGGTTTAGTATTCTATAACAAAGGAAAAAACCCTAAGCAGTCTGATTAACGGTGGTGGGGCACAGGGGGATCTTGGTCATGCATTCAACCCTTAATGTCCAGAACCTCAGACCCAGGAATTCCATCATTGGACTCTATCATAAGGAAACATTCCAAAAGATGGACAAAGCTGAAAGTAGGAAAACATGGCCCTCAGCTTTGTTGGTAATCAGTAAATTTTAAAAATAAATTAAATATTTAAAATCCAACACTGAGGCCAATCATTGTGTACCTGCTTAAATGTATTTACTAAATGTTACATGTATAACAACTGACAATAGTTAACAAAGCAGAGCAACAGAACAAAACCGTATAGAATTTCAAATATAAATATGCATTAAAAAAAAAAACCCTTAACCTATAACGAATTAAGACAATCACTTAAGAAAAAAGATAAGAAATAATGATGGTGTCAATATACTCCCACTTTACTAAAAATGTAGACAATAATTTCCTTCCTCCCATTTCTTTTCTTTTTTTTAATGAAAATTTTTATTAGGCATAGTTACTATAACTTTCTATAGAAAATGACACTATTTGACAATGACAAGGGATAAAAATGACAAAAAAATCAAACACTAAATTTTCAAAGGAAATTAAACAGAATGTATGAAATATCAGTGTAAGAAGAAATAAGAGGTTTACAAAGAGGCTAATTGTTATTAGAAAGGTTTAAGATCCCCAAATATAAGTAAAGGTTTAGATTCTTATGTCTTTACTGTTGCGTGCCATTGATTATCAATTCTCAAAATGATGTGAGTACAGTCAACTCCCCATGTGAAGACCACATAAGCCAACTGTCTATCACACGACTAGGAGCGCTAGGAATATCTCAATATACAGAGTTGTCCTTGAAATAACTTGTTCCTCGAAAAATGCAGAGACATTCTTTTCTTTTTTGTTTTTTCTTAACAAGTAATTATTTATTGAAGTAAAAGTATTATAACATCTAAGTTTCAAGTGTACATTATTATATATTAATACCTATATGTACTACAAATAAAATCATCACTAGAAATTCATACTTTTGTAGCTTAATAAAGTTTACACCAAAGTAAAATCCTACTCTAAAGATTATATCCACTTTTATAGATTTTCCTATTGCTTAAAATTAGTGTTTTAATTGCCCTTTAAGATTTGCATCTAAGGGCGTCCTCTTGTGACACAAGGGGTTGAGATAGCTGGGGTATGGACCGTATAAAGCCCAAGGACCAGGGTTCGTGATATGGCTGTGGGATGGGAGGCGGTGAGGTACAACAAAAAAATAAATAAAAATCTTTCTCCCTCCTTACCCTTCCTTCTTTTATTCGTCTAAGAAGAACACTTTGCTTAAAAACCAATTACTTCCCAGAAATTGAGCTGGATGACAATTATCAAGAAAAAACACTTAAGCTTTACAAAATTTACATTAACAAATAATCTCGTCCCAAAAAACTCAACCCAAAACAACTCTTAACTCACAAGTAGTTATTCCATAAACTGAATTCCTAATACCATACCATTTTCTGAACAGACAAAAGGTTTCTCTCCGGTGTGAAGGCGCTGATGGGTTTTGAGTTGTCCGCTTTGAACAAAGGCTTTTCCACAGTCCGGATAATCACAGAGATAGGGTCTCTCACCTAAGTAGACAGATGTAATACATTCTTTCTGAGACAAAACGGTGAGAAGCAGAAGAGGTAGCAAGACAGAATCACCTCTGTGGTTCCAAATAACACCTGTTAGGGCCCCAACAAAGCTGAGCTGGCGTTGCTAAAGACAACACTTCCATCACATCATGCCATTCCCTTGAAAGCACAACAGTCATTTCTTCAGGCCTGGAGCCTTTTGGAGTACCCAGGTTCAAAGCTTGGCTTAGCCTGTATTTTTTACCTTCATAATACAAATCACTAACCTTGCTAAATAGCAGCCCAAACCTGAACACTCCTTGAACAATTTAAATTACTTGCTGTCTTTTAAATGACACCCTAACAGCTGCACTATAATTACTGGGCTACAAGGTCATTGTTACTTCTATCCTGGAGGTTCATTCCACCATGCGGCAGCTCCTTATCTGATTCCACTCCTTGAAAATCCTGTGTTTTTCATTCACAGGCACTTGAATCTTATCTACACTGGCTGCAAACCAGTTATCTGGGCATATTTCAGACTAGTTAGGTTGGAAAAAATATACCAGGATGAACACCTACATAAATATTTCCACTTCCTCTCTCCCTCCTGCCTGCCTATTTGCCTTCACTCCTGCCTGTAACTTTCTTTTTTAAAAAAAGAAAATGAAAAGAATTATACAGACGACTTAAGGGCACTATCAAGTAAAATTCAGGAAGGTGCAAGGGTAAAACTAAATTTAGCAGCAACGATCTGTGAAAACTAGATTAATCACCATAATTACAAAACAAATGTTCAGAAAATCATCCAACAAAAAGAAACTGACTATTCAGTGTTTGTTTTAAAATACTTACTAAGGAAATAAAAGGCAACTTAAAAAATGTATGGGTCTAAACATCAAACGAGCTTTCCCTCAAGCATTATTTCTGGTTTTTTTTTTTCTAAAATTGCTCAGCTTACCTGTGTGAGTCCTTTTGTGAGCCTGGAGTGATTTCTCCCGTGGAAACACCCTATTACAGATGTTACAGCGGATTCTGCTGGAGGAATGCTCTCCTTCATTTATTAAATCCCGGACAGTATCTGCTCTGGGTCTACCTCGTCGGATTCCATCCTGTAAACAATTTGTATAAATATTAACATGATTTCTTGGACCCCACTCATTACAGCAAAGTAACGTAATGTATCTTTTTTAATAAAAATCTTCAGTGACATCAGTGAAAATAGCACTGTAGGTAGTAGGCAAAGGCCCACCCCTCTGCCAATAACTGAAAAATCAAGCAAAAACTTTTCCAATCAGCTTTGTCACAACACCAGACGGTAGAGATTTACAGCAACTCAACGAACTACAAATCAAGAAAAAGGCAACCACACACAGTGGGAAAGCTTCACTCTTCGCAATTGCCCTTCGTCTTCTCTGCCCAGTAGTGGTCTTGGAGACAGCACTCCATTCTCAGTGTTGGGAAAACCTAGTCCCTGGCTCCCGGGAGAGCAGAGCAGACCCTGTTCTGAAAGAATTGTGCTTATCTGTTTTGACCTGTCTGAGGGTCACAAGATAACACAAGATATCACAGAACGGGTAATTTATAAACAACAGAAAATTATCTCTCACATTTCTGGAGGCTGGAAAGTCCAACATGGTTCAAAACTGGTGCCTTGTCACTTGTTCTCAGTTGGTGGAAGAGGCCAGGACCTCCCCATAGAGGCACTAATTCCATCCCTAAGGGCTCTACCCTCATGACCTAAGCACCATCCATACACTCCACTTCCTAACGCCTATGGAGTCAGGATCTACATACATAAATCTGGGGACAACACATACACTCAGACTACAGCACCAAGCGTACCAGCATACACATAACTGGAGACCTAGAAGGTAAGAGAGTAAAGGACAGAAAGAATATCTGAATAAGTAATGACTGCAAACTTCTCAAATTTGTTAAGACACAAGTCTACACACCCAAGAAGCTCAGTGAGGTGCGCCCTGGTGGCTCAGCAGTTAAATCTGCCAGGTGTAGTGCACATACATCCCAAGGACCTGGGTTCACATCCTAAGGCTATGGGGAACAATCAAGATAACCAACTAAATAAATATATGTTTGTTTCTCCTCTGTCTTCCTGCCTGTCGGCCTACTTGTCTTCACTCTTGCCTGTACCTTTCTTTTAAAAGATGAATAATGAAAAACAAGATGTTCAATGTGCTTCAATAATAAACACACAGAGAGGAATATGTACTAAGATGTTAAAACAAACTATCGAGAGAGAGAGAGAGACAAAAAGAGAATCTTGAAAGCAGCAGAAGTGGTTCGCCACATACAAGGAATCCCCAATAACATTAACAGCTGATGGCTCAGGAGAAACTATAGAAAGCAGTGGAATGACATGTCTAAAATGTTGAAAGGAGAAAAAAAAGTCAACCAATAATCTTATATTCAACAAAAATATCTTTTGAAAATGAAGAAGTAAAGACATTTCCAGATAAACAAATGCTAAGGAAGTTCACTGCAGCAGACTGGCCCTATAATAAATGTGAAGGGAGATCTTCACGGGAAAATAAAATACTAAACAGAAGCTCAAAGAATACTGACAAACTACATCGATAAGTATCAAAGCCAGAGTTATTGTATTTTTAGTTTGTAACTGCTCTTTTCTTTCCTATGTGAATTAAAAGAAATTTAAAAATTATATACCCATGTTAATGGGAAGATAATGTAAGATGTGATTGGTGAGAACAATGACAGAGGGGAGAGGGTCAGTCAGCTATACAAGAGCAGAGTTTTTGTGTTCTGCTTAAGCTAAAGTGGTTTTAATTCAAAACAATTGTTTTAAGTTTAAGAGGTTAATGAAATTCTTAGGGTAAGCACTAAAAATGCTAAGAAACAATAGAGAATGTAAACGATACACTGCAAAAACATAACACAAAAGAAAGCAGCACAGGAGGAATTTAGAAACAAAACAGGCATAATACATATAGACAGCAAATTACAAAATAGCGAAAGTTCTACAATAATCACTTAAATGGTTAAATTCTCCAACTAAAAGGCAGAGATTGGCAGAATAGATTTTTTTTAAAAAGATACTCACTTTAGATTCAAAAACACAAAAGGTTAAAAATGAAAGAGATAATAATCATAAATATATAAGCAATTAACAACAGAGTCCCCAGAATATATGAAGCAAAAATAGAATTAAAGGGAAAAAAGATAGCAAAATTTTCAATAATAGGACAAACTAAATAAAATATTAACAAAGATCTGGGAGGTTTCCAACTAGTACACCTAATAGACATACAGAACAGTACATACGAAATAGCAAATTTTAACTGGAACATTCCCCAGGACAGACATGTTAGGCCATAATCATTAATTCCCAAAGATTAAAATCACCCAAAATATATTTTCTGATACGCAAGGAATAAAACAAATCAATAATAAAGGGAAAACTGGAAAATTCATAAACACATAGAAATTAAACAATACAGTCTTAAAAGTCAATAGGTCAAGAAAGAAATTAGAAAATACTCCTCACACTAATGAAAACAAAATTACAACATACTAAAACCTGATAGAATTTTGATTTGTAAAACTTAATAATAAAACAAATCTACTCAAAATGATCTACAAATTCAGTGCAATCCTTAGAATTCCAAAGACGTTTTGCAGAAGTGAAAAAAGCAATCCTCCAACTCATAAGGCATTACAAGAGGCTCCAAATAACCAAAACAACACTTAAGAATAACAAAGCAGAAAGACTTACACATCTCTATTTTAAAACTTACTACACAGCAATAGCAATCAAGACAGTAAGGAACTGGCATAAGGAAAGACATATAAACCAGTGAAATTGAATTGAGAGTAAACGAATAAACCCATTTCTACGACCAACTGATTTTCAACAAGGATGCCGCGAACACTCTGCGAGAAAACATATCTTCAGTGAATGGTTGTGGGGTAACTAGATTGTTTTCTACATGTAAAGGAATGAAGTCAGACTCTTAGCTCACACAGTATACAACAAATTAACTCAAAATTCATCAGACACCAAAATATGAGCTAAAAATAAAAAACTTAAAAAAAATGGATAAACCTTTATGACACTGGCTTTGGCATAAGATTTTTGGACATGGCACCAAAAACTAGCAGCAAAGTAGATAAACTGAATCAAGATTAAAAACAATTCTGCAGCAAAAGTCAATATCAAGAAAGTGAAAAGAAAATCTACAACTGGGAGTTAATATTTGCAAATCATATATCTGATAAGGGTCTAGTATCCAGGATGTATAAAGAACTTTTACAACTCAACAACAACCAACCTGATTTCAAAAAAAGATTTGAACAGACATTTCTCTAAAATAGTTCTACAAATTGCTATCTGAAAACATTCCCAACAGTATTCGTCACCAAGGAAATACAAATCAAAACCAAAATGACTGTATATCTCAATAATACTAGGAGAAAAATATTTTAAAAACACAATGAGGTTATTACTTCATATCAGCAAGAGTATATTAAAAAAAAAAAAAAGGAAAATAGGAAACGGAGTGTTTTTTAGCAAAGATGTGGAGAAACAATGTGTGAAACCCTCATATATTTCTAGTGGGAATATTTAGCCACTGAAAAAATACTGGACAGTGTGGTAACAAGTCATATACCTATGTCAATAAACATACACAATGGAATGGTACTCAGTCATACAAATGATACATGTTACCAGGTAGATGAACCTCAAAAGCAGTATGCTAAGTGAAAGAACCCAGATAGAGAAGGCACATAGTGTATGATTGCGTGTACTGAAATATTCAGAACAGAAAAGTCTATAGACACAGAAAACAGATTGGTGATCTCTGGAGACTACACAGGAAGGAAAAGAATGACAAGAGAGGAAAAGAGTGGCTTCTTTTAGGAATGATAAAAATGCTTTGGAACTAGATCTAGGTACTACTGTACAACATTGTGAATTACTAAATGTCACTGAATTATATCTTGAAAGGGTTCATTTTATGTTATTTGAATTTCACCTGAATTGTTTTAAAAACCAAGGAAATCTGAATAAACTATGAACTGTAATTAACATCAGCCTGATACCCTGATAGGGAATAAGTTATAGAAAAATTCCCTTTAATCAATTTTCACTTTGAAAGAAAAGCTCAATCTCAACATGGGTGAGTTATCTTCAAGGATAACATCATGTTTGAAAAATTCTTACCTATTTCCACAACAGCTAAGAGGTGGAAGTAATCGAAATGCCCATCAACAGAAGACTGGATAAGGAAAATGTGGTATACGATACAATGGAAAATTATTCAGCCTTAAAGAAGAAGAAAATCTTACCATAAGCTACAACATGCATGACCTAAGATCATTACGCTAAGTGAAAAAAGTTAATCACAAAATGAATGATACTTCCTAATTCCACTTACTAAGAGGTATCAAAAGTAGTCAGTCAGGAACAGAAAGAATAGTAATTGCTATGGGTTGTGGGGAGAAGAAAGTATGTTCAATGGGTAGAGTTTCGGTTTTGCAAGATGAAAGTCAAGATCTATGTTGTACAACAATGTACATATGCTTACCCCGGAAAAATGCATAAGATGGAAGAGTTTATATGTTTTCTGCCACAAATGAAAATTATGGAAAGGCACAGTGGCAGATTATATTGTAAAAAATATTCTTTGATCTCTCTTCCTGCAGATCCCCATGAGGCCAACCTGGTCACATGATTTTCTATGATCAATAAAATGTGAGTTGAATTACACATGTGACTGCTGAGCCAAAGCTTTAAAAGTCACATATAATTTTACCTTTTCTCTTTTCTGTCTGCCTTAAGTCCCACAAGGCCCAGGTTAGGGCATGGTCTACCTGGGTCCCAAAACACAACTGTAGTCAACCCTCACAGGACACATGCAGAAACCTATTTAGGTCTAGATGAGGTTTTAAGGTTGCATTCTGCAGCATGCTTTAGCCCAAACTCACTGACTCTGGGACACGATTAATAAATATTTGCTAATGGGCTAAAGATCTCATTAATTCTTTGATAGGAAGTCTGTCAAAAGAGATTCATCATTGATTTATCTCATAATCTCAGTAACTCCTTAAGATATTTCCATTCATAATGAAGCTAGGAATTGGGAAGTTATTAACTGGCCTTTTGATTGTTTAAGCCCAACACAGTGATTCAGCTTATGACAGATATTGATGGTTATCCAGTAATGAAACTTCACCTTCTTTACTCCTTGGCTATCATCCTCGCTAGCCACATAGGCTGACATTATTAACAGAGTCAGCAAAGAGGGATCTAATCAGGAGTGAAGTTAGAGAATCAATTGCCATCATTTATTGGGTGATTATAATTATGTGGATTTTTGGTGGTTCTGGTCATCTCAGGAATCATAATTTTCAAATCCTGCTTTTAAATGCAAAATAACTAAATAAAGATAGCAACTATAATCCAGAAAAGAAGCAGGTGATTGTTAAGAAATGGAATACGGGGCCAGTTTAATTAAGAACTTAGTGATAACTGCTCTGTCATAAAATGATCCTTTTCCAAATATTTTAAAATACATTTAAAAAAAAAAAAGACTCAGTTGTTACAATTTGGAACAGATTAATAAATTACTATCACAATTCTAAATTATCCATTACTATTTTCTCTAGTTCTGGTTAAAAACAAAAACAAACACAAGCATATTTAGGGGAGGTATAAAAAGTTAATCACTTGGCAGCTTCCCAGCCACTCGTTTCCATGACAAACAACACATTTCCATTTTCCAAATTAAAAATGAGCGGCTGAAAAACAAAATATAACACAACACCTTCATTGTATAGAGCAAGGCTTCACTAAGTGCACTCTCTCAACTGAGAAAATTAGCAAGGCAAGTAATATTCAATGCCCCAAATAAATGAATAAAGAGCATCTTTCAACCATTCATTTAAGAATAAGCAGTGCTACTTAAAAAGAACGCTTTTCATTTTGGCCTTAGCAATATGAAAGACAGGTTTCTAGGTCCATTTTGACAATTAAAAAGTGTTAACTAAGCGTGCCCTGGTAGTTTAGCAATTAAGTTCACAGACCCCTTAACAGACACCCAGCATAGTCCACATACACCCCAAGAACCTGGGTTCCGGACCTGGGTTCCAGTCCTGGGATCTCTAGGAGCAACAACCAAGATGAACAAATAAGTAAAAATAAATAAATAGCCTTCTTCCTCCTCTCTGCCTACCTGCCTGTTTGCCTTGCCTTCATTACTGCCTGTACCTTGAATTAAAAAAAAAAAAAAAAATTAAAAAGTGTTAACTCATTAACAATCAAGGATATTTTTAGCCTAAGAAAAAATCCTATCAAGATATTAGAAAAGGCAATGTTAACAAGACATTCTAAGGCATCCAATTGCTATTATGTGGCAACTGCTGTGAAATCAACTACTAGAAAGAAGCAAAATGATCAAATTTCCCCAAATAATTACAGATTATAGTAAATTTAATTTTTAAAAACAGAATCTCAGTACCTCCAGAAAGCAGACTGGTGGTTTTAAAAGTGTATTCTAAGACATTTATTGTAAATGTTTTGAGCTTTTAATATCAATAACTTTAAAAAAATAGTAAAATTTGTATTTTGCAAATCACGAAGAACAATATACACATTTACAGGCTTTCAAAAATGTTGTATTCAAACTTGGTATTCATGTGATGACTGAAAACCTAAAAGTTCTTGACATTTTTTCCCCCTATCAAGAGGAAGAGAGGGAGAGAAGGAAGGGTGAAAAAAGAAAGAAAGGAGGAAAGAGGAGGAAGAGGAGAAAATCTCCACTTATTTAGCTGTTCATTCTGGTTTTTCAGCACGACCCCAGGTCTCAAACCTGGGTCCTTAGGCTTTACATGATCCGAATGACAGCATCTTGGTTATCTAAGCCACAAGGGCATGCCCTAGACACATTTTACCTAAGTAAAATTCAAATACAGTTTAAAACACAACCTAGAAGGCAAAAGAAAATAGGGAGCGAGGCAAAGATACTTCAGTAAAAATGAGAAAATACAATTGATGCTCTATTTCTCTTTTCGAGTTCATATTTTTGATCCAAATTTCCTACAGCTTACATATCTCCTTCCTAATTCTATCCGACACTTTAACCTACCAGCACCACTTTCCAAGTCTTACTTTAAATATATTTATTGTAGTTATGAAACATTTTAGTTGAGATATAGGTAGGTATCGTGTGTATATTTCATAAGTGTATTTCATTAGTTTAATATTTAAAAAGTAATAAAACCTTAAAGTAAATTCACATGATATACACAGGAGCAGTATCACGTAGGGAATAAGAGAAAGGGCTCTGGAAAGTTCCAATTTTTCTGCAACTTACTATATGATCTTAACTAAAGTTAGTCTTGGGAGCTATTTTCTCTAATTTCTCCTTCACCCGGTAAATAAGGATTAAGTTAATTAAATAATTTTAAAACTCTAGAGGGAGCCTGGCAGTTGGCCAGGAACATTAATTATTGCGTGCTCACTGGGTCAGGCATAAATGGTAGCTACTATACTAATATGATGTTATGTCTAACAAGGTGACGATCATAAAGTACTGTGCACTAATCAGCTCTTTCATGACAACCTAGATGTGTAAAGTGTTCAGATGTTAGAAAGGGTAGGTCCTGGAGAGTAAATGGAATCCGAGCACACAGGAACCAGACCACACAGGTCCCACAGTGTAGGAACCTCAGGAATGCAGCTGAGAGAGGGGGTCACATAGTGGGAGGTTAGGAATAGGTTTCAATAGAGGAAAGTCAAACTGCTCCCTCCCTCACAGAATTCTACAAGCCAGGTGAGGACAGTACTAACACACAAGCATACCCTGATAGAGCTAAGCAATCTTGTGCTATTGGGTCAAAATAAGTTGTCCCACAGAAGTAACTTCCGGCAGGACACGTGGAAACCGACATGGGGTGGGCAAGCCTCCAATGTCAGATGTCAACACTTCCCCAGGAAAAGTGACAGAAGGCAGATAGTAAATGAACACAATGTGGTTCTCAACCCGCAGCTGTTCTTGCCTGTATGGGGCATGCTGAGTGAAGTGGGTGGGGGAGCATGTCACTGACACCAGTTATTTTAGACTTGTATTATTACATCTTGCCCCAAAGTGAGCAGAGCAGTCATAGCACATATGGAGATAGAGCTAAACGTACTTTAGAGAAGCAAAACAAAGGAAGTAGGGACTCCCTGTCTTCACTCTAGACTGCGCAGATCACAAATCAAACAAGGTAACTTCTTTAAACAAAAGGTACAGTCCTGACCTTTCCCACTAAAGATGGATGAGCCAAATCAATGAATTTTCCCAGCGGTATTCAGATTGCTTTCACTGTTTAAAAAAAAGTAAAAATCAATTCATCAAATCATTTGAAACAGTTACAATGTGTAAGGCTGCATGATGGCAGGTCAATAAGAAAATGTAAATTGAGTCTTGACTTTCATGTGTTCTTCCTAACTTTGATATATCTGACCTCTCAAACAGGCAGATGAAGTGGAAATAAAATTCAAACTCATGCATTGTGTGAACAATTTTCATAAAAGGTTTGTGTGATGGTAAGTGTCTTAAGGCAAAAGAACACTTATAAATTTCATTTTCTCTATATTAACCTTGGAAAATCCAAAATTAAATGATGAGAATAAGAATATCTTCACAAATATATGTGCATGTATGACCTTATGTTGCTCAACTACAAATTACCTAATATATATATATATATATATATTTCAATTAAACATGTAAATATGTTAACATAGAAAGATATCCAGGCTATCCAGTCATCTTAGTGCTACCTAGAGACTGTCAGCAGTGATAGTGGCTTTTCTCTTCACAAAGTCACTCAGTATTAAAAATACATCTACTATTAAGAATACATCTACTGCTTGTTCTTTCAAGTTCTTACTGAAATACGTCCTCAAGAGCTGAAGTGTGTCAAAGCAGAGTTGTATAACTTTACAACAAGAAGTTTCACCATCTTCTCTGCTGCATATAAAATGATGACCAAACATCTTTCAATTCATATAGTATTTGCCAACATCGTTGGCACTAACCCACTAGGTGATTGTTTATCATTAGAAAAATGATTCTCTGATATAGCCACTCAAACAAACGCTGAGTTAGTAATATTACGTCAACACCTTTCATTCGTAGCAAATGTTTACCAAGTACTTTTATTCAGCACTGACAAGTCCAAGATAAGTGGTCCCGGCTTTTCTGGAGCTTATAGTCTACAGATGAATAGACACACTTAATAACATGTTTGGGGACTAGGAGCCCCAGACACTCTCCCAGCAACTAGCCATGACCTAGGAAAGGTCCTTTACCAATCCCTCTAAACCTTCACTGCCAGATACGTAAAACGTTAAATTGGTGGTCACACCCTTCCAGGCTCTAAACAGAGATTCAGATTGGGAAAAGAGCGTCCAGTCCCTCCGCGTGGAGGAGCTGGCAAAGGAGTAGATTAACGAATGAAAGAGGGGAGGTCCCCAAAGTCTCTTCTTGCTTGTCAGTTATTTCTGCCTAGACTACTTAGCAGGGAGCCAGCCTGCGGTAACCAAGCTGAAATGCCCTCCGCAGGCGGTTCAGTACTGCAACGCCTCCTCCGTCTCCCTCCTGCAGCTCCAACCCGCCCAACCCACCCCGTTTTAGCTCCGCCCCCCGCACCTGCCGGCGGCCTCCAACCAGCCCGATGTCACGTGACCCCCCCCGCGGCCCGCTTTTTGGCGCGCGGCAGTGACGTCAAGCGTCTGTCACCTCCCCACCCCGCCTGCCTGGTCGGCTGCTGGCTGCTGGGCGGCGCCGTTAACGGGCCTCGGCTCCCGCGCCCGCCCGCCCGCGTCCTCACCTTGAGGTGGCCGCTGTCCGGGCTGCTCGCTTCCTCCTCGTCCTCCCCTCCCGATGCGGCGGCGGAGGCGGCGGGCGGGGGTACGCCCCGGCCCCGAAGCCCCGGGTGCTCCGTTGCGGCGTGCACGGCGGTCGAGGTGCCGCTTCCCGCGGCCCCGGGGCTGAGCGTCACGTTGTGAGCGTTCTCGCCCCAGCGCCACGGGTACACCATGAAGTCGCTGAAGCCTGGGCTGGTGGGGACGAGGGGCGGCGGAGGCTCCGGCTCCCCCCCGCCGCCTCCCACGGGCTTGATGGGAGTCGTCCTGATGACCGACACCAGCACCCGCTTGGGGGAGTCGTGGCAGAAGATGACGGGCGGCGGCTGCGGCGAGTTGTCCGCCATCGCCACCTCCGCGCCGCGGATCATCGCCCAGCCGAGCCCACAGCCCCAGCGGCCGCGGACCGCGCTCCCTGCGCCCGGGCTGACCCTGCGGAGGTTCCGCACGTCCGCGCTGCTCCGAGGCGCTGGCTCAGCGCCGCCGGCTCATGGCCGGCGGACGTTTCCCGGAATTATCCTACGCTGTGGCCGGCGAAGAAGCGAAGCGGGGCGGCGCCAGACCCCAACCACTGTTCAGGCCGGGACCCTGCTGTCAGTGCCCCCAGCGCAGGCTGCAGCAGCGAAAAGCAGCAGGCGGGCTGCTTTGCGGTGACAGAAAAGCAGGACGCGCGGCTCCGAGCCCCGGAGAATAACAACCTGCCGCCCCGGTCCCTGCCCCAGCTTTTCCCGCGTTACATTTCGCGCCTGGGCGGGACCCGTCACCGCGAGGCTCTTGCCCGCTGGCCGCAGTGGCGAGTGACAGGCCGCGCGAGCCAATGGCCGGGCTGGGGCTGTTCTTGATCAGCGCTGGGAGGAGTCGGCCTGCGCGCGGGTCTGTTCTGCCACTCCATTGGACGCCGCACTTGTATTTTTCTGCCCAGTGGGCCAACTACGTTCGAAAGTCGTGGAGCGCGCGACTGCAGCGCCCCCGCGGACCCCGCTGCAGGGTCGCTGTGGGGCGCGGTAGGGGAGCTGTTGATTGGATGAGCCGGGGTGGGGGGGGTCAAGGGCGATCGTTGGTCAGTAGCTGAGCGCGCCCACCGGCCCTGCCCGCGGATATCTGTTAGGCCCGGGTTCCCGCGCCGCTAATTTAAAGAGCCTTTGGGGCTGAGCCCTGCCGGGCGGCAATGCGAGATCCCCGGAGACGCCCATCGGGATCTGGAATCTGATCGGCTTCCGTCTGCCTAGCGTTGACGCTGTTGACGGACCTGACCGCGCCCCCTGAACACACTCTGCGTTTTAGGTCAGTTCGGGCCTCGATTTTCCCCACACTTAAAGTGGGTGGGTCTCCGAGGTCCACGTGCTTCCCGTGGCGCCGAGGGGACGGAATGCAAGCTGTGTCCGCCCGCACCCGGACCGTGCCCAGAGTCGTTCCAGGACCCTAGTCCCGCGGCCCACCCCTTACCACCCGCCTCTGCCCCACCAGGCACTAGAGACCACCGCCAAGGATCAGTCGGGGCTCAGGAGCGCCGCGCGGCCGTGGCTGTTCACCGGGATATGAGAAGTGATGCTTTGTCTTTCCTCTGCCTCCAGGACTCTTGAGGGGCTTCTTGGAACGGTGTAGTGAGATAGTGAATTTCCAATGGTTACCAAATTACACTTGGTAATTGGGATACATCTGCTGTATAGGGGCTAGCTGAGTAGTCTCAAACACATAAAAAACCGTGATTGTTTGCAAACTAATTTATCTGAACAACTTCTAAAATACATTTTTTAAAGTATCTTATTGTTCACACTGGTTAGTACACATACACACTCTCGAACCCAAGAGTATGTGACTTGCTCCTTTGGAGGAGGTTGATCAAACTGCTGCTCCACCAGGGCACGCCCTAAGATACATTTTTAAGTGATAAAAGGAACATATGGAATATAGTATGATTTCATGTTTTTAAAAGGGGGAAAGTAATATATACAGTTTTGCTTTTTATATACAAAATAACACTAGCAGTATACACACAAAATTGATACATCACTTGACACCAGGAAGGGAAATTAAGTGACTGGAACACAAGTGAAAAGATTTCAGAAGATACAGCAAATTACTTTTATGTCTTTTGAAGATTTAACCAAGTGAAAGTATCTTCAATTAATAAAATAGTATGTAGCTTACCATTTCCTGGAGCCTTACTATATTGATAACATATGTACTGCTATACAGTAACATGTTTGGATGCTCCCCTTACATTCTACTACTCAACAATTCTATGAGATGTCATTTTACAAATGAGGAAACTAGAGACTTGTCCAAGGTCACATAACCCAATAAATCCTTTTGAGTGGATGAATCTGAAGCTGCCTCTGGATCTACTGGGGAGAGAAAGCCACCAAAAAATGGGACCCCGCATTTGAGTCACATTTTTCATATTCCAAAATGTTTAGGCCTTAAGGTTTAAAGTCAATTTGGTATTTAGAAGTAGTCGATGAGAAAAGCTAAAAGTTCACCTCATTTCATTTAGCAAACATTTTGTTTTGCAAATTAATACTGAATGATTATACTATACTTCTGAATCAGTTGGAAGGGAAATATAATCTATTTTACCCTTGAAAGATAGTGAAAAGAAAAACTGTGTATCATGGACACTCAAAAGTAGAGGTTGAGCAAGATGGAACAGATTAAGCACCAGCCAAAGGTTTCCTATTTTTTTCCACCCCCAAAGGAAAGGTACAGGCAGGAATGAGAATGAACAGACAAGCAGGCAGGAAGAGAGAAGGAAGAACATTTCTCATTAATTTTTATTCAGTTGTTCATCCTGTCTGCTTCCCTCTCTACCTCAGCCTCCCCCAACTTCCCTGCCCTGGTCAGAAAACCCAGGTCCTTGGAATGTATGTGGATTCCACTGGTTTGGAGATAGTGGACCTAACTGCTACGCCACCAGGGCCCTCCCAACCCAGCAGTTTCTGTTTAACATTCACAGCAGGCCCCAGAGTACAAGGTGAATCATTCAAAACCAGGACACTGACTCTGCTTCTAAAAATTACTCTTCATGAACTGTAACCTGGCAACCCCACATGCACTCTGGCCTTAAGAGAATGAAATGCATGCCAGGAATGTGTGAATTGGACAGAGGGTGATTCCAGGAGCAGAACTGAGGTCATATAAGAGCTACTTGCTTGGCTCCATTTTAATGCAACTAGGAAGCTGTCTGCAGTGTGAGTCATATCCCTGGTGTCTTTGTTCTGTTCCAGACATAGTCAACAGTCTATAGTGAAGATACTGACTCTATAAAGAATACTAAAACCCATCAAGATATTTACCGTGTTATCACAAAAGTCTTCCCAACTATAAAATGTAAGCCATTTCTGATAAAGATATGTATTTCTGCTCAACCTGGTAGTTTAGCAGTTGATTCCATTGCCTCCAGCCAGACACAGTCTGAATACAGCTCAAGCATCTGGGTTCATGGCACTGGGCCATGGGGAACAACCAAGATGAACAATTAAGTAAAAATAACTGCTTCCTCTTCTCTCTTCCTTTCTGCCTATTTATATGACTTCATTCCTGCTTGTACCTTTATATATATATATATATATATATATATATATATATATATATATATATATACACACACACATAAATATATACATACACACATATTCAAACCATATTTTAAATATTAAAGTTTCAAGATATATGAATTTAAAAAGGAAGTTTCTTTCACTATGACAATATCAGAACAGTTGAAGCTGCTTGATCTCTATTAAATCTTAGTGTGGGAGACCAGACATAATAATTCTTCTAAATGACTTGTCTGCACAGTTAAATGATTTGTTTTCACAATTTGTATTGCACAGATAAAATAATTTTAGATGTGAAATAAGGTAAAGATGCCTGATTACATCGTTTGAGATTAGCAGGAAGATATCTTACCATAAAAATTCTCCCAATTTTCTCCATGTTCTGTTTGGTAACAGACTCAAACTTGAATTCCAAAAAACCTTACAGAGGTAGAAATTTATAAGAAAATTATTTCCTATAATATCTCAATGGAATTTTTAAGATGTAAAGCAGGACAATATCTTCAGAGACCAGACACATTTTTCTTCCAAGAGAACCGTCTCCAAAATATTTTCTAGGGACATTGCTCACAAGAGTTTCATCCACTCAAGAGAGTAAGAAACAATTTTTACCATCATTTTGCCATATCAACTATAAATGCCAGATATCTCATCTTGAGAATGATAGTGTGGCTACTTTTCGTGGAAATAAAGACTTGATTTTAAGTTGGAGATCTAATGTAAGTATGTAAGAGCTAATGCAAGTAAGAGTAAGCCTGTTAGCCCATTTAAAAGAACAAAGACTAGAATTATTCAAAGGAAACAAAAGTGTTTAATGGACTCCAAAGATTAGAACCTGGCACTGGTCATCAGACCCTCTTGGGGATACACAGATTCTGGTTGTAGTTTCTCGATAGGTGGGATTCCTTTTCTCTCTTTTCTCTCTGTATGCATCCTTCTTTGCTTCTCTATATATATGGCTAAACATATATAATTGTACATGAGCCCCTGAGTTATTTATACTGTATTCAAATTGCCAGCAGAAACATACTGGCATTTGCAAATCTCAATTTCAGTTAAGTTGATGAGACATAATAAGTTGTTTAAACTTAACTTTTTTCTGTTTTTTTAAGGAAAGGTGCAGGCAGGAATGATGGCAAGCAGGCAAGCAGGCAGGAAGAGAGAGGAAGAAGAAATATTTATTTTTAAATTTAGTTATTCATCTTGGTTGTTCCCCCGGCCCCAGTTCTCAAACCCTGGTCCTTGGGATTTAAGTGAACAACATTCAGTGATCTTATCAACTAGGCCCCTGGGGTGTGCCAAGTTTTTTATTTTTATTAAGTTCAATTTACTTGTTCTTTTGATGTGATATTAAATTGTTGCCTAATCATTGCCTTTTTTTTTTTTTTTTTTTTTTTTTTTTGGTCAGGAACACAGGAAGTTTAGTAAAAGACTGAGTTTAATCACCCTGCAGGCTGGGAAAGTTACATCAAGAGAATGCACACGTGTGTACAACCTGTGCTGCCTGTCTCTCACTCAGGCAAGATGGATTCTTGTGCATACATATGAGGCGTGGGTGTGTCCAGGTTACCTGGAGTGAAAAATGGTGCAAGTATCTAGTGGTGTGTCCTAGACTCAAGTTGCTAAGGTGAGGGTCTTTGCTTTCACTCAAAGAGACTTAGAGGTCCCAAGTTTTGCCAGTTAGTTTTCTACTCATACGTCTGCATACTGCCCTGCAGATTTTAAACTATGCTGTCCCAGTATCATTGCCCCCTGATGAAATAGGGACAAAAATCTTTTTGGTGATAAAGGATGAAGGTATCTCTTCTGTAACTACTTCAAGCTGGACATGGTCATGGTGTTTCTCCTGTTTAGTGCCCAAGCTATTCTAATTTTAAGGTAACTATGTGGTAAGGGTTATGGGGGACCAGCAGGCACAATGATGGAATACAGCGCATGCTGAGTGCAGTAACTGTGGCCTTGGTTCCGAAGGATCATAGGCTTGTGGAAACAGCTATGATATAGTTGACTAGATGAGAAAAAAAGCCACTAATTTTACCAACATGTTAAAAAGGTAGAGTTTAAATATGAGTGGGGATCCTGAAAAGGATTGATTCAGAAAAGGTCTGAGTGGGAACTCCAAGGGCATTGTCATGCCTTTCAGAGAAAATGCAGGCTAGAAAATATTCCCAGATTAGAAATGGCTACAACTGATACAATTACAAGTTTAGTTTCATTAAGAAAGAAGACAATAGTTAAAATAGTAAGTAAAAGAAGAAAACACCTAAGAAGATACTAACAAAATTTGAGAAATGATATAGTAATGGATAAGATTTATACTAAATAGTTGTAGAATAGAGATTTTCCTGGTCTGGAGCTTTCAGAGGCAAAGGTCCCGGAAAATAATAAAGAATTATTTACATTAACTACATTTACTTATCCGAAGGGATTTCTTTGAAGAGGAATTTTTGATTGACTCACAGGTACCTGGTTCTTCACCTTTAACACAAGACTTCCTTCTGGATACTTATAGAAAATTCACAATGTCCTCATTTTATTGCAATAGGGAAAAACTTTTGAATGACCATGGTTAAATTCTTTTCAGACAAGGCCAACAGTGAGCTGAAAATTTTTGCAGGGTGAAAGAGGGTTCTTGGAAAAAGCCAATTTAATTGTTTTCCTTCTATGAAATAGTGGACAGTTCAAAATGATGAACTAAAGACACTTTAAGATAATTATTACACTTAAGATAATTCACAAAACAAGGTACGACTTTCAGAGTAATTTTCCTTTTCATTGCTTAAGAAAATTACAAAGAATAGAATAAGAAATAGATTACCAGCATAAACTAGGTGGAGTAAGTTTCATTTATGCTCATAACCTGATGTGAACAATAAGTTGGGGTTTAGAGTGCTGGGTGAGGATATTTTTTTCATAATTTTTAAAAATATTATACACACTACCTCCCAGACCCCTTTGTTTCTAGTATCAGTCTTAAATCATAGAAACTAAGGTTTGGAGAAATAGTTGATGCTAAGACTGGTGCAGGAAATACTCAAAAGATATTTAAACCTGAAGTATCTTGCAGTGCCGGAAAATAAGAAAGTGCTAGAAACAACAAACCCTTCACTGATATATGTCAAAGGGATACAAGAGCCAATGGAAAGAGCTCTCAATGGGCAAAGCAGAAATGATTTGAGTAACAAAATAAAGTAATGTAGGATTATAACTCATAAAATAATCCATGAACCCATACTATATAGATAAATGATTGAACAAACTAGTAAATGATGAGAGAAGGGACAAATACCCTATGTAAAATAAATTCCAAATAAATTTTGCAGATACCCTATTTTTAAATCTGGGGAGCCTCACATTGTGACTTCCTTCCAAAGAGGAAAGTATGGAAAGGTGGAGCAAACTGCAATTTTACATTGAAGAGTAAATCCACTTAGCCAAGCAATCAAAGTCATTATCAGCGGCTGATCATGTGCACCCTGATATGATTAAAAATGGCACTTTGCCTCTGGGTCTCTCTTTCACATCCCTATTCCTTGTCTAGTCCTGGGGAAAAAATAGGGCAAATTCCAATAAAGGGGACTCCTACAATATATCTAGAATGCCTAAAAATGTCATGATCATTAACAAGGAAAATCTGAAAACTGTCACATGTAACATTAGTTTCAAGTGTGTAACAAAATGATTCATTATTAGTATATATTATAAAATGATCACCATAATTACATTTGGTTAACATTCATCACCGTACTTACATTTTTTGTTTAATGAGTTTTAAGATATGCTCTTTTAGTAACTTTTTATGTTTTATCTTTTCATGTTTTAAGAAATTGCCATACTGTTTTCCATAGCAGCAGCACCATTTTTCAATCCCACCAACAGTGCCCAAGAGTTCCAATTTCTTCACATCCTCTCTGACACTTGTTGTTTCTTGTAGCTATCCCAGTGGGTATGAGGTGATATCGATGGTGGTTTTGACTTGCATTTCCCTGATTATTAGTGATATTCGCATCTTTCCACATACATGTTGGTAATTTCCATATCTCCTCTGGAAACATGTCTGTTCGAGTCCTTTGCCCATCTTTTCATGCACTTATTTGCATCTATAGATATTTGCACAGCTTTTACCCAGTTCTTACTGTGTTATTTTCGTTTTGAAATTTCTTTATATACACTGCAATTCCTTTGTCAGAGATGGGATTTGTAAATATTTTAAGTTCAATTTGTCAATTTCTTTTTTCAACTGTACTTTTGGTGTTATATCTAATATATTTTTTAAGTGGAAAAAAGCAGACAGGAATGAAGAAGATCAGACAGGCAGGAGAAGAAAGAGGTGGAAGAAGCATTTATTTAGTTATTCACTTTGGTTGTCTCCCCCCAGCCTCAGGATGCAGACCCAGGCCTCTGGGCTTTACATGGGCTATGCTGAATCCACATACTTAACACCTGAATCATCAGGCCACACCAGTATATCTAGTACATCTTTACTTAACCCATTAAGATGTTCTTTTGTTTTTAATATAGAAATTTCATGAATATTGACACACTGGGTTTTTTATTTCATTGATTTTTGCTTTAATTTTTATTATTTTCTTCTTTGGATTTTATTTGCTGTTTTTACATTAAGGTGGGAGCTGAGGTCAAATTTAAAATTGGGAAACAACTGTTTTCATGCTACTAACAATGGTGTGTGTGTGTGTGTGTGTGTGTGTGTGTGTGTGTGTGTTTTAGGCAATTAGACTTTTTTTTGGTAAAACGACAAGGAGGATTTTAGAGAAATAAGCTAGTATGTCTCTTTGCAAGTCTGTTTAATACAAAAGGTCTTATTACTTAGGAAATACAAATATTCTTAGCCCTCCTCATTCACTCCCCCAGAAATTTTTAGGAGTTTCTCTTTATTCTTGGTATTCTAAAATCATTCACCATGATACGTTTAGGTGTGTATGTCTTTTTTTGTTTATTTTGTTTGGTACTTGAATGCATTTTTTTCTTGTATTTTTGAAGAAGGAAACAGGCAAGGATTAAAAGCAAGTAGGCAAGCAGACAGGGAGAGAAAGAGAAGAGAAGGGGGCATTTATTTAATTGTTTATGTCACCCCCAGACTATGCCAAAGCCTCAGACTTAATGTCTAAGCTACTTTATTTTATTTTTTTAAGTGAGATACAGGTTTGGGCATTTTAAATCTGCAGACTCATGCCTTGCTTCAGAGCTAGACGATTTTTTATTTACTCTGGATATTGCTGTTTTCATTTTCTAGAATAACGATGATAAGAATTTAGACCTCCTAGACTGATTCTGCCCTTATGCCAACGAGGGAGCCATTGAGAGACAAGTTATGCCAGTGGCCAATGTCAACTACAAGATCTTTTTTATTTCTGCAACTAATTCTATCATATATATGTCACATTTAATTTATCCACTCATCAATTCATGAAAATTTGGGCTACTTCCACTTTTTTGTCTCTTATGAATAATGGTGCTATGAACAAGTTTTTATGTGGATGTATGGTTTTATTTCTCTTGGCTAATACCTGGGAGTGGAATTGTGAGGTCATATGGCATATGTTTAACTTCATGAAGAACTCTCAAATTGCTTGTCAAAGGAACTGTTCTATTTTACATTCCACCAGCAAAATGTGTTTCATTGTCTTCACATCCTCATCAACATTTGCTATAATCTGCCTTATTCTTTACAGTCACCTTACTAGGTATGATTTCCTAATACGATTTTTTGAGAGAGAGGAAGAAGCATTTTATTTCATTTTTATTTAGTTGTTCACACTGATTATGTCACCTGCCCATCCTGGGTCCTTGGGATGTACGTGGACTATGCTTCTTTGGAGGCACTGGACAAACCACTACTCTACCAGGGTGTACCCATTAATTTTTAAGTTTTCTTTATGTTTTAGAATATTAGTCTTCCATCTTTGGCATGGACTGTGAAAACTGTCTCCCAGGTTATCAGTTGTTTTTGTCTTGATTCATGGACTTTTTGTCAAATTTATTAACAATTTCATCTTTAGTGACTTGAAATGCCAGTTTTGTCATAGACTATTTCTACATGTATTTGTCCTTAATTCTGTTCACATTCTGTTCTGTCCCACTGGTCTGTTTGCCTATTCTTTCATCAGTATCACACTGTCTTGCTCAGCTTTGGGAATGAATAAATTCTCCCCAAATGACTAGGTAATTGAATCTGAAGAATGAGGGAGGCACAGCCATGAGATAGAGCAACATTGTAACGGGGTCACTTACACGCAGTGGTCCTTGATGCTGGAACTGGTGGACAGAGCTTCAGTTGAGGCAAGTTCCACACACTCTCATAACTACAGTGTCTTCTTATACCCCTTTGCTATGTCTTCGTCATTTACTTTCCTCTAGCTAAGAAAAGACGGATGGAAGAATCTTGGCACCAGTGTCAATGGTGGTAGACCTCAGGACCTTTGTCCTTCTAAACATAAAGCAGCAGTGATTAGTTCCTAGATGGAGACTTCTCCCATTCCCTAGCAGACTCCCCTGGTTCTACCAGGTGCTCAAAGATGGGTGAGTGATTATTACTTTGTCATAATTATAACACTTATTGTTTTCCAGGCATTCAGACCACATCCACATATTATCTTATTTGATCCTTGACATATTTCCATTAGATTTGGCAGGGAACCTGCATTTTACAGTTGAAGAAAAAAACCTCAAGGGGATTCAGTGGTTTTTTGTCTACAACCACTTGCGGGGCAGGGTTAGTATTGATACCAGGTCTTCTGCTATTCCCTTAGGCCCCAGTGCTCATCACAGCCTGATTGCTAGAAAGTGTTGTAATGATACACCCCAGCACAGTCTGTCCTGAATGCTAATGTCAATAACAGAGATGGAGGCAAAACAACTTAGAGATTGCACTTTTAAATGCTCACTCAGCCTTGAGACAGTAATTATATAATGACTTAGGAAACCTAGCCACTTTAAGATTTAACCATAAAGGCAGAAATGATCTTTGATGCTAGGCAAAAGAATCAAGAACACTATATTACTTAGCATTTCTATTTAGCTGAAAGCAAGAGTTTTTAGACAACCCACTCCCATTAATTCAACATTGAGTACTGAGGACTTGCCAGTCATCCTCTCAGCACTGAGAATATAGCAGTGGAATATACTGTTCTCAGAGTTCACTCTAGTAGAGGAAGGCAGGCAACCAACAAATAAATATATACCATGGAAAATGGGGCTTTAAATACACTGGTCTGGGGAGGTAAGCAGACATCTGAGCAGGGACATAAAAGAATTTAGCGAGTGAGCCATAATGGGGAAACAACTCCAAACAAGAGAAGAGTAGGTGGAAAGGTCCTTGGATAGAAGAGAAAATTCTGACATTCTCACCCCTGACCCCCCTCCCCCACCTCAGCCCTCTCACCCTCAACATTAGAGAATGAGTGTGAACAGTGTCTGGTATTTACATGATTGATTTTATTCAAAATAACTTTATTTTCAAGGAAAGGTGCAGGCAGGAATGAAGGCAAGTAGGCAGGCAGGAAGAGAGAGGAGTAAAACGCTTATTTTATTTAATTGTTCAACTTGGCTTTGGTCAACCCCTCTCCCCTGACCTCCAACCCCTGCCACCCAGGTCTGTGGGATATATGTGGCCTGGACCCACTGGAGGCAGCAGACCTAACTGCTAAACCACCAGGGCATGCCAAAATAGCATTTACAATAAATAGTAATACCTACTATGCCTGTGTTACCCAAGTAATGTCAAATATTTTTCAAAAGAAAATGGTGACCTTTTTTATTCATCTGCTTTTCTCTGTTTTTACTACATAAACACTGAATTTTGTCGTTTTTTAATAAATTATTACCTCGAAACTCCTTAAAAATTTAGTTGGTCAGAGAAAATAATCAGAAGAGATATCCTTTTATTTTATTTTAATTAATAAATTTAGTTTTCTTTATGTTGTTATAGGAGTTTCAGGATTTTTAATTCATACCTCAGTCTGTGTTTACTTCATACCTCTCCCACCACCAGAGTCCCAGTGCCCTCCACCACCAACGTATCACCTCCCTCATTCCCTGTTCATCCTGCGCTATCTTTTTAGTTGGACATTTGTTACAGAAACATTTTTTACACAGAATGTTATGTTCCTCTTATGTTTTTGTCTTTGCTAGGGAAATATCCAGGTTATTTGATGTACTTGTCTCACTGACTTCCCAGGTTCAGCACCTCAAAGCCCAAAGTTCAATAACTTAAAATAAGAGCTATGTTATTATCTTACAGATCTGTGGTTTGACTGGACTCAGCTGCACTGCTCTTCTGGTCTTGCTTGGGTGTTTCAGACAGTTTCATTCATGGGTAGGTGGGGGTTGCCAGTAATTCAGTCTTTCTCCTTCCCCATAGTCTTCTTTAGTCCCCATAGTCTTAAGGCTTCTCCTCGCGGTCTGGCCTTTTACGTAGCTGCTTGGGCTTCCTTGCAGCATGGCGGGTAGATTCTAAGGAGAAGGAAATGGAAGTTTCTATTGCTTTTAAAGGTGAGGTCCAGAATTAGCACAGCATCATTCTATTCATTCTATTACCAGTGGCAGCCTGTTCAGATTCAGCAGTGGAGGGGACCGCACAAGTACATAGATCCCAGGAAGCACACATCATTGACAGCCATCTTCACAGACCATTTATAATACCTTCTCCTCCTGCATTATCATTGTCTATGTTTACTTTTATCGGATAACCAAGCAGAAAGGTTGTAAGTCCTGCTAATAGAAAGTGTTATGCAATCACAGAAAAAGGAATGATCAACACTTGGTGGGGAACAGAACAACCTTAAAAGATAGGAGTCTCCCAAGGTAAATCTTGAATGGTTGATGATCTTCCTGGACATCGCGGGTAGAGCAGAATAGGCAGAGGTCACCAAGTCACAAAGGATAAGGGGTATTTGGGGAAACAGCACTTTAAGGAATAGATGAGAAGGAAAAGGCAAATGAGTTAGCTAAACTCAAGGTGAAAGACACAGTCCTCCGAACTTCCACCTCTGCCCGGCATCCTGCACAAATGAGTTTGCCAAAGTGCAGAGTCAGAGAAAATAGTTCAAATAAGCCGGCCCTCCCTTCTCAAACACAGCTGAAGCTCAATACAAGTTGGTGAAACCTTCACTGTTAATATTCGGCCAGTGTAACATCTCTACTCCTTTCCCATCTGGTAGACTCAGTTCTGTTGTCAGTGTCCAAGAGATAGTTTTTGTTAGCTTTGTTGCTTTATATTCCACATATGACAAACATCATCCAATATTTTTATTTCTCCTTTTGATTTATTTCACTTAACATAATCCCCTCTAGTTTCTTGTTGTCATACGATAACATTTTATATGTTTTATAGTTGAGTATGATTCCATGGTATGTTTGTTCACATAATATATATATTTCTCCATGTATTTGTGCTTAATTCTATTCCCATTCTGTTCTGTTCCATTGGTCTATTTGCCTATCCTTTCATCAGTATACATTGTTTTGCTTAACTTTGGGAATGAATAAATTCCCCCCAAATGACTTGGTAATTTGAATCTGAAGATATATATATCTAGATATATAGATATATAGATATACAGATATATAGCAATCTCACATTTTCTTTAGTCATCTGTGGATGGGAAAACAGGTTTTTTTTCTCCATTTTTGGCTACTGTGAATAACACTGCAATAAGCATGAGGGTGCATATATTTTTTTAAGTTAGTGTTTTCATATTCTTTAGATAGATAATAGAAATGGAATTTCTAGATCAGATGGTGGCTCTACTTTTAACTCTGACCTATAGTGTTTTCCAAAGTGACTGCCCCAATGTTCACTCCCACCAGCAGTGGACAGGTGCTACCCTGTCTTCAAGCACTTGCCAGCACTTTTTGTTTCTAGTTTTGTGTGTTTTTTTTTTTTTTTAAAGCAAAGGTACAGGTAGGAATGAAGGGAAGGCAGGCAGGCAGCAAGAGAAAAAAGAAGTATCTTTTATTATTTTATTTTTATTTAGTTGTTCAGACTGATTTTTTTCCACCCTCGGACCTAGGACTTGAACACGAGGGGGGGTGGGGTCTGTGGCTTGCTCTTTGGAAGTGATTGACCTAACCGCTGCTCTACCAGGAAACTCATGCATATTTCCTGAACGAAAGGCACCTTTTTCAGGCACTGAAGGTGAGACTAGAGAGAACGGAAGGGAGGAGTACAGACATTTAATTGATACAATTTTGGGCCTTCAAGGCAGAAATAGGAGAAAGAATTATAATGCACAACTACAGGGCTACAGGAGGTATTCCAATGATAAGATCATACCAATTATCCCCTGCAGGGAATTCTGTTTGTTACCTGCCCAGCATCTATTCCTCTCTGCTGAGGTTTGAAAACTGCTGTCCTTGGGAAACCACCCCTCTCACTCAGAGTCAGTTCTCAGGTAGCTGACTTCAACCGGACCCCAGTTTGATGAGAGAATCAAGTGCCCTTTGCCACCACAACTGGTCCAAAAGTGTACACATGACCCAACACAGGCTAATAACTCAATTTGAGGACTCCTGTGTGTTGACAGTAAAGTACTCATTCTTTTTCTGTCAGGCTTACAAAGGTCAAACTTTCAACATGGGACCATCTGTGGAGGGAAACTGGAAAAAGAGAAGTCAATTCAGGAAAAAATAAAGTGAGGGTTTAGGAAGGGAAGGCCAGAGAGTGAGCTCAGTCCTGGGTGGTATGTCCCTGTTCCAACTACTGATTATTTTTGGACTTTCTTTTCTTTATTTTTAGCTAACAAGTTCCTATTTATTTATTTATCTTTGTTATTCTAGATGGATTTTGTTGCTCACAACTGGAAGGATCCAGGGTACTTAAAAGTTCAGAATTCCAAATTATTTTATTCAGCTTTAATTAAAATTACAACCAAGACCAGAACTTTAATAGTAGGAAATTTGAGAGAATGAAAAACTGTTGTATTGGCACAGTGCTCTGAGGATTCAAATTGCTGTGCCAGTTAGTAACATCTTACCATAAGAAAGCTGGGGAGAACCTCGGTGACATCAAGACTACAAATAGTAGGTCGAGTACAAGTATTTCCCCAATTTAAGCATTCTTATCATCAGGAATGGATTTCAGCTAGAAGCTCTGTAACATCCTGATTATTAATAGTCTGTGTTTATACAACCCCTAACTTTGAGACTATTTACTTGTTTCAAATTAATTTGTTATGGGAAACTGAACTTGAATTCACTTATCAACCTTGTAATAATAACTAAGCCAGTTTATGAGCCAGAGTGACTCCATCTTGGATGATGCCATCGTAAGTCTGTGACCACTGATTGTCCTCTTCCAGGAATATAGCTAAAACCAGTTCCTGGAATCTTTGACTGTCTCATCCCTCCACTCCCAAGATATCATTTAGAAAACAAAGATGTCTGGGATGTAGCTACAGGATATTGACATCAGTGCTCTTACATTAATATTTTATTTAAATGATAAATACATACCAGAGAGGGAATAAGAACACACCTTAGTTTTTGAGGGTGTATGGGTTTTGCCTTGACCAAATCCCCATCCACCAAGAATTCCCGTATGTTATTACTAATAAGTTACTGTTTATGCCTCAATAAATTTCTATAATATCTCGTGGAAATGTCTAGCTCATTCTCCAGGCTCAAATTACCTTCTCAGTTAGAGGGAATTTATTTGTATAGCTGAACACCTAGTAGCCATAATTTCATTGATCTTGTCACCATCAACTCAACTGATGAGATCCTCTTAGAAATAGGAAAAGCATTTATGTTCTTGTGTATATTATGCACGTAGAAACAATTATGACAAAATACATTATTTCTCTTTTTTGCCTTTTGCAACTTCTTTGATTTTATCTTCCCATCAACCATGTGAGGAACACAGGACAGGGTTTATATATCCTTTTTTTTTTTTTAAGGAAAGGTGCAGGCAGGCAGGCAGGAAGAGAGGAGATAGAAGCCCTTCATTTTAGTTTTTCATTTTTTTCATTTAGTTGTTCATAATGGCTGCCTCCTCCAGAGCTGGAATTTAAACCCAGGGGCATGTGGCCTTACGCTGCTTCAAAGGTGACCACCCCAACTGCTGCTCCACCAGGGCATGCCTAAACATCCTTATTTTATAGAAAAGAAAGCATAAGCTATTAGATAACAGTTAATCCAGTGACAAAACAGAGTATATGGAACGAAACTTTTTGGTGATTCAAAAACTCACCCTAACTGGCCCCATCTTGGCCTTCCCTTATATGTTACCCTCTGAAAGAAAACTACATGTTCTGCCAGCTGATCTTTCTGTGCTTTTCAAGTCAGTCTGAAAGATTTTAGGCCTACCTCATTTTATTGTAGTTGAATGTGCTTCTCAGATGTAGTTTTTTATAAATCAGAGATCTGTGGCAACTCTGCATGAGCAAGTCAATGGGCACAGTTTTTCTAAGAGCAAGTCCTTACTTCATGTCTCTGTCACATTTTAGTGAGTATCACAATATTTCAAACTTTTTCATTATTACTATATCTGTTCTAGTGACCTGTGATCAGTGGCCTTTGTTACTATTGTGGTTATTTGGGGGTAACACAAACCACACTCGTGTAAGGCAGTGAACTTAACAGGTAAATGTTTTGTGTGCTCTGACTAGTCCACCCAACACCCTTCCCTTATCCACTGCCTATTCCAAGAAACGACAATGTTGACATGAAGTCAATTGATAATCTTACAGTGACCTCTAAAGGTGTTCAAGCAAGAGAGTCGCACATCTCTTACTTTAAATCAAAGGCTAGAAATGTTAAGCTTAATGAGGAAGGCATGTCAAAAGCTGAAAGAGGCTGAAAACTAGGACTCTTGTGCTAAATAATCAAGCTGTAAATGCAAAGCAAAACTTGTTGAAAAAAATTAAAAAAGTACTACTCCAGTGCGCACACAAATGATAAGTGAAGCGGCCTTACAGCTGATATGGAAAAAGTTTTTTAAAAGTTATTTTGGGCAAACACACACCCAACAATATAGCTCCAAATTGCCTTATTGGGGTGCAGTTTTCCCCAATGGGGATGTTACATGCCCCTCTAGCACCCGAACCCCCTCTACACACACACACCCCCAACTACTCCCAGCCATATCTAGTGATTCTCTAATTGGTACCACTACAAACTCTAAAAATGATGCCAAGTCTAGGAATCATACATTTGATAAAGAGTAAACCTACATTCCTAAAACTTATAGAGTTGTAAGCCAATGTCATCTCAATTAAAAAAAAATAGTTTCTGATATATGGGAGGAGGTAAAAGTATCAACATTAACAAGGGTTTGGAAGAAGTTGATTCACACCCTCTTGGATGATTTTGAGGGGTTCAAGACTTCAGTGGAGGAAGTAAATGCAGATGTGGCGGAAATACTGAGACCTAGAATTAGAAGGGACTGAACTGCTAGAATCTCATGATAAAATGGATGAGGAGTTTCCTCTTGTGAATGAGCAAAGTAGCTTTGCTTTGTTTTGTTTTCAGGAAAGGTGCAGGCAGAGAAAGGCAGGCAGGAAGAGAGGAGAAAGAAACACATTTATTTATTTATATTTCATTGTTCATCTTGGTTGTTCCCCTGGCCCCAGGACATAAACCTAGGTCCTTTGGGATGCATGTGGATTACAATTGACTGGAGGCAGCAGACTTAACCACTACTCTACCAAAGCACACCATAACATGGTTTCTTGAGATGGAATCCTCTCCTGCTGAAGATGAACCTCATTGCAAAGACAGCAAAGGTTTAGAACATGACATAAATTTGGTTGACGAAGTAGCAGTAGACTGTAAAAGGATTGACTTCAATTTTGCAAGAAGTTCTATGCTATCAAACATCATCACATGCTACAGAGAAATCTTTCGTGAAAAGAAGAGTCAATGGATACAGCAAAATTCACTGTTGTCTTATTTTAAGAAATTGCCACAGCCAGCAGCTGCCACTGTGACCAGTCAGCAGCCTTCAACATCGAGGTAAGACCCTCCACCAGCAAAAAGATATGACTCCCTAAAGGCTCAGCTGATGGCTAGCACTTTTTAGTAATTTTATTTATTTATTTATTTATTTATTTATTTATTTATTTATTTATTTATTTATTTATTTATTTATTTATAGGAAAGTTACAGGGAGGAATGAAGATGAGCAGAGGCAGGCAGGCAGGAAAGAGAAGAGGGAGAAACATCCTTACTCAGCTGTTCATCTTGGTTGTTCCCCCTAGCCCCAGGATGCAAATTGGGGTCTTTGAAATGTATGTGGATTTCGCTCAGCCTGAGGCAGCTGACCCAACTGCTACTCAACCAGGACACACTTAATAATGTATTTTTTAAATTAAGATATGTTGGAGTTTTGTTTTTGTTTTCGTTTTTTTTTAGAGACAATACTATTGCATGCTTAACAGATGACAGTATAGTGTAAAGATAATTTTTATATGCACTGGGAAACAAAAAAATTCATGTGAGTCACTTTATTATGACATGGCCTACAACATTCGAACCTGCAATATTTCTAAAATGTGCCTGTATTTTATTATTCCTAATGGCATCCATATATTAAGTAACTCAAGTGATTTACATTTTGTATGTGGTTAAACTTTTATCTCATTTGCACTGCTTGCAATAATTAACTGCTAAGGAAGGGCTGGTGGTATCACTTAGCAGCTACACCTCACTGCTCTTTTGTATGTTTTGTTTTCTAACCTCTATGGATGTGCATGTGTGGTTTTGTTTGTTTTTGATATCATAATTACTAAGATTGTTTTTATCTCTTGGATTGTTAGAAAGATCAGTCTATTAAACTGACCACATTAAAACAATATTGCAAATAACTCATGCTAATGTGATGGAGCTGTATTTTAAGAACATATTTAAAGATGTAAACTCCCAGCAGAAAAATGGTCAGGAAAAAAATGTTAGGCTGCTTAATAAGTTACCATCAGCTCCTTTTAGAGCAATTAAGTCTGAATCAGAAATCCATGGCTAGTTGCCCCAGCTACAGATGACTCATTTCTGTTAAAGTGGTTCTAAATTCTGTCTTCTTAATCCTGAAACAGCCGGGATTGGTTGATTTATAACTGTTTTGGGTAGTTGTGATTTGGATATTGGGATGGCATTTTCACAGGGCATGCTGCTACTGTTAGTGGACTCAATGGGCTCTTTCCCTAGGTTAATGTCAGCCAAAGACAAAGACCAAATTTCTTCAGCAAAGAAAGATTTATCACTTGTATAAAGTAAGGAGACAGATTATTCACAAAAGGCACCATCTCCCAGAGAATTCCAGTTGTAGTGACTTTATAGGAACTGGGTTAAGGAAGTGAGTGGTGATTGGTCTGATTGGTCTCAGGTCAGAAGGCATGTCATGATGTGATTGGTCCCAGATAGTAGGATTAGTGAGTGGTGATTGGTCTGAAGCAGCAGATTGAGTCATGAGGAAGTGATTGGTAACCCGTCCCAGGCAAAAGAGCCAGTCAGGGTCTTCTTTAGGTCCCATCTCTTCTGCACATGCTCAGGTTGTGGGTCAGAGTCACTTTTAGTTAAGAGGAAAAAAACCCTCCACATAGGAGGAGTCAGTGTTTCCCCTTATGCTTTTAGGGCTGGCCTGCTAACACTTGGCTCCACTGGAAAGAACAAATAGGAAAAGTGATAGTGGGCTTTCTCTAGATGTCCAATAGGAAGATGACAGGCTCTTATCTCAGTGGCAATACTCCTTGACTTGGTGATGGTCAAGACTCTAGAGAGAACTTTGGTCTGAAATAGTTCTTCACAATGTGTGTTCTCTGGTACATGTGGTGAAATTGGTGCATGAGGAGTCTTTGGAAATTTCATTCACTTCATAAAAATGAGACCGCCTTATGACTTTACCTAGTCTTTAAGCCTAATTCAAAATGATGATGATACGATTAATGTTGATAATGACTTTTTCAGATTACTTGTGCCAGGCCCAGGCCTGAACACATGATGCATTAACTGACCCTGTCCTCCCAATAACCTCCTAATGCATGCACCATTATTTTCTCCATTTTACAGATGAAAAAATTGAGGCTCATTAATAAAGAACATGTCCAAGGTACAAGTTAATAAATGACAGTCAGGATTTAAGTCATGGCCTGGTGCATCCTGGTGAAGCAACAGTAGGGTCTGCTGCCTCCAGCTGGTGCTGTCAACATATATTCCAAGGACCAGAGTTTATATCCTGGGGCAGGATGGGAGGTACAACCAAGATAAACAGCTAAAATAAAAATAGATAAAATGCTAATATGCTTCTTCCTCCTCATCTTCATTCCTGCCTACATCTTTTTTTTAAAAAAAAAAGTCACGGCTTAACTCAAAAATATTTTTAAATACTGCAGTTAAATACACATACAATTTACTATTGTAATTATTTTAAATTCATTTAGTACATTCAATTTGTGCAACCATCACCACTATTTAATTGCAAAAAGAATTTATCATCCCAAAAGGATAATAAACTCATGACCCTTAATCACGCCCCAATTCCTCTCCCTATCTTTCCTGACAGCCACCAATCTGTTTCCTGTATCTATGGATTTTCCTATTCTGGACTCCTATTCTGGACATTTCATGTAAATGGAACCAGATAATATGCATTTTTTGTGTCTGATTTCTTTCCTTAAGCATAATGTTTTCAATATTTGTTGTAGCAGGTATCTGTACTTCATTCCTTATTACAATCATGTTAATTAATTATACCAGATTTTATTTAACCATTTATCAGTTTATGTATATGTGAGTTGTTTCATCTTTTGGCTATTATATTATGCTATGAACATTCAGGTGTAAGTTTTCTGTTTATACACTTGCCCTCAATTACTTTGGGTAAAAAATAAAGACTCTTGGTAATTAACCTCTTACAATTCCAGCAAGATGACCAGATATCTTAAAATCTTCATTCATTCAACAAATATTTACTGAGAACCTACTGTATATCCACCCAGAATGCTAAACACTGGGAATTCAAATTGCAATGAATAAGACAGGCATCACCCCTCTCCTCAGGAATGACAAAAAGTTGATGAGAAAAGCACAGACCTGGCAGAGATCAAGGGTTCCTTTTCCATTTGCTATTAAAGTTGGTAATGACACACTTGTCCAAGATGCTCTAACAGTATGCTTTTGGATGCCAGAAACAAATATAACTTAAGAGTAGCTTAAACAGTAATGGCATTTATCATCTCACGTAATATTAAGTCTAAAGTAGAGAGATTCCCAAATGTGTTAAGCAAGCTGCTCAACATCATCAGGGATCTAGGTTTTCTCCATCCCTCTGCTCTGCCATACTCAGAGTCACAAGGGACAGCAGCTGTGAAATCAAGTCCTCCTCAAGTGGCAAGGCCCAACGGAACAAAAATGGGAAGATAATCAGATGGTTTTCCAATCTCTTTTTAGGTACAAGCAAAATCTTTCCCAGAAGTCCTCCAAAAATAGCTCCCCTTGCATCTGTTCTGCCAGTTTGCACACAAGCCTATTCCTGAACCATTTACCATAGAATGGAATTACAATGCAAGCTTTAAGGTTAATCCAGTTAGAGGCATAAAATCCCCTGATAACCCAACAAAATGTGTTCTGAGAAAATATAAGAGGGAAAGGAAAAGCTTTAGGACAGACAACCAAGAGTGTCTGCACATACCTAGGAAAGGCTCCTGGAGGAAGGCCAATTCAGTGTTCTCTGAGCTAAAGGTCTCAATTGGATTATCTCAAAAAGCAAGCCAACCAACCTCAACGTATCCAAGAATGATCATCAAAGTGGTCTTTTTCTAGTGCTCCATTTTCTTGTGAGAGCGCCACCATTCCACCTGCACAAGCCAGAAATAGAAGACATCATATCCTCCTCCTTTTCCTTCATCACCCATATTTACTGCATCACCAAGTTCTGTTGCTGGAACCTCCAGAATCGACTCACTCGCTTCACCTCTGCTGCTGCCATCCAAATCCAATCCCCTATCATCTGGATCTCGGCAACACTCTTTTGGGTAACCCTGCATCCATTTTGACCTCCTTCCCCTCCAGTCCTTCACGTTGCAGCTGGAGTGGTCTTTTATAGACATCGTCAGGTTTGAAATTGATTCCCAGTGCTCCTAGAATAAAGACAATAATAAGGATCTCCCTAGCTGGTTGCAATCCATCCACACTGCTTTTCTTTAAGATTGAATTTGTGTTCCATCCCACCTCCAGACTTCTGTATTTGCCGTTGCTCCTGTCCCTGTCACCCTTAAGCTTTGTTTAACTGTCCCTTCTTAGAGAAGTCTTGTCATGCCTCCTAAGTAGGTCAGGTCCCTTTGCTGCAGGCTTGGAGAGCAGTGTGAACCTTTTCTTCAGGGCACTTTCTTTCTCTAGACTCCAAGATCCATGAAAGCACGGAGTTCATCTTTCCCACAATATAATGCCGATACATAGCAAGTGCTCGTTATGTAGTAGCTGACTTTTTAAATGCATTTATAAACTTCAAAGAGTGGCGATATTGCATTAGCTATCCAGGGTGAACAAGGATAACGGTCGCGACCCGCCAGCTCACTGAGTCGCCAGCACCGCAGAACTCCCGTCTCCTCCCATTAGCTCCACCCCTAGCGTCGCGCCCCTCCCTGCTGATCCGGGGGGTGGGGCATAGAGGTCGCGTGACGTGACAGAAGTCAGCCGCTGATTGGGTTCCCAGGCATAACAGCTAGGAAAGGGGCGTGTTTGCGCACGCTGATTGGCTGTCGGTGGCGGCGGGGTGGCGGCGCGGCGGCGCAGCAGCGTTGGGGCGGGCTGCGGGAGGGCCGGGACTGGTTGGGCGGGGAGGCCTGAGGCTGCAGTTGGGATGGGTCCTTGGCGCTGGCTTCGCTGAGAGGCGCTCGCGTGGGCTGCCTGCGGCGGTCCGCAGTCGCCGCGGGCATGAAGGGCGCTCTAGGGAGCCCCGTGGCCGCGGCCGGCGCTGCGATGCAAGAGAGCTTCGGCTGCGTCGTGGCCAACCGCTTCCACCAGCTGCTGGACGACGAGTCGGACCCGTTCGACATCCTGCGCGAGGCCGAGCGCCGGCGCCAGCAGCAGCTGCAGCGCAGGAGACGCGACGAGGCGGCGGCGGCGGCGGCGGCGGCCGCGGCCGGGAACCGCGGCGGTCGGAGCCCTGCGGGGGCCGCGAGTCACAGAGCTGGCGCGGGCGGTGGCCGCAGGGAATCCCAGAAGGAGCGCAAGAGCCTCCCGGCTCCCGGCGCGCAACCGCCTGACAGCCCCGGGGGCGGGGGCCCGCAGCCCGGTACGCGCGCCGGGGGTGGGCCGGTGGGCGGGAGGGAAAGAGAACCCTGTTTGGGAGATCGTCCACAGCCACACTCTTAGACTCGCCCTGGAACCTTCCCGAAAGACAGGCGGCCGTGGGAAGAGTGAGACCGAGGGAGGGTTCTTGCGGGGGCGGGGGGGCCCTATAGGCCTTTCCTTTCTCTCCCAGTGCCGGGGGCATCGCCCAGGAGCCGGAGTCTTGGGCCCGGGCTGTCCGCCCACAAGTTGGGCGAAGTTGGGGGTGGGACATGGGCCGCCTAGGCTTTCAATTCCGAGCCAGGGGCCCTCAGCCCCGTCCGAGCTTTGCTGAAATGGGGTCGGGGAGCCGGGATCGGAGCCCGGGGAAGGAATGAGGGAGCCCCCTGTCGGAGGGGGAGGAGGGCGCCTCGGCCTCTGTGGTGGCAGGAGGCTGGATGACCACCGGCGACTGTGACGTCAGGGCCCGGGCAGAATGCAGGTAGCACACGGGACCCCACCTCCTTCCCACCTCACCGGAGCGTCCGTCCAGCCGCGGCGGGCCGCGTGTTCAACTCAGCTTCTAAAGACGATGGGATGATTAACTTGTCCTTAACCCAGGCAGATTTAAAGGCGTTTTTCACGAGAAAATTTAAGACTGAAAGGCCAGTGCAAAGCCCTCCATCCCGCTTTCTGCAGCCAGAAACGGAGGCGGCTTGAGCGTTAGTTCCCACCTGAAGTTTATCTCACTGACATGGTCGATGCTCACCCCACCTGTGATTCTTCTGCGTTCTTAGATAAAGGGATGGGCCTAAGTCTCGCCTGAAATGATTGAGATGCGGAGTAAGACTACTCCATGCAGTATTTGGCATTGTGTTCAACTCAGCTTTATTGACTTGTTCCTTGAGGAATGAAAATTGTGCATCCCAGCCCAGAGTCATAAGCCTTTTTGGGTCTTCGACTTGTGCAATTATGGGAAAGTTTGGTCCAGCACATTTCAGTTTTAACGATGGTGTGCAACCACATTTCGTGCTGTTACTGTATTAGTCTTTAACCTTTTTAATCTTAAAGTGCCATACATTTTGTTATAGAATTTTAACAGTTCAGAAGTGTATAAAGTAAAGGGAAAATCCCTAATTACAGTTAACACCTTGCATTTATATACCTAAGTACATGGAGCTATTTCTTTTTTATTCTAAATTTAAACAGTATAAACTGGGTTGCAACCTTCTTTTATGTTGCATCCTAGAATGTTGAGAAATTTTTTCCTGTCAGCTTGTTCACTGTCTAGGCGATCTGGTTTTTGAGATGTCTATTAGAGATCTTTACAGTAGAATGGAGATTTTTCCATTCTAGTTCTTTTTCAAGTATGCGTTATTTCAGGAGCTCATTCATTTCCATCTATGTAGCCAGTGTACTGAACTTACTTATATTAATGGGTGTTAGCTGTACTTTTATAACACTCTAAATGTTTAATTTAGTTAGAATGTTATAAGTGAATGCTTGCTATAGACAAGAATTACAGTCGGAACATGTTTAATATATAAAGGAAACATTAATCTTAAAAGAATGTGGAAATCATAAGGTTTTCCCATGGAAATGGAGGTTTTTCATGTCCATTATATATATGTATATATGCATGTGTGTGTATATATACATACATATATAAGTGTGTGTATATTCATAGATAAATACATACATATATATATATCGCTGCGTGAGCTTTGTCCTATAAATGTAATTTTGAAGTCCTCAGAGGCTGTTTCAACTTTGCTTTTTCCTAGCCTGTCAGAATGATTATCTTTGAGTAAGAACTCAACTGTATTTTGAAGGAAATCTCACTGTAAACATTGCTGTATTCTGTGCTGCCTTGGTGTGTGTAGGTCATGGATCAGACTGCACATGCCATCCTTTTATTGGAAAGAGCTAGTGAAGTCACCGTTGCATTATGCACTTGAGTTGCTGAGCCAACACAGAACCCATTAGGTACCTTGAGCTCTCAATTCTAAAATATGGGGAAAAATTAGACCCTCTATTTTTCGGAGAATGAAATGTTTGTAGAGTATTGATACTTTTTCCAATAAGTAGCTGGTCATGTTTAATAGTTTTTCAATTTATATACTGAAATTTTGAAGAAGCTTTAATATAACCTGCATTAATCCCATTTTAAATTTTAAATGGTAAGTTCCACATTTATTTGGTATAATTAAAAAAACCCTGAGGAATCAGAAGGTAGGATAAGGTCCAAAGTAATTCTGTAGAGCTGAGTGGAAATATTAAGATTCTTTTTTTTTTAATCACAGGTTATAAAAAGGACAGCTGAAGCTTGTATTAAAGTAATATTTTACATTGAAGGAAAAGTATTGACAGATATGGTTACTATTGACATCTTTGCTGATGACTTATACCAAGGCCTATTGTAGTTCTCAACTTGTTATGTAATTAATTTTCATAACAGTACTTTTTTTTCTATGTTATATTTCAAATGTATCTTCCGATTTTGATCTCTATTAGTAATAAATGTGCCTTCAGATCTGATAGTGCGTATTCCAGGGAAATTGGTCTTAAGTTCAGTCTCCTTTGTTTCTACAGTAAAAGCATAATGCTTAACTTTCCCATATCTGAACAAGCTCAGATTGTGACTTCAGTACAGGATGAAGGTTGGATTTAAACATTTCTAGGTTTTGGGACAATTGAAACTTAGATCTGTTGTGCAACTTTTCACATTTGAAGAAAAAAGTTACTAGCAAAGTAATTACATACTTTTTCTTTTAAAATGAGATCAGTAAAGTAATGATCTGTGTTATATTTACATGTGTCCATTTCATAAAGTTTAGATAGAAAATATTAGGTGGGAAGGGGATGGATAAAAATACATACAAATATATACCCTTTAAGGGTTGTATGTGTCTGTCTTAAGTAGGAGAGGAATCCAGCAGTTACCTTCTTTCAAATATTTTTATACTTTTATAGCCCTACAACCAATGTGAAGGGTAATTTTTACCAAGAGAAATCAAAGCCACTATATTAAAATTGTACATAATGTTTGAGATGGAGATCTTTTAAATATCTACAAAGAAAAGATATACAAATATGTTTGGAAAATGATTTAAGAAGTGACAGAGCAAGTATTAGATGCTTTCAAGCATAGACTCTTCTTAACATTTTAAAGCAGCAAAACTAAAGGGGAGTAAAGTAGGTGACAGGAGAATGACAGCCCCACTGCCCCCCATCTTACCTGCTCAGTGCTGCTCTCAGATAAGCTGACCCTCCCTTGTATGAGTGGGCAAATTCCAATTTGATCTCATATTTGGGTATATATACTGTCAAAGAGCAGGAAGCCTGTTTTTAAATGAAGAAGATAGAACAGTACAAGTTGTATTTAAAAGCAAACACCATTTTTTGAAGACTAAACCATAGTTGGGATTCTAAAAGTACAATCTAAAATACAGATTTTCTGGTTGGAATGTAAGGCTCACCCTTTCACAAAACTACTTTGGTGAACTGCCATTGTTTAGCAAATAACTCTGAAATTCCTCCAATTGCAGGTTAGTTGGTTGGTTTATCCCACCACATTTTCTGGGACATAGGGGAAGTGAAGGATTCATTAGTCACTTAAAAGCTTTGTTAAAAAGGGGTGGACTCTGGGCAGTCATAGCAGCAACACCTTTTTTCTTCCCCGGACTTTTCCAGGCTTTCCAGATATTCCTATGACATTGGTTATACTAGAAAGGCAAAACTTAGAAGTGTTGTCAGTAATGCGCTGTTGCAGACTTTATGTCCCAGCTCTCGCCTTTGACCTTTTGCTTCAGGTCAGAAACGAACCCCTAGAAGAGGGGAGCAGCAAGGATGGAACGAGAGCCGGGGTACAGAGGTGGCACTTGAAAGAACCGAGCGGAGATCCTACAGAGAGTATCGACCCTATGAGACCGAGAGGCAGGCGGACTTCACACCTGAGAAGTTCACAGATGAAAAGTACGTACTGCAGACTCAGTCAGGCAGGTGTGGAGGGACTAGAAGGGTGTTCAGAGAACTGCCAGCCTTTACAATCTTACTCTGACACAAGTCTGAGGGATACTTCACCAATTGAAAAGCAGATTATTTACTGACAACTATTGAAAACAAAAAAACTCCACCTGTTAACACATTCTAAATTTTTTTTTGAAGTTTTGACTAGGGATATCATTGTTTTGTTTTTTTCACTTTCATTTGCATTTATTTAATGCTGTATTATTCATGGGCCATAAGTTTTTGTTTCTTTAGTTTCTTCTGGGAACTTTCTTTTCTGTGCAACCTCCTCTTCTGGTTTAGGAAGAATCTGCTCTTTCTAAGGCAGGATCATCTCAATGTAGCAGGGAGAGCTCAGGTAAGGGTTAATCACCTGGTTGTGATCAATGACCAGAGAGGCCACATCTAAACCCTTAAGTTCAGCATTATTTTCTGCATTTTTAAGCATATGCATCAAAAAATGAGCAGTTTTTTGGGGGCCATCAACCCTTTGTCAAGCCCCACTGTTTGACCTGGGCACGCAGCCAACTATACCATTGTAAAGATGGAATGGCACACTTTGCTTCTGTAAAGTGACATCCTTCAGATACTTTGTGACTGTTTGGATATGCATACCTTTGGTGACCTGAGAAGTTTCATGTGTGTTATTAAAATGGACATGAAGTTTGGAACCTCTTGATTTGCATGATTTTAAAGGATTTTCTGGGTCAAGTGAATAGTGAACCATATTCAGAGATCATCTAAGGCCACTTGCAGGAAAGAGCAATAATTATGTTTTGACTAATGTAGGCTACTAACAAATTTAAACAAACTCCCAGCACTAGTGTCAGGTCAGTGGGCAATCATGATGAAATATGAAGAAAAACTAATAGAATGCGTAGCACCAGTTTCTGGCTCCCATACCTTCTTTAGAACGTGTCTAACCTGGAGATGGTGTGATCTGACAGGCTCTGCTGCCCACTTGTACCCAAGTAGCAGTTCTTGTGTCCTGTACCCAACACTGACAGACAGTTGCTTACAGCCTCAGGTTTTTGTTCCATTCTTAAACCTTCATAGCCCTGAGTTCAGTGTCAACACAATGTGTGAATTAAATTTCAAGGAAACGAAAGTGACTAGGACTGAGGAAGAATAGTGTATTTAATGTCAAAGGAGACATTTCCAGAAACTTTCAGCTTCTTATCTGCTAAATCAGTTTAGGATCCAAGCTATACATTTTTACCAAAGAGCATAAACATAGCATGATTTTATAAAATGATAGTCTAGAGTTCATTAAAATGAACAAATCCAGCAGACAATTAACACCATCTGAGAGGGCTGAGAGTGACTTTGCAGATCTGTTCCTAAAAGGCACACATTTGAAATAATAGAGGGTATGTTTGCCACCATGTTGGAGGGACTGGGTTAGAGAAAGCCCTAATTCCTTTTTTGGTGATTACCTCAATTATGCTATGTAACAACCACTCTCTCCTGACAGAGAGCTTTCTGGATGACTGCTGCTTGTTTTTAGAAGTATTTGTGCATTTTTTTCCTTACTTCAGGGATTTATTTTGTGAAAATAAGGAAATTGTAGCTCAAAACAATGTTGCCAGCTGTTTTTAGTAGTAGAACTATGGATCTTTTAAAAGAATGAAAAAATGCTATTATAGTGAAGTCAAACATGCATGTAGAATAGGAGGAAGCTGAGATATGAGATCAGGAAAGGGTTCTTTATTTTTTCTTTAAAAATAATTCCAGATTTACAAAAAACTTAGAAGAATTATACAAAGAATTTCCAGATATCCATATCCCCAAATGTTTTCATTTTACCACATTTGCTTTATCTTTCTCCCTCCCTCCCCCCACCTTACATCTTTTCTTTCTTTGTCGTTTGGGAGTAAGGGACAAGAATGGCTCTTTATCCCTAAATATTTTAAATGTATTTCCTAAAAAACTTGATGCAATTTATCAAACCCGTTGACATTGACACAATTCTAATTCTTCACATTGTGTAATCTATAGACTACTCACTTTGTCAGTTGTTCTAATAACGTCTTTTTAGCAAAAAAAAAAAAAAAAAAAAAAAAATTCTGGTTGAATTTAGGACTCAGTTCAGAAACATGTATGTCTAGAAGAACTAGCGGGCAGCTGCTTATAGTCTCAAGACACACCCCGGCCATCTGCTGTAGAAAGTGATGTACAGGCTTGTCCCTTCACGTGAGAACTGGAGTGGGTTGCTGAGGAGCAAGGGGAGTGCCGTGTGAATTTTGTACTGTGTTTCGGGGGGATACTATTGCAGAAGTAATTGGCAGGGAAAGAGAAACCAGAATGGTCAAAGAAATTAGCACTGGACAGTGCCCAATGATGAGTAGGGGTTAAGTGTCAGAGACAAAAGCTGCCATGGAAATTAATGACTCAAAGGTTGTCTCAGCTATCCTTGGAAGTAGTTTTTGGGCTTTTTTGTTTTTTTTTCTGTAAAAGGAAAGGCAAGGCAGGAATGAAGGCGGGGCAGACACAGGGAGGCAGGAAGAAAGGAGGAAGAAGCATTTTCATTTCTTTTACTTAGTTGTTCATCTTCACTGTTCCTCCTCTGGGCTTGAAGTGGGGGAGACTGCTGGAAGTGTATGGACTGTACCCAGGGTGACTAGACCATTAGGTCACCAGTACACACCATGTCCATGAAAGACTTTGAGAAATCAGGTGTCATAAGTTAATGTTTTCAGTCCAGATGTCACTGGGTTGTGTGTTTGAGAGGGGACATCATTTGAAGCTTAACTATTTTTCTTAATACACAGCATTCTAAATTGTATTTAAATGCTTAGTATTAAAAGTGAAATGAACCTTAGAGTTTCTATAAAGAAACTAACTATTTTATAAATGAAGAGACCAGATCTAGACAGGCACATGTTCCTAAAATTAGTGTAAGACCCATCCAGGACCTACTTCTAGCTGACTCCCTGCCATGCGGCTTTATGACCTTTCTTCATTCAGTTTGCCACTTTTTGTCCTATCCCTCTCTTCCTAGACCAGTTGACAGGTTTGATCGGGACAGACCACCAAGAGGACGAGGAGGCCCCCGAGGGGGCATGCGCAGCAGAGGCCGAGGTGGTCCTGGGAACAGAGCTTTTGATGGTTTTGACCAGAGAGGGAAAAGAGAGTTTGAAAGATACAGTGGGAATGACAAACTGTAAGTTCCTTTGTAAATGCTATTTTTACTTTATGATCTTAGAAATGCGTACTGTGGGTCTGGTATGTGCTCACTTTTAGTTGGCTTTATAGTATGCCGTTATTCCTGAGGGAACGGGTCCGGGACAGCTTTTGTGATCAACTTTTTCTGATTTGAAGATTGACTGGAGACCAGCTTCCAGCCTAAGGAACTATTCTCTCTTTCTCTAGAGCAATGAGAACTGAAGACAATATGAGTGGATGTGGAGTTCGCACCTGGGGGTCAGGTAAAGATACCAGGTATGGTACAAATGTGTGCCCTCTGTAAGTCTTTAGTCAAGTGGAAATCTGTGGACCTCTGTTTGCTTTTCCTGGAAATCCTGTCCTCTTGCTGTGCCAGCAGTGTTTGTGCGTGCCGTTCTGTAGACACTGGCTTTAGTCTTTTGTTTGGTGACATATAACTTTTAAAAACAGGTTTGCTGTATTGCCATTAGATTTTTAAACTGCTTTTAAAATTCTTACCGTTTTAGACAGACAAATTCGTGACAGATGACTGTATGTTTGCTGATGGCTCAAGTGCTTTTTACATTTCTGGATATAGTATTCTTTATTTTTCTGTGACCTTTCAAAATTCTTGTATATGTTCTATCTTGATTTTATGAAATCGAGGTAGAAGCTCAATGGCAGCTTTTGCCTGAGGGTCAGATTTGTCCTTTCCCTGCAGCTTCACAGCCTTCCGTCTCTGCAGTTTACTGCTTAGAGGAGGGACTTGGTTCTGCTGTTTCCTTTCACGACCGCATAGCATGAGAAAGTGACTGTGTGTCCTGATGGTCTGGCGTGTCTTGATGCTAAAGTGACATGTGCCCCAGTTTTTGAACTTTAAAGTCAGAACTTTTTTGTAGTAGTGCTTTATCATTGATAGACTTTTTTAGAATAGGGCTTTAATTGCTTGTTTAATAGAGATTTTTATTTGATACTCTGAAAGCAGTGTTTGTACAGTGGAGTTCTGTGCTACTTTTGATGAATGAGGAAGGCACAGAAGTGCTAACATGGTAAGTGACGAGCTGGTGACTGAAGAGAACCAAGGCTGCATTCAGGTGTCAGGGCTCTGCTGTAGGTTAGTATTCCTGCTTGAAAACGGTGGCGATGAAACTGAATTCATAGATAAGGTACTTTCAAAATATTGTAACTGAGCTATTTCCAGTGTTACTGACTTTCTTGGATAGTTTGACAGTGTGTTGGAAATAGACTTTTCTCTCTCTGCAGTAATTTAAAAAACATGATATCAGATATTTTCTTGTAACCAAAAAAATAAAGACATCCACAAATGCAATTTTCAATAATGCCCTTCTGCTTTTATTATGAAGATAAAGACAGTGTTTTGTAGAAATGAAGTACATTTGTTTAAAATCTGTTTGCTGTCAGAGATTTGGTCAAGTATGAAGTCTAATTGCATTTGAACTGGATCGCAAAGCCTTGAGGCATTTTGTGGACATAATTTGCACAAACAGCCATTTTCTACATTAATGTAACTGAAGCCAAACTCTAGATATAGGTCCTAGGGCTTTATGTTTCTTCTAATAAAGTCAACATCAGTGATTATCTTTTAACAGCAAAATCTGCCAAAAGAAATTGTGGCTCAGTGCACCCTGGTTCAGTAGTTTGGTCAGCTGCCTTATCCTAGAGTGCAATCCATGTTCATCTAAGGACCTAGGTTCGTGTTCTGGGGCCAGGGAGAACAATCAAGATGAATATAAGTAAATTAAATAAATGCTATTTCTTCCTCTTTCTTCCTGTCTGCACCTTTCCTTAAAAAAAAAAAAAAAAAAAAGAGAGAGAAAGAAATTGTAGCTAATTTTGAAACTTATCTTTACAGTTTTAGCCAAATACTTCTTTATGAGCTATAAGCACAAGTTTAGGTTTATGTTTATTCAGTACCTGGGGGAGTTCTATGATTTTTTTCATTAAAATTGGTGCTCAAGTTTAAGAAATGCTGGCTTAATATACTCTCTTTATTTGCTATTCTACTGTTCCCCATATTTTGTAGCCCTGTTAAGACTTTGAATTGTTGAAAGAGGTGAACTGTCAGTTAAACTGTTTTTTTTTTAAATCCCCTTGGTCTATTAAGTGGCCAAGAGAATAAAGAGAAGGTTGGAGGAATTGAGCACTGCCACTGCCGCTGGACTTTGTGGTTCCTGGGTGCTAGGAAAACACACCCCGCCCTGCCCACCCCTAGTCCTGCTGCTGTGCAGAGGCTGCTGTGGTGACTGAGGTGAGGAGCCCTTCCCAGCAGAGTAGCAGCCACAGCCTCCCAAGCTCACAGTGCGTTTGGTTTAGAGGTGCAGGCAGGAACAAAGGCAGGCAGGCAGGCAGGCAAGAAGAGAAAGGAGGAAGAAGCATTTTGTTTTCATCCTGGTTGTTCCACCCAGCACCAGGACGTGAACCTGGGACCCTGGGATGTTTGTGGACTGCACCCAATTAGTACACTACCAGGGGCACGCCAGGACCTTTTTATTTTTTCTCCCCAAAGGAAGGATGCAAGAAGGAATGAAGTTGAGTAGACAGTCAGGAGGAAGAAGCATTTTATTTTTATTTAGCTGTGCATCTTGGTGGTTCTCCCCTGGCTGGGACACAAACCTAGGTCCTTGGGATGTATGTGACCTGCACTTTGGACGGAGGCAGTTGACCAAACCATTACTCCACCAGGGCGTGCCTCCAGGCCCTTTTTAAAAGCAAAAATTGTTTTGTGTAGAAAAATTGGGTTTTAAAAAAGTTAATTACAATAGCTTTTAGTTGAGAATTTTTTTAATTTAAATGTAAACAGTATATTCTGGGTATGCCCTGGTGGAGTAGTGGTTGGGTCTACCACCTCTGTCAAGGTATAACCCAGATACAGTCCAGAGATCTGGATTTGTGTCCTAGGGCTGGGTGCTGTTGAGGTGGTGGTTGGGGGCAAATAAGATGAACAACTAAATAAAATAAATAAAATGCTTCTTTTTCATCTCCTTGCCTGCCTGGCCTGCTCACCTTCATTCCTGATGCTCCTTTCCCTTAATATATATATATATGTATGTTTATATAACATATACAGACATATGTATAGTCTATTACTACACTTTAATTTATGTACACTTTCTAGAAAAATAACATTTTATAAAGCCTTTATTCCTGAACTGGAGATGAAAAGATGTAGGGTTCTGTATGTGGAGTATAAAATATTTCTAATGTGTCTGCTTACATTGACTAATTTTAGCCTTTTCCGTATAAATGAAATTTATTTTACTGGGACTTTGTTTTTATTTTTATTCATTTATTTTTAAAGGAAAGCTGCAGGCAGGAATAAAAGGTGAACAGAGGGAGACAGGCAGGAAAAGAGAGGAGGAAGTACCCTCTTTATTTAATCGTAATTATTCATCCTAGTTGCTCCTCCTGGCACTGGTACGTGAACCCAGGTCCTTGGGAAGTATGTGGATTGTGTCGGTCAAAGGAGGCTGAGAAAACCGCTACTCCCTCAGGGCTCACCTGTTTTTATTTTTTGAAAATAATATTTGAAAAGAATTAATGTTAACATTTAAAAAGAAAAATTAAGATTGGTATGTTAAAATTAGAATTGTTTTCCATTGTGTGGCATTTCTAATATGTAGCTGTATATTTAGATCTGACGGTATATAAATTGATGTTTCAAAGCCTTATTTTTCCAATATAGTTATTGCCAGCTTGTTTGTAATCCTAGACAGTTTTTTGGGATCTGTTTATACATTCCTAACCATTTTCTAAAAGTTTAATATGACATACTTAACTCTAGTAAAGTCATTTAATATTTGAGAATGAGAATTTTTATGGCCCCTGTACATATTTGAAATTCCCTAGAATTCTAAGGGTTTTGAATAATTGTCTTGGTCTGTTATAATCTGTTCTCAATTTTAGGCCATTTGACACTTCTATTTCCCAAAGCACTTTTCACATCTTGGGAAATATATGGACTTAAGAGCATTTTCTCAAGACCAGGAAGCTGAGCTCAGGGTGGCAGGGTGGCAGGGTGGTGGCAGGGTGGCTGGGCGGGGGTTCATTCACACCTTGACTCCCAGTCTGATCTAGAAGTTTTGTGAGTGAAAGTGAAGACACAGGTCAAGTAGGTATCTGTGTCTCCATCCATTCCCGTTTCCCCGATTTCCTTGACCGCAGGGGTAGAAAAGCAAATTAAGCCTGGTTGCCCCGATAACTCTGGCACTATCACTTACTGGTGTACTGATGTAGCCAAGAGCTCAGCCACTGCAGCTTTCACTGAGGACTGTTCACGGTCGCACTTGTGTTAACTCACCTTGTTGGTACCAGGTTTGGTCCTCATGGAGTTACCACTCAGTTTGAAAAAATGAATGGATACACGTGAAACCATTGAAGGAAGGGAGGAAGAGAAGGAAATAGTATTTAAGGAAGGAAGAAAGAGAAGGAAGAAACCTCTTTTTTTTTTCATTGCTCATTTTGGTTTTTTCTCCCAGGCCCCAGGTCTAGAATCTGAGTCCTTGGACTTTACAGGCTCCCATGCCAGCATCTCAGCTGCCTGAGCCACAAGGGTACACCTGGCATCATTTTCTCTTAAAGCCTCCGTGATGTCCCAAGATTGGGCAAAGTATTTCCTTACCCCCGTAGTATCTTGTATTTACTTCTCCAGTGGTACTAATAGCACAGATTTCTTCATGTTCTCCTTGCAAACTACACCCCCATAGTAACAACTTCACTGCTTTCCACTGAAAATTACATGGAGGGTTCCAGGCAATGAGATGATAACCCATGGAACATTCTCCATAAAGAGGTCTGATCGTCAGTGTTAAAAAAGAAGGAGCATTTTGTCTTTTTATTGTGATGTAGGCTACCTGCACATGTATATAATTCCTTGAAGGGTATTTGAGATAAAGGGCATTGCAAAGTGTTCGTTCTCTCTTGACTATGAGAGCATTGATATGATGGCAGCCTTCTCACTGCTTTTCAGTGAAGCGGAGCCGACAGCACCTATGGAGGAGACTGCGGTGGAAGAGTCCCTGGGGACCCCGGAGGAGGAGTCTCCAGCCAGGTGGGTGTTCCATTCATTTCCTCATTGAGTTGTGGGTCGTCTTAATGATTCCTGAGGGCTCTTCTGGAAGCAGAACTAATAATTGGGTTACCATTTGGTTCCAATAATATATGGATGATAATGAGAAGTAGTGGACTCCATTCTCACCACACTGTGCCCATTCTGTCACCTCTCATCTCTATTCTCTTCCAGTCCCTTCCTCCCTATTTCTTCATGTAACTTCTGTCCTAGTCCATCCTATACTCTAGCTACCTCTTGACATGCCGAGCCCTGGTTCTTTGTTTCCTTGGTAGCAAAGTCCATCTTGAGTGTGTACCACTCAACGGGCTGTGCCATAGTTAGACAGCAGGGATAGGACCCTGAAACTGCTCACGGACACTCTTGAGATGAGTCAACAGTCCCTTCATTTGGTTTACTCTGTCCCTCCCTCACAGTGATGACTCAGTCCTATGGTCCTCTCTAGCCCTGAAACTGCCTCACGCTCATCCCCTCCTGCCCATACTCCCAGCTCCTCTTTCATTCCTGATCACAACTTGGCTCTTCCGTCAGAGGGACACTGGGCGATCCCCTAGTGACTAGGTCGTCTTCCCCTCACAGGCACAGAGCTGCTCTCCCTTGGTACCTCCTACCTCCTTCCCTTGGGAAGTGGAGGTGCTGTCTCCCCTGTTACCTCTCTGGGCTGTGGTTCTTGTGGTCTTCACAGGAGCCTGGGCTCTGAGCTGATGACTCCCTGCTTAGGTGCACTCACCTTCTTTGCAGCTTGGGTATTCCAAGGAGCATGTAAACATGCTCAGGCTTTCTGGTTTTAAATCTCCTTGTGTCCCCACATTCTCATAAGTACCATTTCCAGAGTCATGTATACTTTCTTCATTGCCCGCCTCACTGAATCCTCACTCGCTTCTGGTCTGCCTCTGTCCTCATTGCCTCTGAAATAGCACCCTCCTCCCTGGATCTTCCTCAACCTCCCAGAGCATCTGTGTGTGGATTTTGTACACGCACTCTCCCATTGATTTCTGTGATGCTTACACGCTCCTGATTTTCCTCCTGCCTCTCAGCCGCTCTGCAGCCCCAGCCTCCCTCTCTGGTCTTTTAAGATGCCAGGTTCTCAGGTCTCTGCCATGGGTCCACTTCCTCTCCCCTAGGTCTCTTTCTAGGACTTCACACACCTCTGCAGCTGGAATCATTGTACACAGACTCCAGAACAAACACCTTTGACTGCAGCCTTGCCTTTGGGCTCCAAGCCAGTGTGTCCACTGTCCACTGGCGACCTGCCTGTGACCATTCCAGTGTTCCTCATACTCAGCATATCCAGGGTGGCACTCCACCAGCCTCCTGCCCTCACTAGGGGCTTCCATCTTTGAGCAGCGTTGGCTTCTTCCACATGCACAGATCAGAAACCTCAGGTCTTCTAGAGACTGCCCTCTTCTTGACCCTCTGTCCCCAAAATCCAATTATCTCTAGGCCGGATAGTTTGTAGCTCTGAATGTCCATCACCTCCACCCACCAACGTGTTCTTGTCCTCTGCACAGCTCCATTAGGGCTACCTGCACCCCTCCCTCTGCCAGTCCCCTTCCATCCCACCAGGCTTCTACTCTGCATCCCGTCCTGTGATCACCCTTGCTTGAGATCCCATGACTTCTGGGCCTGCACGGTCCTGATGGCCTGGCCCTGCAGAACCTTCTCTGGATCATCATATGGCCCTTAACTTGTGTCTCATATTTATCTTCCTTCCCCTTCCACCCCTGCACCTTTACCAGGGCTGTATCCTTATGTTTCTGTGCCTCTCCACCAAACTCTTCACCCTTCACTCTAACACTCATCCTACAATTGCCAAGAGGCAGGGTGTCTAGTGGTTAGAAAACAATGTATCTGTGAGTGCTGGGTTCAGATCCCACCTCTGCCACTTACTAGTTTGGGCAAGTTATTTAATCTTAAAATGCTCAGTTTTCTTCATCTGTAAAATGGGAATAATAATAGTAATAGTACCTATACCAGAGTGGTGTTATTAGGATTGGTTTGTGTGTGTCTGTGTGTGTGTGTGTGTGTGTGTGTGTGTGTGTGTGTGTGTGTGTGTGACATTGAGTGGTGCCTGGCATGTGATTAGTGCAGTAATATCTGCTATTGTTAATTTATTGCAAGAGTAAAATTCTATAGTGACTACTGATTATGAAAGATCTTAATTTGCAATTAAAAACAACTAAGAAATGTATCTAAAAGAATAAATTATAGCTCATGTGAATATGTAGCAGTGGAAAATAGATGTGAATGTTGAGAAGTGAGTTAACTGGAAACATTTGGGACACACTAGACCCTTTTGAACCAAAAAACATTTATACAAATTCAAATAGAAAAATGTGGTGATTATTAGCATAATTCTAATTGATAACCTGAAGGTACTCTAGTATTCCGAGGACTAGAAAGAGTTCTGCCAATGAATCTATTACTTTGCAAGACAGTGTATCGTGATTTGGTGGCAGTCAGACGTGTGCAATGTCCCGGCAGAGCCATCGGCACATTTCTCTCTTCCGTGCTGAGCCTAGTGGACACAGGGCATCGAGCTGGAATTACAGGAACTGCAGTGACAATCACAGGCACAGCCTGGTGGCAACTGTGTTAAGAAAGTGTGGTTTCCGCATTGCCTTGCCACACTTCAGAATTGTTACTAAAGTGTCTAAGAATACAATAAAAGTATTATTATAATTTTAAAATTAGGCTTGGATCTGAAAAATATGTTTGAGGATGGTAATGCTCTCTGAGCTCATCTCTGTGCATCTCTCAAGCTTTCAGCAGCAGGCAAGAGTGCATGATCAGTGTGCTCTGTGGTTTAGAACCCTTCGTAGGTGAAGTCACCATGTTCTAACATATTTGTCGTGTTATGTTCTCATACCTGAGGATAACAGTGGACACTCCTTATGCAAATTTTGCTTTAGGAATAAATTGAGCTGTTCAGAGAGCATTCGTTGTGTGTCGGTAACTGCTCTAAATGCTTCCATGATGTAATTCATTTAGCTCTTTGCTGCCAGCAAAGGAGCAGGTACTATTACGTCTCCTACTGAGGCAGAGATTCAGAAACTTAAGTAACAGAGCCCTGAATTTGAACCAGGTGCTGTGGCACAAACATTCATGCTGTTTGGCTGGAATGAATGGTCAGAGTGGGTAAAGTGCCATTTAAGAACTGTAAAGGGGAGACAATGCTGGTTCTCTCAGTGGGAGAAGAGCTGCCAGCCTCCCTGAGGGTTTCTTTTTTGTTTTGAGGAAAGGTACAGACAGGAATGAAGGCTACCAGAGGCAGAGAGGCATGAATAGAGCGGAGGAAGCAGCTTTATTGTATTTATTTATTCATCTTGGTTGTTCTTCTGGCCCATTGGGATGTCTGGGGACTGTGCTGGCTGGAGGCAGATGACCCAACTGATAATCCACAGAGGGTTTCTGAGATGTTCAGTGATGGGAGCCACAAGTCCTCTTCTTCCTTAGTAACAACAATAACAAAAACCTCTGAAGAGAGACTGTTGGTGAAGCATTACTACAAAATTATCTGCCACAAATTATTTTGTGTTGTTTCTCAGTGTATTTGTTTAGACAATGAAGTTTTTATGCATTGCATTTTCTTAAAGCCGGACAGCACCTTTTAAAACTTTATATAGAAATTTCTGACACACTTAAAGTTTATCATGAATTTCACTTCATTTTTAGTGCTTTGAAAGGAAGGGGTGTTATTTAAAATTCATCTACCCTATCCCAGTCTGGTTCTGTTAGTCAAGTTTTATTTAAAGAACTGGCTTTCCTTGATTCACTGCATATTTTAGTACATCCAGGTGAAAAGGAGGTATTGCCCAAGTGGAAATTTGGACATTAGAATTAGTATTTTGTATGTTTCGTTTGTCCATATCTTAACCATCTTCAATATGAGTATTTTTCTGTCCTCTTATTCCCTAAGTTGCAAAAAGTTGAGATAAAATAGATGAAATTTGACTCTTTTACTCATTTGTTGGCTGTATGACTTCTCTCTTTGCCTCATTTTGTTTGGGCCTCGTTTTTCTTAACCTTTAAAATGGAGTTGTAAATTGTTTCTAATTTGTGGGATTAATTATCATGCCTAATACATATAAAGCACTTTGAATGGCATCTGGCATCTGGTAAGTGTACAATAAATGTTGGTATCATTATCTCATATATTTCTAAATAAAGGTAATTGTTAAAACATTTCTAGAATTTCATCAGTTTAGAAACAAATACAACAATCAAGTTGGCATACCACATTATTCATATTACAAATCATAGATAATCATCTTCTATTGATAAAAAGCTTTGTTGGAAAAATCTTCTCCCAAGATTTTTCAATTATAAACCAAAAATTGTGAAGGTCTTGGATTTACTCAAAAGGGGAGTGGAGAGTATCAAATTTAGAGTGATAGCCGTTGTGATACTCTTACAACTGTTAGAAATAGTCTTGCCTCACTTCTTCCTGGGACTGAAGGATGAGCTATACATCTCTTCTTCAAAAGTCCAGTCTGCTAGCGCTGCCAGTAAAACTGCATTCAGTGCCTATTCAAATAGGAAATGGAATCTGCCTGACAGAACTGTCAGGAATGTGTTTTTGTAACCATTTTTGGTCAGTAGGGAATACAGTTAAGGAGCCTGTGCCTGCAGCTATTGTACGAGCACTTCTGCGTTGTGAACACCCCACCGGGGCTAGTTTAACCCTACCTGTATGATGCCACTGAGCGCGGCACTGGAAGTCACATGCGGTAGTGCACACCTTTACATGCTAACTCCGTTCTGCCCCAAGAACATCGATAATGTAAAATGTAGTACATGAATTGGGGGAGCAGTGATTGTACATACTACCTTTAATTTTATATTGAATACAAGTAAATATAAGTTTATATAATTTAACTCTTAACAATGACTGTGTTTATCAGCCAGGTCTCAGAATTCCTAAAAATGGAATAGTTGACTGTTATGATGTGTTGCAGAAGTTCTAGTTCAACATGGCTTGTAGTGTTTCTATCCTGTGTTTTCTATATTCCCTAAAAGTTAATAGAGGTAGAGATTTCATCAAATCAAGTTCAACTTTTTGGCAAGATTGTTCAGTAGGCTGTGGAAGGCATTCTCTCTGTCCATTAATGGACAGAGTGAGTTATGGGTGATGTCGGTCAGATCTGTCCTTCCCTCTTCACTTGTTAGCTGTGAAAAGATCTGTAAAGAAAAACTTACCTAGAATTAGTGGATCACACTGAGGTTTAAGTGCATTTAGGAAAATGCAAGTAATACTTACCCACTTTCAGAATAGTGAATAGTTCCTAGCATCTTTCAAAGGTGCCAAAGACTTTAAAGTGTCGTTATGAACTTAGAAATTTAAACGTAGTTGATGTGTTCCAATCCACTGAGTTTTTATTCTCCAGGGTGCTCAAACTGACATATTTTTGGAATAAAGGGAACCTCTTCAAGTTGATTCTTGATACTTTGAAAACACACACACTCAGTGGGATTTGATAACTTCCAGGCTCCTCACCTCCATGTCCACCTTACACTTAGCCACACTCCCTCATACAATATGGTGCTCAGCGACCCTAAAGTCTGGGCCCTAAGGGTTCTCACTGCGACTAGGTTCTTGATTATTTCTAAGAAGTTTAAGAGGACAGAACTGAAAAACAGACACACACACATATACCTTTAAGATAAAATATGAGTTCTTTCAGTATTTCTATTTCAAATTTAGGGCTATATGATTTTTAGCTAAACTGTCTTATATTTGTTTCTCTTCCAGTTTGAAAATCCCAGTTCTCAGTAACATCATGTTATTACTTATTTACTATGGAAACTATAGTCGCAAATAATACTGTCAACACTGCCTTCAATAAAATGATTACTGAAAAGTTAGATATAGAGAGAGGAGTAATCAAATTCATATTGTACAGGCACTTGAAATAGTTTCTCCTGATGGTTACATACCAACTTGATAAATATGTTTGATTTGCTTTTAGTTTTAGAGATTAAATTTTAATTTAAATCTGTTTTATAATTATGTAAATACATGTGTCCAAAGTTTGGTCCAAAATAACATGGTATTTTACAACTAGCTTCTATCCCTTTTATTTTCCTCAGTTATAGTCCATTAACACACGCACACATACACAATTTATGTCTCTATTTCTGAAAATGAATGAAACATACTATGCATTCTACCTTACTTTTTTTAATCAGTATATCCAGGCAGACCTCCATAGCAGTATCTAACAATATTCTTCATTCCTTTTTAAGCTACTAAATATTCATGTCTACTATTCCTAATTTTTCTACCAACTTCCTCTCTAGATGAGTTTGGGTTGATCACAATATTTTTTCTATTACAAACTTTCCAAGTCTTTTCATAACTTTTGTCAGTGTTTGAAATGTTTTAATATTAGTATTTTTCAACATTGTATGAAAACTTTCAAACACATCGAAGTTCAAAAAATTTTATAATAAACACATGTAGTACCTAAAATTTTTATTGCCTGTTTATTGTGAAATGTACAAAAGTAAGTCCTTTTTTTTTACATGAATATACCTGGAGAACCCAAAATCCTGAAAGTACCATCATGTGCCTTCAGAGGGGACCATTGTTTTAAGAACTTTATTCTACCAACGGATGGGTATTTTAAAGTATGTTCATAAAATGCTCTAGCAGGCTTAGAGGTTTCTCTCCTGATTTTGTTTCTGTATTTTATATTGTTAACTTGTAATCCAGAATGTGAGGTGACAATCACCCTTCAGTGAAGGTTATTATGGATTTGATTCTCTTCTCACTTCCCACCTAATGTTGTTTCTTTTAAACCTTAACATATAATTCTCATTTTAAACAATGAAATGTTTCATTTTTTATGTAACAATAAATATATAGATATACATATACACACAAAATTTGCCATTTCAACCATTTTTAAAATACATTTTAGTAGCTGATTACATTCATTATGTGCAGCTGTCAGCACCAGTCATCCCCAGAACTACTTCATTATCACAAACAGAAATTCTATACCCATTGAAAAAATGACTCCCTCTTCCCCCTCAACCACTGGTAACTCTATTCTACTTTTTCTCTGTGAATTTCCCTATTCTAGGTCCCTCTTGTAAGTGGAATATATTTGTCCTTTGTGTCTGGCTTATTTCATTTAGCATAACGCTTTCAGGTTCATCCATGCCAGGATATACTGATACTTCATTTCTTTCTCTGTTGTATATTTTTGGTGTATAATACATACAATATAAAATTTATAATTTTATTTTCAACTGCAAAATTGACATTTAATATATTTACAATATTTTACAACCAGTCATTAGTTCCAGAACATTTTAATGACTTCATACCCATTAAGCAGTCACTCCCCAGTCCCTGTCCAGCTTCAGTCCAGCTAGAATAACCCAGCAGCTACTAATCTGCTCTCTGTCTCTAATTATTTGGCTTTTCTAGATGTTTCATATAAAAGGAATCATACACAAGCTTTTTATACTGATTTATTTTAGTTAACAGTGTTTTAAAGTTTCATTTGTGGCACACCCTAGTGGAGCAGCAGTGAGGTCAGTTGCCTTCACAGAAGCAAGCCACATTCCCACCATGGGTTTGAGTCCCAGATCCAGGGAAAAACAACAAGTGTGAACAACTAAATACAAATAAAGATGCTTCCTCTTTCTTCCTCTTTTGGTCTGCCTTACTCATCTTCATTCCTGACTACACTTTTCCTAAAAATAAATAAATGTGTGTTTATTTGTGTTGTAGCATGTATCCATACTTCATTTCTTCTTGTTACTAAGTAATCCATACTATAGATTAACCATATTTTGTTTATTCACTCATCATCTGATGGACATTTAGGCTGTTTCTACTTTTTGGCTACTATGAATAATACCACTGTAAAAAAACAGCATTATTGAATATTACTGCTATTCCTCTGTAAGTTTCACAGTGACATGTTAATCATTTCTCCTGGGTATGTAGTTAGGAGTGCAATTGCTTTGTCAGATGGTAACTCTGTTTAAAATTTCTAATTGCTCTAAGACCTCTAGTACGAGTATAAATAGTAGGAGTAGGCAGCCTTGGCTTGTCCGTGACCTTAGAGGAAATGCTTTCAATATTTTGCTGTTGACTGTGGCTTTATCATATATGGCCTTTATTATGTCAAGGTATATACCTTCTATTCCCATTTTATGTAGTGTTTTTATCATAGGTGGGTGTTGGGTCTTGTGAAAAGCTTTCTCTGCATCTATTGATATGATCATGTGGTTTTTCTCCTTGCTCTTGTTGGTATGGTGTATTATATTAAAAGATTTACATATGTTGAAACATCCTTGCATCCCTGGGATAAATCTCAGTTGGTTATGGTGGATGATCTTTTTGACTTGTGTTTGGATTCAGTTTCCTAATATTTGGTTGAGAATGTTTGTATCTATGTTCATTAGAGATACTGATCTGTAATTTTCTTCTAGGTGATGTCTCTATCAGCTTTTGGTATCAGTGTGATGTTAGCTTCATAGAAGGTATTTGGGAATGTTCCCTATTCTTCAATATTTTGGAAGATTTTGAGAAGAATAGGTATTAGTTTGGTAAAACTCATTAAAAAAGCCATCTGGTCTGGGCTTTTATTTATAAGGAGACTTTTGATTACCTCTTCAATTTCTTTGTGATTGTTCTGATCAGGTTTTCCAATTCTCTCTTTAGTCTTGGTCTGTCCCTGTCCTCAGGGTTGTCTACTTTGTGAGCATACAGCTGTTCATAGTAGTCTCATGTTTTGTATTTCTCTGGTATCTGTTGTAACATTTCCCCTTTCATTTCTGATTCTAGTTATGAGAGTTTTCTCTCTTTTCTTTGTGAGCCTAGCCAATAGTTTGTCAATTTTGTTGATTTTTTTTCAAAGAACCAATTTTGGTTTCATTGATCTTCTGGATTGTCTTTTTATTTTTTATTTTGTTTATTTCTGATCAAATTTTTACTGTTTCCTTTCTTCTAATTTTTTGACTTTAGTTGGTTGACTTTCTCTAGTTGCTTTTTATGTAGGGTTAGATTGTTTATTTGAGATTCTTATTTCTTGAGGTAGGCCTGGATTACAATGAACTTCCCTCATGGCACTGCTTTTGGTGCATCCTATAGGTAGTGGTAGGTTGTTTCTTCATTCTCATTTGTCTCAAGTATTTTTTAAGGTCCTCTTTTATCCAAGTCACTCAGAAGCATATTGTTTAGTGTTCAATAAATTTGAATCTTCTTGCTTTCTTTTTGTGGTTGATTTCTAGTTTTAAGCCATTGTGGTCAGAGAAGATGCTTGGTATGATTTCAATGCTTGTAAATTTGTTAAGACATATTTTGTGTCCCAACACATGATCTATCCTTGAGAATGTTCCATGCACACTTGAACAGAAAGTGAAATCCGTAGTTGTTGGATGAAGTGTTTGGTATATGTGTATTAGACCTAACTATTCAAATGGTTGTTTGAAGAAGCTTTTTTCCTGTTAATTTTCTGCATGGTTGATCTTTCAATTGTTTTAAGTGGTGTGTTGAAGTTTCCCACTATTATTGTGTTGCTGTCCATGTCTTTCATCAGAGCTAATAAAAATATATTTTGATGCTCCTTCATTTGGTGTATATATATTAATAAGTGTTATGTCAACTTGCTGGATTGACCCTTTAATAATTATATAATTATATTTTTTTTGTAGGGCTGGTTTTGTGGTGATGAATTCCTTTAACTTTTGCTTATCGGAAAAGATTTTTATCATACCTTCAGATCTAAATGATAATCTCGTAGGCTATAGTACCCTAGGTTGAAAAACCTTTTCTTTCAGCACTTTGAATATATCATGCCATTCCTTTCTGACCTGTATCGTTTCAATTAAAATATCTGCTAACAATCTTAGGGGGACTCCTTTGTATGTGACTCCTTTTTCTCTAGCTGCTTTTAATAATTTTTCTTTATCTTGTATTTTTGACATTTTGATGACAGTTTGTCTAGGTGTAGGTCTGTTTCATTTTTTGGTTTGGTTTTTTTTTTTTTGGAAACACTGAACGTCCTGAGTCTGGAGACTTGCTTCTTTCCTCAGGTTAGGGAAGTTCTCAACTATCATTTCTTTAAATACAATTTCTGCCCCCTTTTTTTCTCTCTTCTTCTGGGACCCCTGTGATGCAAATAATTTTACTTTGGATGTCGTCCTGTAGATTGTCAATGCTCTCCTCTTTGCATTCTGTTTTAAAAAATTTTTACACATTAAAATAATTTCCTCTGTATAGGTTCTCCATTTCTTAGGTATGTTTCAACACACCATGCCCTCCACCAAATCACCAAGTGGTCTTTCTCATTGTCCAGTGGGCTTCACCACCATTTGCCTCCACCTGCCCCATTCCCTTTTGGTCACCTCACTTCTATTGCAAATGTTCCAGGGTTGGTTATGTTTCATCTGTTCCTTTGTTTTGTCTATTCACATAACTGAGGTCATCTGGTATCTGTCTTTCTTCTTTTGACTTGTTCCACTTAACATAATCCCCTCTCAGTCCGTCCATTTGATTCAAATGACAGGATTTCATCTCTTCTAAGGACTGTGTGGTTTTCCATTGTATATATGTACCACATCTTCTTTATCCATTCATCTGATGTTGGGCACTTAGGTAATTTCCAGTTCTTAGGGCCACAATAAACATGGGGATACATACATCTCTGCTGATGGGTGCTTTTGTATCTTTTGGGAAGATGCCCAGAAGTGGAATGACAGGATTATATGGGATTTCCATCTTCAATTTTTTTGAGGAATCTCCAAACTGTTCTTCATAGGGTTTTGTACCAATTTACCAATTTGATTTACCAATTTACACCCCCACCAACAGTGCAAAAGTGTTCTGTTTTCTCCACATCCTTGCTAGCATTTGTTGTTTCCAGACTTTTGGATAATAGTCAGTCTTTCAGATATTAGGTGATATCTCATTGTTGTTTTAATTTGCATTTCCCTAATAGTCAGCAAGTAGGAATGTAATTTCATATGCCTGTTGGCCATCTGTATATCCTCTTCAGAAAAGTGTCTCTCCAATTCCTCCTACCATTTTTTTTATTGGATTTCCTGTTCTTCTGTTGTTGAGTTTTATGAGTTCTTTGTATATTTTAGATATTAAGCCTTTGTTATAAATAGCAAATACAAATATCTTCTCCCAATTAGTGGTTTCCTTTTCGTTTTGGTGATGTTTTCTTTTGTTGTGAAGAAGCTCCTTAGTTTGATGTAGTCCTTTGCATTCTTTTTTCTTTGCTATGTTGTGTCTGAAAAATAGTGACTTCTAGTGGTTCTGTGTGGAGGAGATCCCACACACTCCTACCAAGTTGCCATCTTGATTCCTACCCCCTGAATCCAGCTTCATTCTTTAGTGCTCATAATTTTCCCAGCACGATTTGTTGAAAGGACTATTCTTTTTCCTTTGAATTGTCTTTGGCACCTGGTTGAAAAAAAACCATTTGATCGTGAGGTTTAATTTCCAGACTGAATTCTATTCCATTGATCTCTATGTTGATTTTTAATTTTCTTTTAAAGTCTGTTTAAAGAGGATATTTACAAAAGTATGCATTTCTGAACCACTGTTTTATAATCTCTGTTCATGGTTTTCTAGATTCGTTTGGTCTTGAATTGCTTCTCCCTTTTTTTCTTATATAATTTCCTCATTTTGTTTGTAATGTCATCTGGGAAGGGACTGCCCATGGTGAAGTCTCATGTTGATGTCACTGGGATGAGGATGGTCTCAGTTTTCCAAGACTGCTTTGAATGCAAAGTACCTTCATTTAGCAATGATAGCATAAAATGATGAAAATAAAAGAAGGAATCTCATTACTCAGAGATATTTTTTCTCTTATTTAGACTGAGATGCAATACTATGCAAGTATGTTAAGCTAATGGTTTTGATGTTTTCTTTGAGAAATTAGACATTTCAGACCCATCAAAAATGATTATGATTATACTTCATTATAGAGTTCCTGACTTGGAAGTAGAAGAAGAAACTCAAGTTCAAGAGATGACCCTAGATGAGTGGAAAAATCTTCAAGAACAAACCAGACCAAAGCCTGAGTTTAACATCCGGAAACCCGAATCCACAGTCCCTTCCAAAGCAGTGGTGATCCATAAATCCAAATATAGAGATGATGTAAGCATGACATTTGTATCTAGAGGTAATCTTCACTGTTACCTTATGGAAACAAAATGGAACATTAGTAGTTGGCCTACTGATTCTGAGAGTGATCAGAGATGATGTCTACCAAATTATGCTGCTTTTTTTTTTTTTTTTTTTTAAGGAAAGGTATCAGCTGGAAAGGAGAGGAGGAAGAACTGCTTTTTTATTTAGTTGTTCACGTTGGTTGTCATTGCCCCCACCAACCCTGCCTCAGTCTTGAACTCAGGACCTTGAGATGTGTGTGAGACTGCTCCCTGGCTTTTTTTGTTGTTTTAAGAAGAATGGAAACTTGATCTGTTGGCACTTAAGTACAGGGCATTACACAGACAGTGCATCTCTGTTCCCTGCACAGAGGTGCTCCAAATGCCATTTGTGAACTGCGTTGCATTCCTGTCTCTAAGGAGGGCACAGAATGTTTCCTGGATGATGCCAGTTCAGAGGACAGTGCCTCTCCTTTTTCATGAGTGGCTTACCTTTGGCTCTCATCCTTCTGAAGAGCATTCATTGAGAGTAGCTGATTGTTCTAGACTGGCCAGGGTCTGTGCTTGTTTCTTACCGCAGACTCACTCACTGTGTCCCTGAAGAGCCTGACTGCATGCAGGACTTTCCCTGTTCTGACCACTGACCCCACATGCTCTTCTTCTTGAGGGCTTGGCTTCTCCTGGTTGAGCTCAGCTTGTTATTGGCAGCCTCTGCTTTGAAAGCATCTGCTGGCCTCTCTTGATAAGGTTGGCCAGCAAGTCCATTGTTAGGCTCCTGAAAGCAGTGCACACTGGAGCTTTCTCATTTAAACTCGAGTTTGTATCCTGCCGTCACAGCTGTTTCTAGTCTCTGTGTTGATGTTGGTGATGAGCAAACTTTCTCTCTGCTGGACGGCATTGATTTTCCATTTGAAACTCAGATATTCCATGCAGACTATTTCTCTGTGTTCTCATTGTCACTTTAGAGTTAATGTATTTGAGTGAATATTTTCATCAGAATGTCATTATGATACAGCATCATTCTCCTGTCCTCTTTTGGTCATTCCAGGCTCATAGAATCCTTACTGGTGTATGTAAGCTGTCCCTCCGAAAATAGACGTTCGTACACACAGGAGACCTTACTCTCCTGGAAAGCTCCTTCAGGTTTTTTTTTTTCCAACAGTCCAGCAGTGAGCTGGGTTGGTTATTTTCCCATCCCCTTTCTTTGTTCTTTTTTATTTTGGGACTTTATAAATAAAGCTTTGCCTGAAACAAATGTGCTGGCAGGATGTGAAATGTACAGCTGACATGTTCATAAAAATAGAAGCTGCTCTTCCTTAATCCATACCAAATCCATCCTCCCTGGCTGCAGAGGTCTCCAGGAAGATTGCAAGCAAGTGGGTTAGTTGAGTAACCAAGCTTAGGCGCCGTAAAATACATGGCTGTAGTCCTCCCTAACCCTAAAACAATTATAGTCAAAACTTGGGGTCACTAGTGTACTTTCTTCTGGGCACCCTAAGAAGTAAAAGCATGATCTGCATCCCAGCCACAAGGGCACAGCAGATCAGTGACATATTTTCTGTAAGTTTCTATTTTACTGAAAAGTGAGTGGTTTTTTTATACATCATGAATTGAAAACAAATTTGGAGATTTATTTAATATAGTTTGATCTGTGTATGTGTGTGTGTACACATACAATCTTTTAGCACAAGACGGAACTTATTTGACCTCTTAAAATAAAATGTACTTTCTTGAAGGATTTCCACTAAACCATTCCATTCAAAAGCAGTTGGAGTTCTCTGTGATAGCAACCCTCAGATCACCGCACTGTCATTTTACCATTTCCAGATGCTTTTGAGTCGGAATTGTTTGTTGTAAATCATGCAGTTTTTAACATACGGTATTTGTACCATCAGTACCCACATTGAAAGGAGTTTTTCTACCAAGTTCTATTCTAGGAAGTTGACATTGCCTTATTAGCTAAAGTAGTATTTGTAAACAAATGAAATGGAGACCTTAAAACGTCTTCAAGGCCTGGTGGCTCAGATGCTATGCTTGCACTTGAGGAGCAGTTTGCATACAGGACCAGGGTTCATGCCTGGGACCCAGGGAACTACTCAGATTGACAACTAAATAAAATGTTTCTTCCTCCTCTCCCTTTTTGCCTCAAAAAACAAAAAACTTTTAGCCTCAGCAAAATACAATTAGGCATCAAATCAGACATTTTATCAATTACTGTTACTCATATCCAATCCTTTATCTTAACCTGCTAAACCAACAGAAGTGCACTGTCACTTGAGAACTTGAGTTCAGAGGTGTTGATGAGGCCTGTCAGTGGAATCTTCTGTGCTGGCACCCAGGCCTTGGCGGGGTCAGCTCCTCTGCAGCCTGTCTCTGGGTGTCCATGGAGACAGCTGGTTGTGTGTGTGTGTTTGATGTTGTCACTGTGTTTCAGATGGTAAAGGATGACTATGAGGATGATGCCCACATTTTCCGGAAAGCAGCCAATGACATCACGTCCCAGCTGGAGATTAACTTCGGTAACCTCCCGCGTCCTGGGCGTGGAGCCAGAGGTGTTGCACGGGGCAGCCGGGGAAGGGTCAGAAGAACAGATAACTATGGACCTAGAGCAGAAGTGGTGGTAAGTGTTTGCACCCAAACCCAGGGTGGTTTTCTGAATGAAGCTAGCCGAGGGGGGTGCCCTGGGCCTCCACGTGCTCATTTTGAGTGTTGTGAGACTCTGCGGTCAACCCGTCTCTAGTGTGGTCTGGGTTGGGGTGTTGGGACGGTGATGTCAGCACAGGTGAAGACAGGCCAGTGTTCAGCCCTCCAGGGAGCTCCACGCCCGCCTCAGACAGGACCCCCAGTAGAATGGAATCGAAACACTGAGATTTGGTACCTGTCAGACTGTGTGCCCCTTACCCTTCTGATGCTTCCAGGATTGACAGAATCCTTCCTCAGGATGCAGATCCAGGTCACCTGAGCGCACACCTCTCCTCCCCAGTCCTCAGAGCAGCCTGTGCCTCACTCGAGGCCTGCGCGCCTGCCCTCTGCCTGCTTTCCTGGAACAGATCCTCCACTTGACCGCTCAGCGGCTGCTTTGGTCACATTTTCCTTCCAGACCAGGGCAGTCTGTTTTTAGTGTTTTGTTTCCCCTGGCCCTAAGTCTAGAATCTGGGTCCTTTGGCTTTACTTCAGCTGCCTCAGCCACCTGAGCCACACGGGTATGTCCAGGGGTTTTGAAGCGTTAACTCCACTTTCAAGTGTATTCTCTGGTGTGACACTGCAGGGAACAGTAGAAACTGTCTTTGTCTGCTCGCTGCTGGTTTCTCAGTGCCTGGCATGCCATGGGCACTTTCATAAATATTTGTGGGCAGACAGGATTACCTTAGTGACCCGAGACCCTGTGGCTACTCCTGGTAGTATTGCCTTCACTGCCTGATACCCTGGCCCTGGGAGCGAGCAGTGCCTGCTTGAGCAGACCCACCACAGTAGTTTCTCTGGGTCCATCTGAGGCCAGGTTGGAAGGATCTGTTCTAGGGCAGAGCTCCAGCTGATGCCAGACATGGGGCACCTGCCTCCCCTGCTGCCTGCCACTTCACCGCTTTATGATACATATTCTGTGCTCACTCATTGAGGATTCACTCCAGGAGAATCTTTGCCAGAAACCCTTACTTGATGTGACACGTTGTTTGCCACCAAATCGCACTGGGTGTCCCACTGTAAGCCCCATGCTGATGTTACACCCTTATCGCAGGGCTCAGTGGCTCCCTCACCCTGGAGGCCCTTAGAGGCAGAAGCTGTCTTTACCAGTCATCCCTGTCACTCCATGCCCAACACTCAGAAAACATTCTAGCATGATTATTGGATGTAAGACATGCCAGATAAAAAAGGGTCACTCAGTAAGGATTTGTGGGAGGAAAGAAGGCAGGAGGCGGGGACAGGCAGGTGGCACCCTTCCGTGTCCGCATTGGGTGCTTCCAGCACTGGCTGCCTACCCATCGGCTCCTGCAGGTGAGGGTGGCATCAGGTGAGATGACAATGGCTGTAAAACTTCCTTTTTAGACACAAGATGTTGCTCCCAATCCAGACGACCCTGAAGACTTTCCTGCTCTGGCCTGAGCCGTTTCCCGCAACCTCGGACAGCATCGCTGCCTGCTGAGGGAAAGTCAGATCTGCGAACAATAGATGTTGCTTACTCCCGGTGTGTGGATTCCTTGCAGTTCTTGGGCCTGGGGGTGGGGTAGAGATTTTTCCAGGTGCACCGCTCAGGTTAGTCTGGCACTTTTCCCAGGAAAGTGGAGAATAGGGATTATTTTTTTATTGAAGGGATTCCAGATGAAGTTTGGAAATAATGTTTAAAATATGTACATATTGTATTGAATCCTCCACGTGGACTAAAGTAAGTTGTAAAATAATCTAAGTTGTATAAATAATGGGAGCCATATCCTTTAGTTTTAGAAGAAAAAAATATATAACTTGGACCGTTAAAGCAGTCACAGCCTAGTTTTCAGAGACCAAGAAATTAAAATACAATTGTATTTGCAGTTTACTTGTAAATGTAATGCTCTCCTGGAATTGAGTTCTGGTTTTCATTTGACTAATAACCTTGAACAGCTATTGTGCAGCTACTGATTACCACTCTGTGACAGAGAATTACAGAAAGAAGTGACTTTTTAATGGTGATTTAAACTACCTCGTGGTTCCTGTGTATGTACAGACACATATACACTCACTTAGTATAAATGCGCTTATTTGGGTTTGGGTCGTTTTTAGGATGAGTATGAGTCAAATGAGAAGGGTCCCTGCAAAAGAATGTTGCAACCGAACCCTCTGTCCTGTTCTCCCTCTTGAACCTGCTGCCGGACATCAGCAACTGTGCACAAAGACACCCTCTCTTTATGCTGGGCAAGCTCTGTATATAACTGGTATTTATTCAACACCTCTGTGAAGTTTTTCTCACTTGGTCCTTGGCCAGTTCAGGTTCCAGCTTCCTGCCTTGGTGAGCCGCTGGGGTTGAATCTGAGCCGGCAGAGGGGCTGGGCCGGGCCTGCGTCACCACTGCTGGAAGACCTGCTAGAAGTTACCTGTGGTCACAATTGATGTGTTTGTGTTGAAATCGGAATCTTGATCCCAGGATCTCTTCTTCTTCCCGCTTTGCTACACTGTCTGTGGTGGCTCTGCACCTGAGCCCGAGTGTGAATAAAGGTTGGTGTTCCCTCCTGTGTCAGAGAAAGCGGAATCCTTTTGGTCATACCCAGAATCGAGGCGCGTGTGACCAGGGCGCAATGGAGACAGTGGAGCTGAACCCCCATGCAGTAAGGATGTTTGCTGTGCTGACGGTCAGTGTTGACTGTGTGTGTGTGAGCGCCGAGGTATGTGAGTGAACGTCTTCCAGACATGAACAGGGTAAGGCTCGTGAGATTAGATGTTACATTTGATTAACAGCAGGAGCTGTCATTTCCCAGCTAGCCTGAAGCTGTCATATTTAATCATTTGACCTTGCCTTGGCTGTAGATGGGCAAAACAAAGATCCTTTATCGAGAAAACATCCCTCGGTTTGGGAAGAACACTTGAAAAGCTTGTGTCACTGTGTCACTGTCCCCCACGCAGTCTCACCATGACAAAAGGTTGCTGTCGCCCGTACCCTCAGCCCACTACAAGGGTCCCCTCTGTGAATAGCTTCCAAGTTCCGCCCCCATGCCTGGACTTTCCCGAACTGGCCCACACGCGGCCCGGTGTGGTTTGCCTGGCTCTGTCCCAGGGGCCTGTGTGTGATACAGAGAGAATGAGAGGTGCGGGTTGGTTCTTAAAAACATTTGCTGTGAAATACAATATAAAGTACAAAATGCCTTGTCCCACCCTCCTGAGTTCAGAAACTGTCCCAGAAGCTTGTTGGTACCAATCACAGTTCCCTCAAGAGGGCCACCACACAGGTCACAGCCCAAGGCCTGAAAGTCTCCTTCCTCCCTGCTGGCAGGACCTGGGCACTTTCTGAGCGGCTGGGCTGTGGTTCCTCAGGTGGACAGGGGAGAGGCTGGCCACCATGCTTGCCCCCTCACTGCTCTTGGGCAGGGATGAAATGGGACAAGAGGCAAAACAAGACTCAGGCCCTAAGACACTGGTCTTTCTACCACGCCAAAATGGCCAGTTAAATGACAAGTCCCTTAGGCAAAGCTTTGAGGACAGGACAGGCCAGAGGACCAGGTCCCTTGAGGACCAAAGGGTCACCTTGGGTATCTGCCATGCTGTCTGCGCAGCCACTCTGGGGAGCTGGGCAGTGCTGTCTGCCACCCGTGACCATCACTGAGGTAGGTGGCACACCGCTAGGCAGGCGTTTAACTTATGCGGTCTTTTGCACAGGTGGAGGCAGCCAGACTTGATAGGCCACAGACTGGGTTCTAGGTCGCCAGCGTGGTTGGTACTGGTGCAGACAGTACCCTGCAGCTCTCCAGGGGCCTTGGGTCCTGTCACTCCAGCACGCCCTGTGACTCACATGACAAGTTCCCCATCAGCCCACAAAGGCTTTGGACCCACTCAGCTCTGCACAGGCAAAGCAGGCCCAGCAGTATAGGGTGCCCACTGCCTTCTGTGCAAAATGCTCATGCTCAAGTTGAGAGGGGGCACTGTGTCACCTTGGGAATGCAGAGCATTTGTAAATCACAGCAGCAAGGCACTGACATGCATTCACATCCTTTGGGCTCAGCGTTCTCCGATGTTCTACTTGAGGTGAGGTCAACTGTGTCCTGGAGAGCAGCCCCACATCTGAGCCACCGACGACACTCATCATATGGGTGACTGCTCACCCCAGACCTTGTGAACATCCACACCACAGGGAGGCCTGGTGTCTACCAGAAATAGCCTGGTCACCATGAGGTGGCCTGGTCTCTACTGCCCATCGACCTGGGTGGCTGGCTTCGTGTCAGAGCAGCAGGAAGACAGAGTATCAGGGCCAGTCAAATGCTTGGCAGTGTAAAGTGATGGGACCCCGCAAGTTCGGGTGGGCAGGGCCAACTGGACATTTCCAGTAAGAGGGAGCACTGGGTGGGTGGAAAGGAGCAGGAAATGCGTTAGTCAGGTGGCCAGTGACGAGGGGAACCTCTCCCCAGTTCCTCCCAGCCCAGGGACTCAGGACCACGGCAGACACTGCTCAGGTGTTCACTACCTTGGGGTGACTGGTAAGAAGATTCCTGACAGCACAGCATGCCTCCCACCACCAGCCACACTGAACAGCATCCCTGGAGTGACCCAGCATAGTTGTGACATCACTGAGGACCTGTAGGCTCTTCAAATACCCTGTGTGAACTTTTCTGGGGGGCAGAGGGGTTGAACTCCATTAGAGGTTCACTTTGTCCTACCTGAGAAAGTTTAAGAAACGCTGCCCAACAGGGCCTGGAACAGAATTGCTAAAGAGGGTGTCAGGCTGACCCCTGCCCTACTCAGTCACCCTCAGATCACTGACACAAAGGCCTGTCTCTGATCCTGGGTGGACATCTCAATACCCAGTGGAAGAATGAGGCACAAACTAGCTGACAGGCTGAGGCTGGGCCTGAGGAGGCAGGCTTGCAGTGCACCTTGAGAGAATTGCCAGGGCGAGCGCTGTGCGGTCCAGAAGAAAACTCTCCAAGTCTAGTCCCTGCGGATTCCGAGCCAGATTAAAAGCCGGTCTAGAAAGGTCACAGCCCGGGACAGCCAACTGTCACTGGAAAAGGGAGAAGGAGAGTTGTCTTTACAAAAGCAGAGTATCCATTGTGCGGAGGTCACTGGGTATGGCGAGAACTAGTTCAATACACAGGCCAGAGAAGAGACCCCAGATGCTCTAAATTCCCTGGGTAACTGCGAGGCACACTGGGGGTCCGCTACAGCAGAACCCGTCTGACCAAGAACGGTCTAGTCCGGGAGCCACCAGTTACCCCTCCACACCGTCCAGTCCTGCCCAGCACTCAACCACTACATAAGGACCTGCCAACTGCTGGCTGCCTGGGACACGCCGGTGTCACCAGCTCTGTCACAGTAGGCCTCTCACTTAGGGATGGAGACAGGCAAGTCCTCACTTACTCTTGTGAGGCCTGGCCCCAGGCTGGGCAGCCTGGTGGCCCACGCTCCACTCCCGGCCTGACCAGAAGCCTCAGGGCCTCCAGTCTCTACAGCGCTCATGAGCCCTGTTCCTGGGTTCAGCCCACCCTTACACCCCTTCTAAATGAAACCTTTCCTCTGCTCATGGGGGCTTGGACTGAGCAGAACCACACAGGACTACTAGTTTCCCCTGAGCAGAGCGCCACACCCCAGGCAAGTCATACTGAAGCCTTCAGTGATTCCCAGCTGGGGAGGAAGAGGGACCCTGAGGTGGGACCCCTGAGGTGGTTCAGATTCAGGGACCCCTGAAGTGGTTCAGATTACCCAGCAGCTGGGAACAGTACTGGCATTTAGTAGGTGGGGGTGTGGGGTGTCAGGCTGGCTGCATTCTCCAGAGTCCTACGCAGGAAAGAATTGGCCCCGCGGAAAAGTCATTTGTTTTACATGGAGAAGCACATTCATGAGAAGCAGCCATTGTTTTTTCTCCGTGTCAAACAATTCACAAATAGTCATACCTCCTCCACTTTCTCTTCCCACTCAGTCTTTCCCCACTTGAAAAATGTGAGTAAGTTTAGCCTCCGAGGGGCCAAGACTCATGCTCTGGTGGAAGCCAGCCCTTAACTGGGCTGGCAGGGCCCTTACCTGGGCGTTTCAGTGGGGATGGAGCAGCTGTCATCCAGAAGCACATCAAAGCCATGCACACTTGCTAGCAAAAAGAGGAGACACAGTTAGAGGCAAGCAGGATGGCCAGTGTTCCCCAGGAAGTGGCTGGGATATCTGGGGCTAAATCTGGGTTCCCCAGAAAGGCCCCTGTGCGCCTCCAGTAAGCCACGAAAAATGGTGAGACTGTAACACTGGGACACACTGCAACCACGATGCCCCAAATCTGCAAACCGGGGCAGCCACCACAGGGGTACCTAGAGCAAGGGTGAGGGTGATCTGTGACCCAGGCGCCACTGCCCTGCAGTCATGAACAACCAGCTCAGCAAGGTCGCAACAGCTGTGGACTGGGAGGGAGGAGAGGGGCCTGTGCACTGTCACAGCCCTCACGGGGAGCAGAGGCCATGTAAACAAAATAAGGCTTGTCCTGAAGAACCCTGTGATCGATCCTTGGACAAGGGTCATCCTGGCCCAAGTCGCATAGCTGATAAAAGTTTGTACCTACAATCGGGTTCAGATTCCACGCTCTGAACAACTGCACCAAGCTGTTCTTGATGCAGTATATACATCGAAACCTTTCTAAATTGCGCCGGTCTTTCACTTAAAAATGCCTTCAGAATTTGTCTGAAGTGAGTAACCAGCAGCCAATAATTTACATACGAGAATATCCAGTGTTTCAGCAGTAAAACATTAGGAACGCCCTCAGGACCAACAGTGTCAGGGCACCCTAGGAGGGCAAGACATCTGTGGAGAATCCTCCCACCATGCGGCTTCCATGCACATAAAACTGCACTCCAACCCTCGAAGGGAAAGCAGTCCACAGATGTTACTCTAGGTGAGGCTCCCATTCTGTGCTCTTTTAATTCAAACGCTATGCAATTACTAGACTAATTTCACAGAAAAAGATCTCCAACTCACAGGATAAGTACACCTAACCATGACTTGCTCTGTCTGTGTTCTGTTAATAAAACTCATAGCCTCACGAATGAGGCCTTTTTGACTTATCCCAGCCCTCCCTCTAATAAACCACTCTCAAAAGACTTACCTACAGAGCAGGAATTTCTCCCTTCAAAAGTTGAAATGCTTTGACCAATCTCAATACCCACGGCTTTAGTCGCATAAAATTATGATTTAGGCAAGCTGTGGTGGCCTAGCAGCTGAGCCTGCTGGGCGCAGTCCACATACATCCCAAGGACCCAAGTTCTTGTCCCAGGACAAGGGGACCAAAATGAACAACTAAATAAAAATAAATGTTTATTCCTCTCCCTCTTCCTGCCTGCCTGTCTACTCACCTTCATTTCTGCCTGCACCTTTCCTTTAAGAAAAAAGAAAATTATGATCCAGGAAGCAAAAACATCAGCAACTCAGGAACAATAATCTGCTATAAAATTCAGTCTTTACCTAATAATCTAGAGAAAACTACCTAAAATATATGGGGAAATCAATGTACCAAAAACTGTGTGCACTTTGTCTATTATCTTACTTCTTAACCAGACTAAGTTAACAAATGAAAACAGTAAACTGAAAGGCTGTCTAGTTAATGCTTTTAATTATATGATTATAACTATACAATTTTCACTATTCAATAATTTGTATAAAACAAGTTACAATACACAAGATTTTCAAAGGTGACAATACATATCAAACTACATAGATATGCAAAGTTTACAGGCCATTGTTAAAACTTTCTCAAAAAATACCTTCAGGAAAATAAACGTTCATTCGACCAGTTCTCCCAGCTTTATAAAACAGGATTACAAATATACACTTTAGTAAAAAATTAAGGTGATAGATCAAACAATAATTAGTTACATTTTAAAACATTTAACAATCTGTACATGAGTGCAGGTTCAGATAAAAGTCTGCAAATGATTAATATAAAACTGCAGTTATAATCTGATAAACATCTCTGCTGACAGTTCATTCTACTGGGCAGTTAAGAGGTAATTTCCTACACAATATAGGCGAGTTGTCCAGTTTTTAAACGCATCATACTGTCTCCACTCAGCAACATGGAGATGACTCAGATGCAGCACGTGCCTCGCCAGGACAGTCTCAGCAGGGAGTGGCTGCTAAAGAATTCAAATGCGTTTTTTAAAATTCTTTATGAGGAGCGTGGCTTTGCAAAATCCAAGAAATACTTTTAAAAATGTATGAAGAGAATCAGTTAAGTTACTTTTAGAACAAACATCAAAAGAGTGCACTGCTCTTGGTCACAGATGGTGAATTCAAGCAAAGGAAAGGCTCCCAGTCAAAGGGCAGGACACCACCGGACACTGGGCTCTACAGACCAACACCTGCCTTGGGACAAACACTGGGATTCCCTTCAATGTGTCTAGGCCCAAGAAAAGAGGTAGAAATCACCCCTAGCGGTGGGGAGGACAGGGATAGAAGCAGATGGGGGACAGGTTAGGAGATCAAGTTGAGAACGGAGATGCTGGGGACTTCAGACAAGTGTGTGTTGCTGGGAAGCAGCTGTTTGACAAGTAAGGCAACCTGTTCCAGGAGGCACTGCTCAGGATGCAGTCCTCTTTAACGGTGGGAAATAACGGTGGGAAAGAGTTCTCTAGCTGTTCTTTCGCATTACACAGCCATAATCTCTACACTTGGCCTTGCAGACAACCTTTCTTTGGATTGTCCCTGACTCTTGATGCTTGGAATTCCCCAACTTTTGAGGGCACCTAAAAATATTCACTTCTGGATTTAGTTCCAGTGCAAACTGTCGTGGTGCACTTTCAAGGCTATTTAAGGCTCTTAGGTGAAAGGAATCTCTCCTTCCAGCATTCCCTGTTTCATATTCCATAGCAACAAGACCTTCTACAACAAGGATGCAAAGTCAGAATCTCAGAAGATTCTGGGTGTGAAGTTTGGGGCGGGGGGCGGGGGGGGGGAGTCTACTCTTATGCACACATTCACAGTGAGGAAGGAGTACTTTCCATCAGTCCTACTTAGAGACTTCCTGGCTCTGCCATCTATCATTAGCTCGTCTTTAGTGTATTCCAAGGAATGCTTCCTTGACAAATCACTAGTTTTCCGATGACTCATTTCAGTGAGTCTGTTAAATACCAGAATTTTTAGAAAGAGCCACAGTGATGGCAATTTTAGCAGGACACGTGAGCAGCCAACAGAAAAAGTAATTTGTCAAATAAAAAGTAGTGGTTAATAATGAAGCCTGATTTTTTCACCTTTGGCCAAAATACCGAATGGCTTCTTCCCTGGGTAGCAGAGCACAGGTACTTGTTATAATCGAATCAAATGCCAAACCAACCAAGAAAGGGTTCAGATGGAAGTTAGATCTTCACAGCTACTAGGACACCGATACCCTTGAAAGTGCAAAGCGGGACGTGCAGCCCTCACAATGCAATGTTTGCTGTCTGAGCAAGGTGAGAATTTGGGTGTCTCCCAGCATAGTTAGTGAAGGAATGTTTCCCTTTTCACCCAAAGCTTACGGAAGAGCGCCCTTCCCCTCAGGCAAGTGGCTCTTGGTATCAGTTCACTTCCAGCAGTAGTAAAACACTTGTTCTGTGACCTAGTCCCCAGGTTGGAAATGCTGCTGTGCCTGGGGCACGGGGTGGGTCCGAGAGCTGCTTGTTTGCCCAGAGCAATGGCATCTCTCAAGTCCCCAACAAGCCAGTGGCCCTTACCATTTACTCGTAGAAACTAAATATCGAAACAGAGCCACAGCCTTCTCTGCTCGTTTGCACTGAGATTTGAGTCTATTTATTCCTAACACTTTTTAGTCCCCTTTTTTTTTTCAAAAGGCAGTTTTGGAGGGGTGGGGATGTTCTTTCTTTTTTCAAACAGAATTGCCTCTGGCCCCAACTTGCCCATCTTGTAAAGTGAAGGCATTTGCAGTCTATTCCCTCTCCGTACAGTAGGGCCATTTTTCAGAAGAGGAAGGGCAAAAATAGCAGTAACTAAAGCTGAACTTACTATGGAAGTAATCAAGGTGATTGCAAAATATTCTTTTCTTTTGGGCCCCATTTTTTTCTCTTAGCAGCAATAGATCGTGTGATTGCTTTTTATCACAGACTATGCTGTTTCTGGAGGGTCAAGGGGAGAAGGCACTCTGCAGAGTTATAAATTGTAATCCCTAACCAAAGGCAATAGTGAGTCTTTTATTTACAAGCAGCTGATCCAGATGTGAATAACTGTCACTGAAATCACAAAGTCTGTAAATGACCTTAGGTTGATCACAAAATCAAAAATAATGATAACAAAAAACCTGCAGTGCTATAGGGAAAGACCCTCAAAAAGCAGTAACTTCTTTTTTTTTTTTTTTTAAATAAAGCTACCATCGTTGGTTTGGGATTGCTGTTTCCAAAGGGAAACACACACAATTTCTTTTTGAAGTCATGCAAGGAAGGAAATCTGATTGTATTTTATATGAGTGGGAGATCACATTTATAGGCAGCCTTGGTATTTCCCTCAAATGACCTAAAAGGGGATGACTTGCAACAATCTTCCTACTCTGAAGTCAGCTTCTCCTCCTGAGTGGACCAAAACTACCATATCTGTTCTCTTGCCAGTTTACCAAAGAGCTACTTAGGTACGTCACAACGGGCAAGTTTTCAAAGGGGGATTTCACAGATTATTGTTAATAAAGCACTCTTTGGTGGAAAACAAGCAGCTTGGGTACTTAACATTTAACATGACAACTGTATTACAAATATGAAAGTGAAGATGATTAAACCAAACAGTATCAAACTGTAGAAAGTACCATTTCAGTAATGCCGGTTTCATCTTACAAACTTTGACCCCGGGTGAACAGAAAACAAGCAGATAAAAAACCTCCGTCGGATCTGCAATTCCTCCGAAGGCAGCAGCGAAAATGATTGCCATCACAGACACGCACACGGCACAGACGAGTCAACCCTCCTGAGAGCAGAGGGCGTCCACGTGTACACCTGAGGCTAAACCGACAACAGCTTTCTGTTGTGAAACTTGACACGGAAAGGAGAGTTGGGCCTTCTTCAAGTCATTCGTGCATTTGTACCCAAACTCCAGTCGTCTCTTAAGCTCCACTGGACATTGTCTTCGCGGAAAAAACTTCTTAGGTGGACAGCAGCTAAGGCTTGTGCAATTTTGTTTTGTTTCCAAATAAATTGTGCTAAATCCTGTTGTAGTTTTCTGTTTCCAGAGTCTTCCTTCAGTTCTGGTCACAGATTTTGATTTAACGCAAGACTGTTTTAGTCCTTGCAATGGCGGGACTACAGGGGGGGAAAAGAAAGGGTTTTACCGTGAAGGTCTGCACGCGCCCCACAAGTTGTTTACCGAAGACAAGGAAGGCAACATAATACAAATATTGACATGCTAAAACGTGTACATTTGTGTAATGTTTAAATGACAAATACTTTGAAAAAAGACAGCATATCAACCAAAAGTAAAGACAGGAGAGAGGAAGGCAGAGCAGAAAAAGGTTCAGTTCTGCAAAAAAAAAAAAATTTTTTTTAAGTATAAAAAAAATGTAAAAGGGAGGGCCAAAGCATTGGAGCAATGAGAGTACCATAATGACATTAAGGGCATTTGCGGCAAAGTATTCCTTTTTCTTCTCTCCCTCTGAAGAACCAGGCTGTGAGGAAAGTGGAAAGAATGAAAAGATAAAGAAGTGTTACTTGATTATTTCCAAAGCCAGAAAGTAGTCACAGAAAAAGCTCTGGCACCTCAAGCAGTTTCCTGTACGGGGCACACAGATGGTGCCGGCACCCAGGACGGGGGACCCCCAAGGCCACTTCTCTGTCATAAATGTTCGACCTTGATGGAGTCTCGCTCTCCTTCCTTCTTTCCTTCCCAAAGTTACTACAATACACTTTCAAGTAAAGAGCCACTTTCAGAGAAAAAAGCCGGAGTCAGACAACAGAACTTCCTATCCGAGGTACCCTCACGTGGGCAGTCATGCTTTATCATCGCAGGCCCACTTCACTCTGGAGACCCCAACAGAGGCCTGAGTGTCAGACCCAGGTCAGTGAATGGAGCCAAGTGGGAAAATATCTGGAATTCCAAAGGGAGATTAGTATTTTTAAATATGAGAGCTGACCAGAATTTTGAAAAGAATATTTAGACATAACATTCTGGGGCTTCTACGTTGACATACCTTTGGTGGTAATGTCAGGAAAGGAACAGAAAATGTCAAATCCACAGGAAATGGAATGGACACTGAGGCCAGAGACTTTAAGGGACAAGTGGCAATAACAGCGTTTGATGATGGCAAAAGTCACAGAGAAGACCGAAAGAGCCCCACAGTCCTAAATGTGGCTGTTCGCAATGACGGGGTTCTGGATTCTGATGTCGCAGGGCAAGCTGAGCATTTCTCCTGTCCCAATAAGAGTGATTAGGTATGAACAGCCCCCAAGAACCTACAACCAAGGGACACGCACTATGTTGGTTTGGCAGGTGAGGCAGAAAGTGATGGTTCCCAACGATGCAACGTAGAATCAAAAACACACTTGCCTGTGACAATTTTCTTAGAAAATGATGAAGCTATCATTTAGAAAAAGAAAAGTTCGCCCCAAAGAAACAGCATAATCTTACAGAAACGGACATATGCACAATGGGTGAGCTGTGTACAGACATGAACAGAATTGAGTGCCAGCGAAGTTGTAAAAGTTCCCAATAGAAGGCAAAACGTGGAAATTTCCAAGACTCACGCTAAGAGCGCTCTTCTTCAGAGTTAACTGGAGAACACTGAAAAATGAGCCAACTCTATTGAGCCAATTTTTTACTTGATCTATTAATTCTTCAAGGAGAAACAATACAATGGGTTTATTGCTCCAATACGAGGTGGAAGGTGTAGAAGCCCATTAATTTACTTCTTCGGACTCGAGAAAGGGGACAAGGAAGGCACCACTAGAACCTCAGCACTGACAGTCAACATGCCCCATCCACCACCTGACACTCCCCGTGTCCTCAGCCTGAACATGGGAAGAGAGCTTGTCATAGGTGATGTAGAGTGAGAGGTAGCTTTCATCCAAAGGTGCATGAAGGCATAATCACCTGCCATGAGAGAAAAATGGTGGCACTTTCTCGACAATAAATACTAAGTACAAGACTCCAAATAATGGCTCTTTTAATGAGTTTGTGGAAAAGTTCTCCAAAGTTGTAGAGCCAGTCAACTGTCAAAATTCAAAAGAGCCATATCAATGGAAAACGAGTGTAGGTGAGGTCTTCATCCTGGAAGCCTCTAAGAATAGAACAGAATGTGGAAATGAAAGGTCACCTACATATGGCACAAGAGAGGTGATGATGATGATGGTGATGATGATGACTGAACATCGACCTGCAAAAGAGAAGGCCCCACCAATGGGAGTACAGATGGCACCTTTGATGCTGTGAAGTTATGTATGATAGTACCCCCGAATAAATGTACAAAAAAAATGTTTTTTCTTAACTGTTATGCAAAGACTTCTATTAGATATTTTGGAGTTATACAACAGTTTTAGTCAAGCAAAAATATTCAATGTGCTATGTTGTACAAATGTGTTAATTCCCTCATTACCCTCCAATCCAAACGAGTGCTATTCAGTAGATTAAGAGCTTCCAGCTGCAGCTTGGCTGCCTTAGTTCCCACTGTTCGTAGAAGCAGGTACAGGACTGGAATGTCAAGCTCTGCCTTTCTTCTGTGAGCCTCATGGCTAAGGGGGAGAAGGTGGTCATGAGCCCCTGTGCAGCTCCATTAATGCTCACTCTTCCACTTCTTCATCCCTCCCCATCTCTGAGAGTCCATTTTAGATTAAAGAGGACTTTTTGGCTCTCAGCACTATCCAAGACTCCTGGAAACTGTTTGGGCCACTGCGCTATTCAATGAAGCCTAATCATTCTGAACTCCAGCCACTGCACGCAGATGCTCACTGCCTTCAGCACCACCTCTGCAGAGAAGCTCAGTTTCAGAAAAGACCTAAATGGGAAACTGCCACCCAGGCCTGCCCCTCAGAGGGACATGTGTGACACCTGGGCCAGCTCCTGGACTCTAGTCTCTGGAACCTGAAGAGTACAATCCAGAAAACCAGAATTAAATGTGCAAACACACCGGGCTGCCATGGAAGCCTGGACAATTACACCTGAAAAGAACACATCCATTCACAACATGTCGAACTGACTACCAGCAAACACAGGGTTTCTATGTGAATTTTTAATTGTTTAATTCACCTGAAAGTGTCCATGTTGAAGTTAAAATAGTCCCATCTGCTTTCACTTACTGTGGAAGTTTTAAGAACATGAAAAAAAAGAAAATTCCTCAACTGTCCTACTACCAGTTAGAGGAACTATTAATATGAATGCATATTTTTCCTTCATCTTTTTTCTATGGATATATTGAAATATATACAACTATACATTTTGATATGTATATATAAAACACATTGTACATTTAAAAAATGAGAGTATTCATAACTTTTATGTGTAGCTCTTTTCACTTAGTGCTTCATGATCAATTATTCAGGTCATTAAATTTTCTTTTAAAACCTGATTCTCGATTCATTTGGTATAACTCAACAATCTAGCTCATTTTCTGTTTCTCACTGAAATAAATAGCATCTGAGTTTATGGTATAATGTACCTAAATCTTTTAGTGTGTGTCAGTATTTCTCTAATAGCCCTCTAAAGTGGTCTTAGAGCACAACAAGAATATGAATATTTCTTTGATCTTCTTCTTTAATGAAAAAATTCCAATACTAAAAATCATGTTAATGCCCAGTTCTCAAGTACTTATACTGGGGGCACCGCCTCCTCATGTGAATACGCTGTACAGAAGAATCAGCAAACAGGGAAAATGGCAAAATGGAACATTTTCTTAAAAAAAAGAAAAACCTGCAGAGCTGCCCAGCTGATCTGAGGACACAGGCAGCTGTGACACTGGCCCAGGACTGACAGCACCAGAGATGACTGCGGTCCAACACCTCCAAGAAAGGCAGTCAAGAATGTAAAAAGAAGCCAGAAAAAGTGGAAGCACGTTGTCATATCTGACTCAGTGTTGTCAGGCTGCAGTCTATCTCAGGAGAGCACTATGAGCACAGCACCTCATGCTCAGGGGGCTGCCCACACCAGGTAGATCCCAATCATGGAAAGGAAAGGTGCCAGCCTTCCACCCATGATAATACGAAGGTTTAGTGGCTCTCCCTCAAGAGGGATCTGTGCTTGGAATACGTTACAAATGAAACATCTGCCTTTAGTTCATGATAATCATTCAAAGACAATACTGAGTAACAAATGTGGTCAGACACTCTGTTTTCTTATCGAAGCCTATTGTTAATGAGCAACGTGAAAGATGGTGGGCTCAGGATAAAAGAATCAGCACCATGGGTATGGACTGTGGCCCAGGGCAGTGCCATGGTGAAGAATGCCAAGCTCAAAATAGCTCATTTCCACCATCACTTATTTCGGCCAATTCCCCAACAAATACACTGTATCTGACAGGAGATAGAAAGAGTTCCCCCAACTCCTGACAGAGCTTTAGAAATTCTTATTTTAAAAACTTACAGGTACAATAGTCTCACATACCCAGGGTTGAGAATCACCTCTGAAAAATAAAACCAAACCCTACATTGAAATGGTCCTACTTTTTTTAGACAACGAGCAAGTCAACCACATCTGATTAATTTCCCATCACAGACTGTCTGTTTCCTCCTCTCTTCATTTCTATTTCCAGAAGACTGACTGGAACACCAGTGCTTGGAACTTTTCAGAAGAGCAGGATTCTTTTCTCACCTTTTAAAACTGCTTTTTCTTGAAGCAGATCTGGTAGTTCTCTTAGTAATGCCTGCATTGCCAGAAAGGTTAGGTTCAGATGTTTTACAGCTCTGAACACTGGACTGAAGAATTACTCTGAAAACAGTTGGGAAAAAAAAGGTTATATTCACCAAGACAATTTTCAAATATTTGACAGAGGAAGGTAATTTTGCACTTTAGTGCAAATTATTTCATAGAGCATTGATAGGATCTACCATAAACACAATTACCAGCAACACCTGAAATAGTTTTATATCCAGGTCTTCTGAATGAAGCTTCTCATTTCCCTAGGAAGGTCATACAAAGATAAATGGTAACCACAGTGCTTTGCTTTGAGGAAAGAAAGGACCTGGCATTTTAAGCAATTCCCATACCAAGGAAATCAATCAAAACAAATCTTTGTGCCCAAAGTAAAAGCAGATTTTCAGAATTCTCGTCATTAAAAACAAGAGATCATTTAAAATCCCCAGTTCTAAAGAATATGATATAAATACCTATAAAATAATCACCCTTCAGAGCTGAAAGTATGAGAAATAAATACAATAGATAACAAATCAATAACAATTTCATATAACATCACTTTAAAAATATGTTCAAGAAAAATAGTTTTGTCTGAATTATAACTACTCACTGAATCTCCCAAGTACCATTCACATGAAAATGAAAGAGTTTCAATTTTGTGAAATGTGCCTTAATTAATCTCTAAAATCTCAAGACTCAGAGGCCTATGAGAACAGATTGCCTTTAAAACAAATTCATGAATCAGAACAAACACCCTCGGATAAAGTCCACATAGACTAACTTGTTCGTAAATAGAAAATATTTTTAATTCCTCATTGACTTGTCACAGGGAAAGCAGCAAAACACATCAAAAGATCTTTGTGCAATTCTTTTCTTCAAGAGCTCATGACATAAACAGTGAACTGCGCATACACAGTTATATAAACTTAACTTTTATTTACCTATAGAAATCAGACTTTAAAAAGCTGCTGCTTCTTACACGCAAACTCATTAAAGTAGGATAACCAACAATGACTCATGAGAACCCATCTCATAAGAGTGAAAACAAACCGTTAGAACTAAGTCATAGCCATTCCAACCTCTTTTGCTTGTGGTCCCACCATGTTGGTTAACTAAGCAAAGTCAGGTCCCTAGAATGTAGCCAAAATTGGTGAATTTCTATATTCTTGACTATTATGTAAACTACAGCATATTCAGTAATTAGTAAAATGTGAACTTCTCATCATTAAAGCCCAGTGGATTTTATTGCAGCAGATAAAGTCTGGAGCTCCCAGAGATGGGAAGTCTGTGAGCTCTTTGACGAGAGAGGGGCAGGGCTAAGGGGGTGATGTCACCCTGTGTTCTGCTTGTCTATGCCATCGACCTAAGGAAGAATCTTATGGAATCAGCCTTCCCTGCTTTGTTTTTATTTTTTGTTATTTATTTAGTAATCAAACTGTATTGTCTAATATCTACAAAGTATCAAAAACTGGTCTTAAGAAAGCAGACAAAGGCACAAAAATAGTATTACCACAGGAAGCACTCATGCTACTGGATTTTATAAATTTCATTGCAAGTGGCACAGTAAAAAGAAAATAGCACTGAACAAAACTCACGTTTCATTTTTCCTTCTTTTATAGTCTAACCATATCTCGGCTTCATTTAAAAAGGCTGAGGGAGGACTGAAATTCACCTCTGATCATGATAAATGTGGGATGCGCCAACAAACAGAGCTATACATGCAGACTTTGTTGAGGGCACACATAAGGCGCAGGTCAACCTGGTCTATGAATTCTACCCCTGAAAACGAAGTTTTAAAAGTCAGGGGGAAATAGTAGTCTCTTCCACAAGAGAATTTAGATTCTTTGGAAACAGATGCAGGCACTCATTTGAAGATCAGGCCCAGTGCGTGGGGCTGTCACTATTGTCTTGAGATGTCTCACTAGGAGCCAAGACTTGCGATTTTTATCCTCATATTTACATATGGAGAAAATGAGACTCTTGCTGGTTTTTTTTTTTGTTAATCAATTTTTAAGTGATCTGAGGCCCCTTAAAGCTAAAAATATGAACCACTACCACACTGTAAAATCATTACTAAAGAGGAGAAAACAACAAATGCTTATTTATTGCATACTTAGAAAAGTTAAGTCCTGATTTTTAAAATTAACCACTAGAAATCTTAAAATACTACTCAAAATGACACTAAATCAAACCGTAGGCTGATAGGAAATATCTTTTCGTAAGTATTTCTTCCTCTATAAATTAGTGTAAATAATTAATGTGAAATAATATTAAAATGTTAATAGCTAATAATTCATGTAGAAATTTGAAAATAAGAGCACAACAGAAATTTGGAATGCATTAATCACACCAGTCAAAATTCAAGGGACCAGTCGTTTTGCATTAACAGAGCAGCTATTACAATGATAGGTTCAGCATCAATAAAGTGGGAAGTAATGCAACCCCCAAGGCTATGCTTAGATATTACCTAGATACAAGTGATGTCTCACAAGTAACGCCAGATAAGGTGGGATAGCTGACGAATAGGTGTCAAGTATTCACTCTGCCACAGGGTCCTGGGAACTCACAACCTTCCACCTCCAAACCCCAGCTCTGCAGAGAAGCCGCCAGTATAGGGAGCTGCTCCTTTCCACCTCCGACAGAAACCTCAGGCCTACTTTTAGCTCTTGCTCATCCCCACTTCACTTTCTTCTCTGTGGTTATCTTTTGAGTCTCAGTTTCTCAGACTTTGGACACAATGACAGCTGCTACTTAAGGCGCAGAGCAGAGAAACACTGCACATCCTATCATCATAAGATACTTTGAACATAAATGTTCAATTCCAAGGAAAAAAACCATCCACGCAATTAAACGAGCTTTCAAAAATGAGGTGCCTTTCTTGCTGTCTAAGAGCTGGCACAGGTACCTGAAGCACGGCTCTTGTCACCCTCTCCGGGAGAGCCAGGCAATGCAATCTCCTTGGCCAACAGACATGAATGCCAACCATCATGCCTATGAGTGGTCACTTCACAAGGAAACTAGAGGATTATAAGGTGGACATCACTACTGCTGTTGAAAGTTTTTGTTTCTGTAAGTTCCAAATTGATCACTCAGACTAAATGCATCTTGAAATGCAATAGCAAATATCAGTAATAACAAAAAAGGTTACATACATCTCACATAGCATATTTAAGAGATCATATTTAAACTTATTCTGGAAAAAAGAATCATGAAATGACTTATTATCAGCACCCATTTAGAATCCCACCAATTTGGACTAACTTTGCCACTTGGAAAAGTCTGAGAAGAATAAATCTACGTAGGGTGTAATACTCAAGTCAGAATATGTGGGTATATAAGCTTATTGAGGGAAGTAAAAGGAAAAACCACCTAAAAGGATGATCTCTATCAGAAACAGTCTGTCTGCCGGTGATACACTTATATGAATAACACATTCAAGAAAAAGTCACAAATAAGAACACGTCAAGCAGCATTTCCTAATTTTGCAAAGAACGGATGTCATGATTTTCCGCTATCTGAAGATACTCAGTGAAACTACAACATGCTTGAGTTGGTTGCCATGGAATCCCACTTGGGAGGAGACCTTAGAAGAAAATTTTGCATCTTTGTAACTCCCAAGTCCAAGTTGGAACAAGAGAAGATATTCTTGAAATATGAGCTAGAGAAAAAGCTTCAGAGCAAAAAGAACGCAGTCTTGACAGACAGAAGAGGGGAGTGGTAAGCTTCTGTCACACACACCACAACTCTGTGCTTTGTGTTTTGACTGCATGATGCTCTCCGGCTAAGCTTCTGGTCACATTCTTCCGCACAAAAGTAGTATTCTTCTGGTAGAGCATTCATTTAAGGATGAAAGCAATTATGAGGACACAGATGCTGCCTATATTACACAGTGAAGGCATCTGGTTACTTCTGGGAAGGGGGGCGCGGAGCAGTGGCAGTCATGTGGAATCACAAGTAAGCAGGACACATGTCTCATCTGCCCTCCTATCTTCGTCTACATCAAATTTTGAAAACTGTACTTAACTGCATTCCCTAAAGCAGAGGGAGTGAAACGAAGTAGAAGAGAAGTCTGAACACTCAGGACAGAAGACTCCCTGGGGAAACAGTGGCTTGTATGCAGAACCAAAAGAGGCAGGAGGCAATTTTCTGGGTCACACAATCTAATTTTACTAAGAGCAAAACATTGGTGGGGAAATTTTTTGCTCAAATGGAAATGATAAACTAAAGACTGATACTCTAAACTAGAAGAAGGTTGTACTGTCAACAGATGGAAAGAACACCACCCCAGTGATTCCAAGCTAAGCAATTTTGATTGGGCAAAGAAACCATTTCAGTGTCTTTGTAAGTGCTATTGCAAAATCATCTGTTAAGAGGTAAGTACAACTTTAAAGCAAAGTGCTATTTTTAATATCCCTTGGTATGAAAGGAACAATGACCTCCCTGCCCACCGCCATCCCATTAATTGAAAAGATTCAGAAAAAGAACTGCTGAAAAAAGGCACACCAACCAAACAAGTTAGGAGAGCACAGAATGAGGAAAGCATGCAGCATGAGAAAAATGCAGGACGTCAGAGGTGAGCACTCGTAGAAATGGAATGAGACACTTACACAACAGCTATCTGTCAAAGGGTCCTGATGGCTACTGTGTTCTGAAACCATCGAGACAGAATAGCAGGATGGGAAGAATGTAGTCACAGACAATCCACCAGATGACAACACTACAGAGTGCAGAGGTCAGCACAGCTAGGGAACATCTAGAAAGGGGTGAAGGGGAAAGAACAGATGTTCACATTGGGAAGCCAAAACAAATAAAATAACAAATAAAACCACATGTGAATTGTAGATACCTGGTGATGTAAAGGGGTGGGGAATGGGTGGGAGCTTTGCCATTTCATATGGGGGTTAGGGGAGGGTTGCATGAGGGGTGATGCTATTTTTAAACTAATCTGATATCTGTTGACAAAAGACAAGCCCCAAGGTCTAGTTCCATAACTATCTCCAAGTTAACTGTTAATATACTATAGAAATCAGAGCTGTAGTTGTATGATTGAAATTCTTCAAAATACACACAATAGGTACACACAAAAAACCCAAAACAAACCAAACCCACAGGGAATATGGAGGCAAACCCAACAAAACAAAGGTCCTAGGCTGATCATTAGCATCAGTGTCACAGTGGCTCAGTCTCAGATGAACACAGCACGAGAATGATCTGTCTCTGGAGTCAGATGTAACCCCTGGAGTTCAAGTAAATCACCTATTTTGATAACAAGGATTTAAAGAAGTCCCCAGCACAGGCAATACAAAATAAGGAACATTCCCATGTGTATTAATGCTATATATTTTTTCACGTATTCCCCTCCATGCTACCACCGCTGGCTTTCAGCGTGGCTCTCAGACTTTCTTAGCCTTCTGGCCTGACATACAGCCAAGAATGGAAACCTCCCTGAAGCTGGAAAACTGAAACTCTTTCCAAGTACTACACTCCCACATGGTCACATAGACACATCTATGGTTAAATACAAAAGGTTCCACTGAGCATTTGCAAGTATTGTGCTGATCAGGTTGGACATGAATGACATAGTTAATTCTCCCGTCGTTATCATCCTCATTATGGTACCAGTGAGCACAATGTCCCAGGCACCCCACAGGTAAAGAGACAATACTAAAGGGGAGTTCTGACACCAAACCTAATGTCACCTGTACTTTCTCACTTAATCCTTCCACAAAAAGAAAACAAGCTTTAACATATTCATATGTGTTCACATATGATTACAGGAATGTACTTAGAACGGAATAAAGGGCCAAGAAACACTGCAGAACTCTCCACCCGCCCCAACTTTCAATGACTTAGCAGTTAACACAAAGGCAGGATGATGGGAATGCCCAGGTATCAGCAGTATGTAGATTTATACTTGTTCCTCTAGTAAAGTTCAAGGTAGAATAGTCTTTCTGATGCTGAAAAACACATGACCTCCACTGCACTTTAAGAGTCATTTAAAGAATTTTTGAGGCTAATTATACCTATATTTACCTTATTTCCTAACATGTGGAATGCACTGCACTCTGTATATCATTTAACTCTAACAAACCTAGCAGAAATGACCAATACTCAGAACTTATAAAATCTAGCAAATCTATTTTAGCACAAACAATAATATACTTGCCTTCTGTTCTGAAGATCACTTCAAGGTGTTACAAATTTACTATCTTCATGGTAAACAGATCAGACAGAATCTCTGAGAAGATGACTATTTTACAATTTCTAACAACTTTAATTCTTTCCCCAAATATTGCTTGTAAAACAGAAACCAATAATTGGAATTTTATGTATTATAAAATGTTCTCGTAATAATTGCCAATTGTGTGTTTCTCACAAATTTCCCTTCTTGCAAGTATTTTCATATGGCTAAGTTCCCACAGTGATAGAGGAATCAAAATCGGAGGCAGTAATTGAAGTTAGATTCTTCCAGCCGAGCTACTCTTGAACACTCTCTCTCAGGGGACTTTTAATTCTAAATAACAGCAAAGATTTGGGAGGGAAAGAAAATTTCCAACTGGTCTCCTCTTCTAGGGCCAAAAGAGTTACAAAAAGGAGGAGGAAAAAAAAAAAAAAAGTACATGATTATATAAGCAAAGAGGGCTTAAAAAAGCAGAAGGGATAAACAAGATCATAAAGGAAGGGAGAGAAATCTGCTAATCTAACTGCCCCACCCTGGTTCTTTACATAATATTAAGAACTTGCTTTTCCCATTTTAAAAGCTGGCCTAAATGTTTAATTGTGTGCAGGAGGGAGACAGTTTGGGGACAATGCTACTATTTTTAGGATTAAAATAAAAGGGAAATCTGAGCTACCTTAAAAACAGCAACAAGAAAACCACTTTTAACATTTACTCTGTTTTAGTCAAAAGAGTTTCAGAGTAAAGCCTGTGTCTTTATTCCTTTTGAAGTAAGGCAGATACAAGAAGTCATGCACAGAAGCCAAGCTTTCTTCCTCTAGTCTCTGCCTATTAAGTACAATCAACCATCACATTCACCTTTCATTCAGGGAACTTCACAGAGCAAGGTAAATACAGTACTAAGTAGTCATCCCTCGTTTCCAACAACACCCAATCTTCCCTGGATGTTGTACTTATATTACCCCAAATCTATTAGCTAAGAAACTTTTAAAACTTCAGTTTTTCTGGAAAAAGAGCATCAAGCAATTTGAAACTGTCTAGTAAACATTCATAAGGAAACAGGGTGACCTAAGGAAATTTCCTCTAAGCTCTTTAATTCCTAACCTGATTCCTAACGACTACTGAACAGAAGGCAACAAACTCCTGAGAAATGAACTGAAGCCACCGCTTCTTAAAAAACAAAGGGCGCGTCCCAGTGGAGTAGCGGATAGGTCAACCGCTTCCAAAGGAGTGTAGGCCAGGTACCCCTGCATTTGAGTCCCCGTTCTGGGGGGAAAAGAACCAGTGTGAACAACTAAATATAATAAATGCTTCTTCCTGCTTCTCTCTCCCTGACTATTTGCCTTCATTTCTGTCTGTATCTTTCCTTTAAGAAATAGACAAATGACAAACCTGGACACAACTAGAAACAACCCACAAAGACATCTATACTCTAAGCTTTCCGTTCAAAGTGTGGAGCCTGGACCCGCAGCACCTGTAACACCTAGAAGTTCCTAGACATGCAGAGTTATCAGGTACATCCCATTTCAACAGGATCCTCCAGGGACTTAAAACCACACCGACATTTGGGTAGCACGGTGTTAGGGCACTATCTCCTGGCTCCGTGTCCTTAATTGGTTTCAGAATGATTATCTGGAGGGATTTCTAAATAAAAAAAACTCTAAAAGATTAAAAGATTTTTAATGAAAGAAAAATAATGTTATTTGCAGTTTAAATACCTTATATAAAATGTACCATTTTAAAGCATTTTAAGTTGATGGAAGCACCACTAAGCTCCAAAGAAAGTACTTAAGAAATACCTAGAGTCAGTATTGATGCCTTTCATTCACATGCACTTTATATTGGAAAATTCCATTCTTTTATTTGGGACTCTTAAGAACCACCCAGCCCACGAAAACTTTTTGTGTAATTCTATTTATATGTAATTTAGATTATGAGGCGATAACAGTGAAAACCACTTTTAAAAGATCTTTTCTTCCCTGTCACAAGCATATATTATATCATTAGTTCCTTACCATCTTCCTTACCATCTTATAAGAAAAGTCTATCTTCATTACCAAAAAAATAAAAGGAGTGACCCGCCCCGCAATGAAAAAGGAGGTGGCAGAAAGGAAGGAATCCAACAACATGGATGGGAGCATTAACTAAAGTATATCCCAGCAATAAAGTGCAATAGGTGAGTTTTTTTTTATTGTATATATTTTTCTAATGACCCTAGATGTCCCAGGAGGTGAAATCCAAACTAACACACAAGCAAAGCACAAGTGGACACACATGCTCAGGAACTAAAAATCATCCTAAACACCTCTAAACCTTCAGTAATAACATTTCAAGCAAGAAAATTAATACAAAAATACAGTATAATTTAGTTCATTGTTGCCCCAGAATAATATAATGACATGAAGCCACGAGAACACCACTGATTAAATTATACCATGTCAAAATAAGTTATAATATAGTGGTGAATTTAAAGAAATTCAGTCTTAACTATGGACAAATAGGTTATTCTGCAATTTACATCTGTCACGCTGGCGAATGGTCACATAGTGATGACCACAGAGAAAAATTCTCACCTTGCTCTCCAACCTAGATTTTAAATAACGTAGAAAATCATATCAAACTGGCACAATGGTCATGCGATTATGAAGAAAATTTATAGAGAAAAAATGTTCAAGAAGGACGCACAAACTTTAAATAACATCAACCATAAAAATGAAGCCAGACTCACGTGAGGGGAATAGCATTTGTTTTTGATTGTCTTCTGCTTTTCAGGGTTCGAAGTCTATCACCTTGTGTCATGCCATTGATTTCATCATCGTCACTGTACTGTATAAGTAAAAAAACACTGAGCTAATAATTTAAGTTGCACATATTAATGCTATAAAGCACAGCAGCTATACTGCTCTATCTACACACACACAAAGACACCTACAAATAGGCACTTCAACTTTGTGAAATCTAAAAATACTTTGCTGCTTTCAAAATAAAGACACTGGTCACTTTGTTGCAAGACAACCAAAAGCTGACTTTTGAGGAACAGAGAAGTCAACAGCACTCCTAACTATAAAACAGTGATGGTGTGCCCAGTGGAGTCCAGGGTGGGCGCAGTGCATATACATGCTAAGGTCCTGGGTTCGCGTCCCAGGGCCAGGGAGAACGCAGAAGAACAACTAAATAAAATAAAAGATGCATCTCCCTCCTCTCTCTTCCTTCTGTCTGCCTGCTTGTCTTCATTCTTGCCTGCATCTTTCTTTAAAAAAACAAAAGGCACACCCTGGTAGAGTAGCAGTTACATCGATGCTTCCAAGAGAAGGCAGGCCACATGCCGAAGGGTTTCTATTCCAGTTCCAAGGAAAACACCTAGTATGAACAACTGTAAAAAATAAAATAAAATGCTTCTTTCTACTCTCTCAGTCTGCCTGCCTGCCTGCTTGTTCACCCTCCTTTTACCTTTAAAAATAAAAACAAAAAACAAAACTATAATGATGGCCACCATACCCTAATGGAGTAGAGGTTTGTTCAGCTGCCTCCAGCTCAAGAGCAGGCCATATACATCCTAGTCAGGCAGAACAACCAAGATGTAAAACTAAATAAAAATAAAATGCTTCCTCCTGTCTCTTCCTGCCTATCTGCCTACTTGCCTTCATTCCTGCCTGTACCTTTCCTTTAAAAAAAATGTTGAAGAGACACCATGGGTTTGCAAATACTGAAAACATGCCCCTAAAGTTCATAACCTACTTACTTACAATCACCATTTTAGACAGTATTGCTATTCACTAAACTTTTGGTTCTTTAAAGTTCTCCATTTGAGAAGAACTGATTGATCCCCTGAGTCAGCTATCACAAAATGGGGAAAAAAAGATTGGGAGGGAGAGTAAGTAGTTCCCTCTAGAGCACTAACTACACATCCCTCTTCTTTCCATCAGTGCCTAGTGAGTGAAAAAGAAAACTTTAGCTTTATGGACATATAACCTAGTTTAACTATTTTGAGTCAAAAGGTCCCAGAGGGGGGAAAAAAAAAAAAAGGTGTGACGATAATCCCTCAAAATGTGTTTTATTATTTTTACCAACAACTTTCTCCATCGCTAAAAGGTTCTCAACAGCAAAGACAACAGGATGATGGGGGTGGTTCAATTACCAGCTCAGGTTCTTGCTTGACTTGGTTCTTGACCCCATTGATGGAAATGTCATCAACAGCCAAGAGAAGTTTCGAGACAGCTGCTCTGTGCTTTCCATTCTCCTGACCCAACTTTTGACGAAAATAGTCCCCTTCCAACCAGAGGCTTGTCTGTTTCCTAGAGCATTTAAAGAACATCATCAAAATAGTTTTCCACAAAGGCAGATACACCGACCCTTCTCCTCCTGGACTGTCTGTTGTTACTGGAGACTAAGAAAATGTCAAATGGCCATCATTTTCCACACCCGGGTTCCCTGAGCAAGTACAGAAGCTCTCGTCTACTTACATCACCAAAAATTGTTGCTGAGGCCCGATCACTGAGCCAGGTCTGCAGATTCTGGCCCAGGCAATAGTCTCGGCTGCTGTCATCCTGTAATGCTTCATCATATAGCAGGCTATCAGCGTGCCTGTCCGACCAAGGCCAGCTAGGAGACACACAAACCAATGAGACTGGTATCCCGGCTCTCCAGAAGTTTGTTGGGTGCACAGAATTTGTTTTATAGGCTTCCCAAAATTCTGCTCCCATCAATATTGGCTCTCAAATTTGAATGCACACTGCAATCAGCTGGAGAGTTTTGAAAAATGCTGGGTATCATCTCCAGAATTCTGATTTAATGCTACCATCATCTTTCCAAAAACACAGGCTTAAGGTCTTAATACTTTCTCCCTCATTCAATGTTTTTTTCCTACTCTACTTTTATACTCACTTTTTTTTTAAAGGAAAGGTGCAAGCAGAATGAAGGCATGTAACCAGGCAAGAAGGGAGGAAGAAACTGCATTTTATTTTTAGTTATTCATCTTGGTTGTCTCCCCTGGCCCTGGGTCATGAACCTGGGTCCCTGGGATGTATGTGGAATATGCTGACCGGAGGCAGCAGACTTAACCATGCCATATACCCACTTTTACATACTTTTTCAAACTCTATTCATCCTGCACTTTTTTACTATCATCCAGACTATTAATATTAACAGCACCTCTTGAGGTGTTTGATTTTACATATCACCCTAGTCACCATATGTGGATGAGAGGGGCATTTAAATGCATGGACTTTCAGTAAGCATAAAGTAGATGGGCCTTACCAATCCACTGAAGGTCTGAACACAAGAATGGCCTCCCTAAGTGAGCAGCATTCCTCCAACAGACTGCCTTCTCCTGGGTCTCCCCAAGCCCCAGTGTATACTGCAGATTTGTTCTCACCAGCTTCCACCTCTGTGTGAGCCAAACCTTATACTAAATCTCCATCAATACCTGAATCTACATATACACACATCCTATTGGTCATTTCTCTGGAAAACCCTCACGAATATAGATCTTGGTGCTATGAAATGACATGCTGCTTTAATAATATGTTACACTGTGGAAGTGGCTTTGGAATTAGTACTGTAAAGGCTGGAAGAGTTTTTAAAGCACATATTAGAAAAAACATTGTTTGAAGGGACTGTTAATGGGAATTCTGGTGTAATCTCAGAGGGAAGTGATGAACTGTGATTTTGGAAAATGGAAGAAAGGCTGTCCTTGTTACAAAGTGGAGAAAAAAAAAAATGACTGTGTTTTAGTGCTTTGCAGAAGATAACAACTTGTGAGACAACCATAGTTAGAGGACATTTGTAAGCAAAGTGCTGAGGGTTTGGCCTGCGTTCTCCTTACTAAGTTATAGGAAAATGTAAGTAGGAGAGATAAATTGAAGAAGGAAGCCAAGCAAAAAGGAACCAGAAACTTAACATTTAGAAATTCTAGGCCAATCCATATTGCGAAAAAGACAAAGTGGTTTTCTAGAGGGAACCCCAATGGTGTGGTCAATTGACTCCATGAAGAGATTACTCGTGGGTTTAATCTGACCTTTCAGGAGCCATAAATAGTGGTGGGTTATTCAGCAGGCATGAGGCCGGTGTGGAGAAAAAAGGAGACACATTGCTGAAATAAAGGAAGGCTTTCAGGTTTTTGCGATTCTGTAGGACTGGACAATAGAGGTATCTGGCTGAAAACATGCCTCGTCCTTCAAGAAAGGGAAAAGGACCCCAGGTTGGCCAGACCACCTTTTCTCAGGGTCAGTTTCTGTAGGTCCAGGAGGGAAGGAGGGAGAGAGAGAGAGAGAGAGAGAGAGAGAGAGAGAGAGAGAGAGAGAGAGAGAGAGAGAGTATATACAGTTCAGTGGCAAAAGCAGCTCACATTGTGGTGCCACCAATTCTGTCCTGTCTTGTTTGTACCTGAGAGAAATGTGTATTGCTTCTGATGGGCAGAGTGTTTTATCTATACGTATGTGCATGTTAGGTGTAGCTGATTCATTGCCTTGTCCCAGTCTTCAATTTCCTTACTTTCTGCCTGGTTGTTCTATCCATTATTGCAAGTGGGATACTGAAAATTCCAACTATATGACTATAGAACGGTTGATTTGGCATTTCAATTCTGTCCACTTTCCCTTCACATATTTTAAAGGTCCATTATTAAGCATGTAAAAGGTTTCTGATGGCTATATCTTCTTGCTGCACTGACTCTTATTCATACATAATACCCTTTTTAATCTCTTACAATCTTATTTGGTTTGAAGTCTATTTTGTCTGATATTTGCATATTCATGTCTGCTCTCTTGGTTACTAGTTATATGACAGCTTTTCCCATCTTTTCACTTTCAGCCTACTTATGATTTTGGATCTGAATCTTTTTAAAATAGCATATAACTATTTTTTTAAAACTATTCTTCCAAGCTCTTTTATTGGAGACTTTACACAATAGAAGTAACAATAACTCTGCCCTCTAACATTATCCGTGTCTTTACTTTTACCTGAGATCTCGTGTGTTCATACGGTTTTCTAGTGCCCTTTCATTCAATTGTTGGCACTTCTTCCAGGGCCAGTTTACTCTAGCAAATGACCTCAACTTTTAGTTTTCTGGGAACTCCTTGTTTCTGTCTTATTTCAGAGGAGCCATTTAACCAGATACAGGACTGTGGTTGACATTTTCTTTCGTTCAATGCTTTGAATGTATCAGCCCACTGCCTTCTGGTCTCCAAGGCTTCTAATGAGAAATCTGCTGATAATCTTTCTGGGACCCCTTGTATGTGGTGCTAAGTTGGTTCTCTTGATATTTTCACAATTCTGTTAGTCTCTGATTTTAGAGTGACTGATTGATTATAATGCATCATGGTGTGAGCATCCGAGCTTATCCTGCTTGGAGTTTTTCCACTTCTTTGATGTTTATACTTATGTCAAATATGAAAAGTTTTCAGTCACATTTCTTCAAATACTCTCCACTCCTTTCCCTTCAGGACTCCCACAAACCAGACGCTGGTCCACTTCATAGCATCCCACGGGTGGCTTTAGGCTCCATTCACTTTTCAAGCTTCTTTCTTCCCGTTATTCAGAGGTGATCATTTAAATGTACTATGTCAAGTTCACCTGATCATTTTTCCACCCGCTCTGAATATTGCCAGTGAATTTTTCATTTCAGTTCCAAATTTTCTTTTTGGTTCCTTTTTGATGTTTCCTATCTCCTTTCTTGGATATTTCTGTTTCATTCACAAAGTTTCCTCGACTTGAGTCCTCCATGAATCTTCCAGAGACTGTTTTAATATCATCTAGTGTGTCCACTATCTGACCTTTCTCAAAAGCTTCTGCTGATTCATTCTCCCCACCCCACCTCTTTAAGCTATGTTTTCTGTTTTTCTGTATGGCTTGGTGAGTTTTCTGGTGAAAACGAGACATTTGAATCTTAGAATGTGGGAGCTCTGAAGATTAGATATTTGGGTCTTCCCCAGGTTTGCTGTTTATTATTTTTCAGTGTTGGATTTTTTTTTTTTAACAAAAATACATTCTTTGTCCTCTTAATCAACTAATAAGAAGGGGAAAGTTAAATAAGTCCTAGAACACATACAATGGACTATCATATCTTCATTCATTCAATAAATTAAGTGCTAGTCACTGTTCTAGCTACTGAAGACATAGCAACTTGTTAAAATATGAACTACACAAAGATAAGCTCTTGGAGTCTGTTTTGCTCATTGGAATATCCTAAAAATCCCCCAAAGAGCAGGCACTGAATGGATAAACAAATATAATTCAAGGTGTTAAGCTTTTGCACGGTTTTCTGTGAATACAATTTAATTTACCAGTTTTTCATAAAAAATTAGCGTTTTAAAAGCATGCTTTATATGTACAACTTTTTAAAGTCAACCATACCTAAATAAAGTGGTTTTAATAAAAAACAATTCCCAAAAGAAAAATAAAGCATTCTTTTTAAAAAGAAAGACAGTTTCATGTATCCTGGCATAAAATTCAAACAAGTATGGTGTATTTCTACATATGTATACACACGTCCTTCATTCCTTACCCAACTCTAGAAACAAACCTTTACAATGCACTGCGATGGCACCTTCGGCATTCTCACAAATATCCAGAAATTCTTTAACAATGGCATCAGTCGGGGTGCTGCCGTCCGCAAAGAAAAGATCATAGTGGTCGAAACCAGCACTGGTGAAGCGCTTGGCATCATACATCCTTTTATTCAGACGAATAATTGTGGTTACGTTGTGATTCTTAAAATACGGAATATAAAACTCTGGAGAATGTTGGTGATAACCTAAAGAATTTCACCAGATGTTATAAAATGCAGAAAGAAAACAATGTATTACAATTTCACCTGCAATAGGGTGGAAACAGGACTGGGACTAAATACCAATTTAATTATAACTGTAAAATAAAGTTAAAATTCAGGCAGAATGAAGTACTAAAATGACCAAGTATATAGAAGTAACAAACAATTTAACTCTTGGGCCTTTTTCAAAGTAAAATGTAGAATGAATAATTTTAATAACTAAACAATGCTAGTTCTGTATTTGTACATACCACTTTCAAGTCTGGTTCTTGAATGAGGGCCACAGAAGGCAATAAACAGGTCTGGTATTATCCAATTAAAATCTCCATTTTCTGCTTTCTGCAAAGGGAAAACCAGCACATTTGATTTAGAGTCTTAACCCCAACCCTATGCCCTTCTCAACAGTAAGAACCTGAAGGATTTTAAATTCAGTAGTTTTAGTACAAAGCTGTTTTTAAAGGACCTTGAGACTGGAAACTAAAATATACCCTATGAGTATTTGCAGGGAATAATTAACTTCTCCTGGTCCTAATAACTTTCTCTTAACACTTTCTTTTAAGATAACCTAATTATACTCTTCTAATGTTCTTTTGACATGAAACCAAAAATCTGAAGTTGTTAATGAGAAATTTATGAGATGTCATTGTATTACAGGGATCATGGATTGCAAGCTGCATCCTGAATTCAGAGATGTTAAAACAGAAAAACAGGTCTTATGGATTCAAGGAAAGACATTAACTCAAAATCTCTAAATATGCTATAGATATCTTAGACATCCTAGTATCTAAGCAAAACGGGTCTGTGAACTATCTGTGGTTTGCAGTTTCCTAAGCAGTTCCTTGAATTACAAAGCAGTTTCAGTGAAAATAAATATTTGTGGGGGACCCTGCAACTCCCCACTTCCCACCCCACGGCAATGCTAGTGACAAGGAAGTTAATCAGCACCTATATTATTCCTTAGGAACATATAAAGGCATCCCTGTGCTGCATTGAAGGAACACTAACCAGTGTTCTAGCACTCATGTGCATGTGAACCTAAAAAGAGAAAGTATTTATTTCAAATATTTAATTTTATAAAACTATATTCAGCAGTTTAAGATGGTGATTAAATATAGATTTTAATTAGGGAATGAACTGCTATTACAGAAAAGTAAAGACAATGTTAGCCCTAAGAACTGTACAATACGTATTTACATCTTTGCTAAATTACAGTAATGACTGATCTTCACTATTAACCCAATTCATGAATCAAATAGTTCAGGCATACCTAAAAGCTTAAAATAATATTAACTTTAGAAACTGATTGTAAAAGAAAACTTGAGAATTCGTAATAATGCTGTAAAGAGCGCTGCTGTTATTGGTGAGAATGTCTGCTCAAGATAAGCACGAGGATTAAAAGACAGGATATTTCCACAATCATTCTTAACTCAAAAAGACCTTTAACATAGCACCTTAACTCATTATGTCTGGAGGGTGGAGTCACAGAATCAATTTAGTCTTTAAAAACAAAACTCTACATTAAAAAATGTCAACTACATCTGCAGTTCTGCCTGCCTAGATCTCTCTCCTCATTCTCTTCTCTCTCCCCCTCTCTCTACGGTTTAACAGGGCTGGCTCCAAGCACTCCAGTCCCTGGGGTGGGTAACAGTTCTATACACCACCCGCTTCCCGCCCCACCAAAACAGTACATGAGCACATGATCTAAGCCAGGTTACTCAGAGGGATTTGTGAATCTGCTGCTGGAGCCATGAATACTCTTTTCTGATGAGTTTGCCAAACATAACTCAACTCTGCTGGTAGCTGTCTTTATCACTACTGGTAGTGGGCTGGCCTGGGAAAAAAAAACTAGCTTCAATCCAATTTCTGCAAATGTTAGAGCATCATGCATGGAGTCATGCATGGAGGTATACCTGTTCCTAGACTTTTTTATTTATGTAAATCAATAAATTTCCCCCTTCTTGATTTAAATCATTTACTTTCTATAATTTGCAAACACAGGTGTCCTGACTTTATACAAACAAAATGTTATGATAAAAATAAGTACTTTTCAGAGGTAACTAGATGAAGAGTAACTATTTATTCATCTCACCAGATCCTATATAAAGAATTCGGGAAATATTTCATTCAATCACTATTGAATCACTCTGTAAAAGCCCTCAAAACTAATTAAAGGTAAACATAAAAGAAAATGGCCCAGCAGCACACCCACCCACTCTGGAAGGCCAAGGCAGACGCAGAGGTCACCACCAAGAACAAGAAAATTACTTCTGTAAGTAAAGCATGTTAAAAACAAGATCCCTGAAAACTTACTTCATAGTATTCATATTCATCAAGGTTAAAGGAGTCGAAATTAAGGAAGCCAAACTGCATTGCCTAAAATCCAAAGGAAAGCTTTTAAGAACAATGATGCAAATAAGGAAACAGTTTCCAATCCAATTCGCAAATAACAAATAACAGAAGGCACCCCAGAAATGCATTATTATATCTAAATTATGTCGCACAGAATACTCACAGGAAGCAAACCAGGCCTTTTAAATGCTTCCATTATTCAGAAAATTAGTTATAAGAATATTTGTTTAAAGACATTTATTATTTTCCTTTGTCAACCATTTTATTGCTGGCAGAGCTAAAAAAAAATCAAGCTTTTAAAGTAACTGTATTAACTTATCAATCAATATCATTTAGGCTTTAAATACAATGCACAACTCAATGGTCCCTAAAGAAATAATAAAAAGGAAAAAAACAGAGGTTGGTTTATCCCAAATAAATCCCACATACTTCATCAATATCTTCATTCTGAAATTATTCTGAATGAGATCCAGAATTGAGATTTTTAATTAAGAGATTAATATTTCTTAAAGACAATTTAGAGAACATTAACATTTTGAGGAAAAAAATTCAGTAAGAAAAAAAGACATAACTTTCCTGTTGTATCCTATAGTCTCAACTCAGAGTTGTAGTGGGCAGAGCACACTAAACAAAACAAGCAGAGGGCCTGTTTTCTGAGCCCAGGCTAATCTGGCGGCCTCTGCAAAGTCTCCCTACTCACTGATCACTAAGCCAGATAGAATGCAAGCAAGAATTCTTGATCAACAGACATTCTCAGTTCAAAGGGGACAGCACTCTAAATGCCATTTCCAAAATTTAAACTACTGCAATATGGATATAAAATAAAAAGGATATAAGCCAAACAAAAGCTCTCATTTTCTAAGTATTATACAAGTTCTCATTTCAAGGTCAAATCCATGATGAATTTTATTTCTTTGAACAGTCAGTTATTGTCAGAAATGAAGCAATAAAATGCAGTTTAAAGGAAATTTCTATTCTCCTTTGAATTTCATAAGGAGATCTTATGAAGTAGCACTAAAATTAAAACATAACTCCATTTATGAATGTTCATACATGCAAGATATGAAGTAGTAGCACTAAAATTAAAGTAGCACTAAAATTAAAACATAACTCCATTTATGAATGTTCATATATGCAATAATATTTGAAATCAGTCACAAAAAAATCCTTAAGGTAAAAACCAGAAGCTACTGACTGAATAAAACTAAACCGTGTGAAAAAGCAATTACTGACCTACTTTGACCTTGATTATAGTAAGAAAAAAAAATCAACAAAATGAGAAAAAAAACTAAGCCGAAAAGTAATAATATAAACTGCTATAGACAGTTATAGCAGACCATTTCCAAGATGCTCGGTGTTTTCCTTCATTTTTAAAAAGGTCAGGGGAGCGGAGAGAAGGGAGCCCTAGGGTCAGGACAAGTGTGCCCCGCTACATTAACAGGGCCCTGGGGTAAATCTGGCACGGACTGCAACTGCAGTGGAGGGGGTCGCTGTACCTCTGTTGCTCCATCTCCGATTGCCTCCTCTGGCCTATGACCTGCCTACACAGAGGCTTTATGGGGCAACCTCAGCCAGCTCCATGCATCACAGAGCGCTGGACTCAATGCCCAAAACATTCTGCTCCATATGTCACTGCCCAATATGTGGGAAAAGACTTATTAATTGATCTCTGAATTTGTATACTCATTAGTCCTCTCATCTTAATCGATGAGATTTCTGTCCCAATTCTCAGACAGTCACCATGTTTCATTATACAAAAACACAAACGAGTTCCTTATGCCTCTGGATAAACAAGTCACATATAACTTGATGCTAAAAGCTTATTTGATCCATAGGCTACTGAATTACAATTCTAGCTCCTTGTGCTGCTCTGACACAGAAGTGTACCTGAGGGAGGAGGTGTTAATAGGGTCTGTGGCATCTCTTCACTCCAGGGAATCCCCATTCACCTGAAATGTCACATAAAGGGTGTCCCCAGGAGTCAGAGCAGCAAGAAGTCCTGCTTATAAAACAAGTTATTTTAAAAGAGCTCTGATAATGCAGTAATGATCTACTAAGTTTCATACAAACCATAGTAACAAACTAATAGGCTATTCGAATTCTTCTACTGAATTAGATGGTTACTGGATGCTTCAAGATTCAAACACAGTGTGAGCTATAGAAATCTCTTATAAACAGGATTGGTGGAAATCACATGCATAAAACACATAAATCAAAGAGAACTTAAGACAGCAATCTATTTACATCTGGGTTTTCTTTTAAATCAAAATACACTCATAACTAATTTTGTATTAGATCCTAATTATGTAACTCTATCATGGTTCCCTATTGTTCAAGCAACTTTGACAACTCCCCCACTCCCATTCCAACTCATGCGCCGATTCAGAATAAACTGCTTTCTAGCTTTGTAGCATTCTAATGCCAGTCGGGATAGGGCCTGCCACTGATATCAAATACATCTCAGAAGATCTGTGGGGAAGGAGGCCTGGTCTTCCATGGACTGTGTATTTCAGACTCTAATACCATACTGGGCAATTCTACAAGCCTCTTACCTTCTTCACGGCTTGAAAACAGTCAATAAGTGTAATGTAGAAATTGCAACTCCCGTAAGCAGCATCTCTGAAATCCCAAAAGCATTAAATACATAGGTCAGTTAAATTGTTTTCTGTAATGCACTCACTTCAAGACAAAGCTGATCAGAATTTAAAATCAAATGTGTATTCAGAATCAGTTTCAAAAAAAAAAATCTTGCTTTTTAGTTTTTAAATAAAGGATAAGTCACTGTTGTCTCTTTCGCTGCAATTTCTACCTAATTCCAGTAGAAACTGTTTTACAGACATGGATCAATAAAAACCACATCCTAAATTTAAAATGGTCTCTCTGGATCATTTTTGGCTTTGATGGCCGAATTTCAAAAGTTCCTTCTTGAGTTCAAGTGATCAATAATAACTATCACTTCCCCCCAAAGGGCAAGGCATTTCAAACTGGCAAATACCATGATTCATCAGGAAACTATTATTACCAAGAAAGACTGCCCTTTATTTTTTTAACCCCTAGCTCTGAGTCCTGAATGTGGGTCTACAGGCTTACAAGCCCTGCACCTTAGCCACAGGGGTGCTCCAAAGAGTGCTCCTGGATTCTGTAAGTGCATGCAGTGTAGAAGAGAGCATGCATATCTGTATCTCCACCCAAGGATAGAAATGCTAGGTGCCAGCTAAACAGCATTTTGCTCCTCCTAGTATATATTCACTTACAATTTTTTAAAACAACAACTGGATCCCTTCTTTCTGATTCTACAGTAAAAGCAAAACCACAGGCACTAAGGAGTCAACTACCCTTAGACTACATTTAGGGGAGAGCTTAGTTTACAGCAATCGTGCCCAACACTTGCATTAACACTGTCAGTAATCTTACAAGCTCTTATATCAGTTAAGATTTTTCCCAGAAAAATAAGGCACCCCTCCACTCCCACCTGCTTCTCCACTTGGGCTACTCTGAGTCATTACAAAGTGAAATTTTTTTGTAATTCAGAAACATAAAATTAATTTAATTGTCATCGTTCTAGGCATTCCATACTATGAGGTCCCTCTGAACAGTACCTTCTTGGTCCCTATGGAGAACCAGGTACAGAAGTCATCATTAATTGCCTTGTACAATTCACATCGTAATATTACTTGCCTTAAAAATTAAACTGCACATCTAAATTTTTAATTCTGCATAAACAATAAGAATAAAGACTTTTATAGAAACACCAAATCACTAATGAGTTAGGGCAATCTTTTCAGCTAATATGATATTAGACATTGCTGCCTTGACTGGTTAGAATGACAGAGATGTTATATATCAGTCTCCGTGAGCCTGGACACAAGGTCTTATCACATGCCACATTTGCTCTGCAGGCTTCTGAACTTAAAAGATGCCCTTCTCAATGCTAGGAAGGATCTCTATCTAATCTAGAAGACAAAGATTTTATAAAAGCCTACTACCAATACAGCAGCATTGGCATCAACCATCTTCCAAACTTGCTAAAAACCCCATTCTCCGATCTACTCCAGGCTCACTGAGTCAAAGATTCTAGGGGTAGGTCAGGTAATTTTTGTTCTAACAGGTCCAAAAGGAGACGGTGATATATGTCCAAGTTTAAGAACCACTGACCTGTAGAATCAACACAAATACTTATTTTGTAGAAATACATTTTTCATATGGAGATGCTAAGGTAGGAAAATGAAGTTTAGACTAAACCAAGATGGAAATTATCTGTGGAAACAGAATGAATCTCAAATTGCATCCCAATGTTTTTAATCTTGTCTCCTCAGTTAGCTACTTTTATTCTCTTCTTAACCTGCTGATAATTCTTACCCAAGTTAAGGGCACTTGATTCCACCTCTGTGACAACTTAGTGTACTCAATGCAAATTTTTTAAGAACCTACTGTGGGCTGAGCCTTGATCAATAATAATTATACATGATGTGTCCTATTGGCTTAGCAGTTAAGGCCTCTGCCTCTGGCCCGCACAGTTCACATACATCTCAAGAGACATGGGTTCACGACCCAGAGCCAGGGGAACAAGCAAGATGAACAACTAAATAAAATAAACAAAATGCTGCCTCTTCCTCTCCCTGCCTGTCTGTCTTACTTGCTTTCATTACTTGATTGAACAAGCTCTGATCTGGGCTCAGTCAACCTTCTGCCTCCTACATCACACTAATTGAATAACTGACAAGAAACTTGCTATATTCACTCATGTTCACGAACTGATACCTCCAACTTTAAATACGTGCACATCTGCTTCTACCACCCAAACAATCAGGGGTTTTCAAAGCAGCAGCAGAACAGTTATGAATCTGATGTAAACCTTCGGGGGCTGGGGGTCCTTGACACTAAGATCATTTAACAAACTTGGAGAAGGTGATGAAAATCAGGTAAGGAATACTGCTTAGAAACTGCAAAACAGAATCAAATACTAGCTTAAAAAATAATGGCTTTCATTGCAGCTTGTATTCATAATAGCCCCAAATAACTCAAATATCCATCAAAAGGTCAAAAGATACACTATGGTATATTCATAGAATGGAATGCTATAAAAACCATAAAAGGATACACTAGTGATACCCGCCAGAGCTTGGGTAAACCTCACAGACATTAGGCATCTTGTTTTTTTTTTCCCAGGAAAGGTGTAGGCAAGAATGAAGGCGAGTAGGCATGCAGACAAGAGGAGAGAGGAGGGAGAAGTACTTTATTTTTATTTAGCTGTTCATCTTAGGTGTACTCTCTAGCCCAGGACACAAACCCAGGTCATGGGATATATGTGGCCTGTGCTTCAGCTGGAGGCAGCCGACTAAATCACTACACTCCATCAGGGTGAGCCCAGACATTAGGTATTCTTAAAAGCTCATACCAGCTCACAGAATGCACACTGTAGAGGTTCATTTTATGAGGTTCAAAGACAGGAAACACTGACCGTTAGCGGTAAAGTTACAGTAGTGATCACATGGGGAATGACTACTAACTGGAAAGGGGTATCAGGGAATCTTCAGGGATGCAATATGGATAAAAAGACTGTAATGCGACTTCTTCTAAAATATTATCGGGCTTAATTAATTCTTATTGGGCTACTTTGTAGTAAATTCTACAAAACAGTAAAACATGATAAAGCACCAGAATTTGAGGTCTGCCATAAGCTGATACTTTTGTTAAATACAATAAATATGAAACACAATAGTACCATACTACATGCCCACAAGAACACAATACGCTTATTTTTGTAAATAAAAATGAACTATTAGAAAAACGCATAAATTCAAATTCCCTTTTTTGACTCAGAGGCATAAAAATGATCCATTAAATTACTATACAAGTATGAAGCCTTACACTCGATTTCTGTACTCATCACAGGCCAATAACAAAAAGTTGACAGACTGGGTCACAGGTCACCTTTGAGAAACAATGCTTTTAATAACTGACACTGATGTCTAAAGAGATTCAAATATCACACAACTGAACTGTTTCCCATCAAATTCTATTTTTTAAAGAATTACTTTGCACCTGATACTAGAAGCAACTAATTTCATTTCTTAGTGCCAAACTTCAATCATTTAAAACAAGTACAGTCCTTAGAGCAAAATATATAACTGAACTTTGAAGACTGTCCTAACAAATCTTTATTTCACAGAGTAAGTCCACAGATGGCCCTACAACTATTTATGGAGATTCTATCTAAGGTTAGGGAGACCCAGCCTGAAGCTTGCCCACAATGAAGTCAGAGTCATAGACTTACATTTTAAAGGTAAGGTCAAACCTTCACTATCAGGCATTCAATATATAGGCTATATCCCTAAAATTAATTTGTAATTAAGAGAACAAATAGTATTTAAAATCATCAACACAGTATGTAATAAGTAAAATGATTACATATTACCCAAGTATTTATATTACGTAACAATGTATTTAGATATTTTAATTTTAGAACTTAATTTTGGTTTAAAGGAATAAAAACGAGTTTTGGGGGTATTTTCCAAAATATCTTCAACACAATCACATGGTAAGTTTCAAATGTCAGCCTTTGACTATCTTCTCCAGTAGTTATACTACATAAATAAACTCACCCACTATCTCTGTTGACTGCGTCTCTAGAAAAAAGAAATTAGTCTGGACATGAGAAATTCCTGATTACTACAGAAACTTCTTTCTTTTTAAAGGAAAAATGCAGGCAGGAATGAAGGTGAGTGGGCAGGCAGGAAAAGAAAGGAAGATGAAGTATTTTTATTTTATTTTCATCTAGTTGTTCACACTGGTTGTTTTCCGCCCAAACCCTGGACTTGATCCCAGGGGTATGTGGCCTAGCACTCTTTCAGAGGCAATAATCCTAAATGCTGGCTCCACCAGGGCAGAGAGAAACTTGTAATTTATATAACTCCTTGCGAATCAAGCTTCTGGGGTAGTTTTGAGTACCATAACTCCAGAATTCTCATCTGACTCCAAAGCACATTTTCCATCAATGGCAGTGGTTCCCTGTTACCACAGAGATATCTGGTAACGTCTGGAGACAGTTCTGGTTTTGACAATTTGGGGGTATGGGGGTGTTACTGGCATCTATCCTACAGGGATCCTACAACGCACAGAACAGGCCCCACAACAAAATGTCAATAGTGTCACCCAGATTTAGGTGACACTCATCTTAAAATGGTTATTTACCTGGTTTCTTCTCTTTTTGTCTTTTCAGAAACAACTACACCAAGACATTTCAGACAAGGGGCTGACTAAATGAATCTCATTTTTATACTTACCGGAAAGGAATATAGGATATATCTCCCAACTTTAATATTCTATATGCTTCTTCTGGACTTTTCCCCAAATATATAACCTATATTTGGAAAGAGAAGAAAACGGCAATTTACTCCTAAATGAAGAAGATATAGTGCTGTCACCACAAAGTTGTGTACAATTTCTGAATCTGGTTCTCCCATCTTCCCAAAACCTTGAGTCACATCGTTTAGCTGCTGTAGCTGGTTTCTGCTGCAGTAAGAGCCCTGACCAACAACTTTTCACAATCCTTTGCTTTAAGAAATACAGCACCTTAAAAACAGATTTTCTAAATCAAGATGTAAGACTGAGCACATGGCTTTTACCTCACCTCCTTCCTGAAAATCCACTGGAAAAGGTGTGTGAAGAATGGGGTTGGCAAATGGATTGGAATTTGGGAGGAGATGGAGAAAGACACAAAAGCAGAAGAAAGAGATTGATTAGCTCTATCAATGTAAAGACTTAACTACCAATAATACCCTTCAGGTTTCCTGTAAATATGCATGTATTTCTCATTTTCATTTGCTTCTTTTATCTTCAGAACTATGTTACTGCTTCCATTTGCATCTGGTAGAATACTTCAAGTAGGTTCTTTAACTTCTAATGTTCATAGTATTTCTCACATTTTCAAAAAATTTTCTACCCCAATATTAACTGCTTGACTATATATATATATATATATATATATATATATATATATGACTGGTGGTCTACAGTTCATTCTCTCTTTAGTTATAGGTGTTGTTCCACTGTCTTCTCATTTCTAGCAAAGAAATACTTCACTTGTTTCTTTCTCTCCTCCTCTTTCTTACAAATAAACTGCTGTTTGTTCTAGCAACTTGGAGATCAAGAATTTCAACACATCTTTTCTAAACAGACCAGCCCTTATCTCAGTGAAGTTGGTCTGGGGGTTTTCTGACATTCATAAATTTAAATGAACTTGTAAAAAGTGACTAAAAAGTTGTGAACTTTTAATCTCCATTACTTTAACAAATATTTGTGAAATATTTCAACTAAATTATAAGCATTCTAAAGTGAGGATCATATCTTATGCTTACTGTAAATCCTTCATATATTATACATGGACTCTGATTCAATGTTTAAATCACTGAACCTAAATTTACTTAAAATGGCTAGGAAATTTTTTAATTATTGGTAGAAAGCTGATAATGTAGGAAACCACTGGCTTAAAAGAAATTATAAAAAATCAAAGATCCAGGAAGGATATTTGAAACTTAGAGAATATATCCTAAAACTAGTCATAAGAATTGATTCAGCTTCCAGGGGACATTTTACCAACTATCTGTCTTAAGGCTCATAAGTGGAAATGTTTCCAAATATTTTGCCTATTTCTCAACCTGATTTTTATATCATTTGCTCTATAAAGAATACAAAACAATAACTACATAGAATCTTCTAATATTTATTTATCTACAGCAACATACAAACCAAACCCATAAAAGATACAGTAAGAACAAGCAATTTCAAGAATAAGGGGATGCTTTGTTACCTAGTATCAAATTTTCACCTATAATATTACTGATTCATCTAAGATTATAATTTACCACAAGAAGATTATCTATAATCTCATTCAACATACTATATTTGTCTATACATTACTCACATCTTTTAAACATCAATCTAACAAATGACTTTGTATTACCTTTTTATTTGGAAAAATAGTATAACAACTTTTATAAAAAAAAAATCAGAAAGTTTTTTAAGATGCAACCTCTCTCATTCTCATCTCCACCATGTTTTCCTTCTAAGATTTACTAGATAACATCAATAGTCTTTTCTTTTCTCCATTCTATTCAGGATTTCCTAGCAAGACCCCTCCAAAGAAAAAAAATACCCTAAAACCAAAAAACAGAACCAAATTATAAAACACTCTTGAGGCCAGTAAAAGCAGACTAGAATTTGATTCTTTCATATGTGTGTATAGGTATATGCATACCTATATAGTTTTAAAAAATTAAATGAAATCCAGTTTTAGATACTTCCCTAAATTTCTAATAAAAGTTTCCAAATATGTTTGTCTTAAGCACCAGAAAAGAGAACTCCTACTCAATAGTGCAGTTCTTTGATTTCTTTAATTACTAAAATTGCAATGGAATTGTTTCCTTTTATCTTTCCAAAAGAGGTGTCTAACACATCAAATAATAATGGGTAAGCATGGAACATAAATTCAAATCAAAGGCCTCAAGAATAATATAACTTTTTTCCCCTAGAATTAATGATGAACTTTATAAAATACTGTACTTTTTAAATCCAATTGGGCAGTGCCTATAACAAACAGATAACTAGGTACAATGAAATAAGCTGAATATACAGATTCAGAATGTGTGCCATGGTCTGAATATTTTGTGGCCCCCTCCATCAAATTCACGCTAAATTCTAATCCCCAAATTTTGATGGCATTTGTAGGGAGAGCTTTTGGAAATGCTTAGTCATGAGTGTAGAGTTCTCGAAAACTAGAATCTGTGCTTTAAAAAAGAGGTCTGGAGAGATTTTCCTAGCCTCTTCCATCAAGTGAGGATACAGCAAGAAGTCTGCACCCCAGAATAGAGCCCATCCCTGACCAAGCGTGCATCCTGCTGATCCCCACACCCCTGAAAGTGTTAAGAAATAAATTTCTGTTGTTTATATATATGTCACTCAGTCTCTGGTATTTTTTATAGCAGTTCCAAAAGGATGGAGACATGATATCAAAGAAATATTAGCTAGTAATTTATAACTTTATTTATTTATAACTTTATAACTTTATTTATTCATTTATTTATTTTAAAGGATAGGTGCAGGCAGGAATGAAGGCAAGCAAGCAGGCAAACAAGAAGAGAGAGGAAGAAACACGCTGATTTTATCCAGTTATTCATCTTGGTTGTTCCCCCAACTCTGAGTTTCAAATCTGAGTCCTGGGGATATACATGGATTACGCCCAGTTGACTTATCTGCTAAGCCACTAGGGCATACCTGATTTTTTTATTACACCCAGTTCATCATTTCTCATCAAAAGGCCTTCCCAAATGAAATTATTCTAAAGTTGTTAGTTATGAAGAATCCTATAAATGACTCCTATATTAATATAAATTTTCAAATTAGTAGCCTCTAATAAGTCAAGATAATTTTACAATCCATCATATTCCTGGCAATTTGGACACTATGTGGCCACTCTAATTCTATGCCTCTGTCTGAAAACAGGAAATAACAATGCTGAACAAGAGAAATACTAAACAGTTGTAATGGACAACTTCCAAAGCAGTCCCCAAAATTCTATCTCCTGTTATTTCCACCCTCGCATGCCAATGTCCCTATATAAGGCACCCTAGGATAGACAATGAATGGCAGAGGGTGACTTCCCAGGCTACATCTTAACAAGTGGGGCTTCCTCTTTTCTTTCTCTTGGACTCCTATTCAGATAGAGAATGTTAATTGTTTGTTACAAAGTATCATCATAACATATTAGGCAGCAACAGATAATAGAGCAGCACACAGAACAACCAGTAAGGAAATAATCATGTCAGTTTCTTCAAAGTGGTTAAATAAAACGTGATAAGTGGAAAGATGAAAGTCCAGTGCTTAAGTGGAACCTATAGGACAGCTTTTTGTCTCTTTCCAGGGTAAGGCATCTCTCTGAAGGAGCCAACATAAATCTCTCAGTAAGAATAAAATACTTGAGAAGTCGATAGTGCTTTTCTTTCCGTTTTTTTGTTTTGTTTTGTTTTTGTTTTTTTAAAGCAAAGGTGCTGGCAAGAATGAAGGCCAGCAGGAAGAAGCACTTTATTTATTTAGTTGTTCATCTTGGTTGTTCCCCCTGGCCCTGGGTCTTGAACCTGGGTCCTTGGGATATATATGCACTACATCCAGTGGCCTTATCCGCTAGGCCACCAGGGCACACCCTTTCTTTTTTCTTTTAAAGGAAAGGTGCAGGCAGGAGTGAAGACAAGTAGATAAGCATGCAGGAAGAGAGGCAGAAAAAGCATTTTAATTTTTTTAATTTTTATTTAGTTGTTCATCTTGGTTGCTCTCCCTGCCCCAGGATAGGAAGCAAGGTCCTTGGGATGTAGTGGACTTTGCTCAGTTGGAGGTGGCAAACCTAAGTACTACTCGACAAGGAAGTGCCTGTAATGCTTTTCAAAGTCATGGTACCAGGTTTTTTTTTTTGCTGAACACTACCTTAGCCATATCTACCACTTGGTGGTAACCCCATTTTTCAAATTGTCATCTGCCTGCCCCAGCACTTTGACAACTTCTGACTCTGGATTACTGATCTAGATTTCAAAACTTGAAATGGAGGGGGCTCCCTTCAGGATGGGTGAATTAGTTGGACTGCAATAAGAATCACAATCATTTATAGATTCAATCCTAACAACCCAGGTCTAAAATAATAAAGCCAAATTATTTAGATATGAGCCTCTTATTCCTATTCTTACACAGAACATTTTGCAGCTGAATCTATGTACTTGGAGAACTTTCAGTAGAGCTTAAAAAGAACCCAAAACATTACACCAGACATCATATCTGGAAGTTAAAAATAACAAAAGGTATTTAAATTCCAACTACAAATTTGGCAGCATAATAAACCAGTAAACAACTTTCAAATATTCTTCACAGAAAATGTCACAATGTTTCTGGTATTATTTAACTATTCTCATTTCAGCCAGATGACATAGTCTTTCCCAAGCCAAGAACTTGATTTTTTTTTTTAAATCACTTGCCAGATTAACATGGAATAATCACAAATCATTGATTCAATAGAAAATGAGCTTAAAGGCCCAGTTGCTAAATTGAAAAAAAAGGTAAGCAGGGAAAGGATTATATAACAAAACATTTCATAAGATTAAGCAAGCAAGATAAAATCACTTTCACAGCTCCTGCACAAGACTAGTCAGAAAGAAAACCCTAAACCACTTTTAAACAATCAGATGGCCTTGTATTCCAGTAGTTTTAACTATTCAATTGCTTTTATTTATATATACCGTAGGTTGGTGTACAGTAGATTGACATAATGTCCCTCAATTTACATAAGTAGAAACAAAATTCAAGAGTAGTAAACAGGTATCTACCACGGCCAGTGCATAAGACTCTGGGTAGAAGTGCATTTGGATAAACCATGTGAGTGGCAAAACACCTTTTATGATCAAGCATTCTTTTTTAATGAAACCTCGTAATTTTTTAACAAACAAGTTACTTGTTATAAATACTCTCTGAGTTACATAAAGCTGGCAGGGTTTCCAACCTTCGTGGTGTTAATTGCTCCCCCAAGATCACCCGGCTTGTTATAGATGGAAGAGGGCCTGCTTGGCCTTATTTATAGACAGAGAGCCATACTATCTACCACAAGTACTGAAACCAGAATGGGATCCAAAATTCCAGAGAGCTTAACAGATCTGCAATCAAAGATCACAAATGGTCAGAGGGCAATTTCTCTTTGTTCTGTGCCAGAACTAATACCCCCTAGTTAGTATCACTGAGAGCTAAAAAAGCAGCCAGCTACTAGGGAGAAAGAATGTTGTGATGAGCTGTGCTGACTACAGCAGTTGTCTCCAGCACAGGACTAGCATCTGACTGTGGACCTGTGTGGTCCCAAACACACCTCAGGCTACCTATGTCTGGATGCTATTTACAGCTACCTGGATATTTGCTCTGCTTTCAGACACCTAGGGATGGGTGTTCAGGAAGCCTCTCGGCATCTGACCTAGTTCCAGTTCCCTGCCTAGACTGACTGTAGGACTTCATTCTTGCCCAGTGCTACCAGATCCTCTGCCTTCTGCTCCCCTGGTCTGAACCTCTGATCTGATCCCTTCACCCAGAATAAACTGCTTTGGGTCCAAGATCATTCAATCATTTTTAAAAGTGGACCACAGGGTCAAAAGCTTACACAATAAGAAATTAAGTCCCTGAGCTCTTAGCATAACTATTGAAGCAATCTCAAAGACATTGCAATTTAGGATTCTACTGACCGATTGCTGAATTAAAATATTCCTAGAATTTAATAAGCATCATAATTTGCAATATAAATGTTTACAAGGTAAGTCATTCCAAAGACTATAGAAATTACTTAAAAAATAATGGAGTGACAAATTTTGAACAGAGAATCTACTTTACCACAACTAGCTCTCCCAAAGTAATTTATTAAACGTTAGAAGAAAACAAATTTGCAAGCTATTACCAACTGTTTGCTTGAGTCATTTATTTTACACTCAGATACTTTAACCACAGAGTTAAAAGTCAACAGTTAATTTCCCAGGCGAGTTCTAAAGGTGTATTTAACCTTAAGCAAGAGCTAAATGGTATACATCTGTAAGAAAATATAAATATTGGGGCAGTTAGCTGTAACCAAAGTTGATAATCAGTACTATAAAGTATAAATTTTTCTATTTTAATATAAAAAGCAGATTTAAAACAATAATAAGCAGAACTAGGAAAAAAAGAGAATAAATGGTAAATGCTTAATTTGTGTCAGATACTTTAATGCATTTTGAAATTAAAAGCCAACTCTAGTCTGAATCTAAACCCGTAAACTTCATCTACAATGGCTTCATTCAAATAAAAGTTTTGCAACTAGAAATTACCAATGTTTGCATTTACTCATGCATAAGCACTAGATCCATAATAAAGAAAACACACAAAAGGGTAAAAAGATAGTGACAATTATTTCTAAGATGAATTATTACATACTGTATTTGTGCTTAAAAATCCTCTGCCCACTAAAATATTAATATATTGATAATACAATAATTAATGTACCCATCCATGTGATGTTTCATTTCCTAAAAATCTTAATTAGGGGTGCACCCTTGTGGCTCAGGTGGTTGAGACACTGGTGTGCAGACTACAAACAGTCCAAGGACCAGGATTCAAGGCCCAGGGCCTGGGTGAAAAAAAACAAAACAAAAAGTTAACTAAATAAACAAAGGTGTTTCTTCCTCCTCTTTCTTCCTTCAATGCTTCTTTCTCCTCTCCTTTCCTTCCTCTCTTAAAAGAAACAGAAAAATGGTCTAGTTTTAAGTTCAGCAATTTCAATTCTTGATTCTAACAGGTATTATAACTGAAAAAAAGATACATTACCATAATATGTAAATGTGAAAGTAGCAATGACCATACTCTTTTTTTTTTTTTTTTTTTAAGGAAAGACAGGAAAGAAGGCAGGAGAGGAGGAAAAAGCATTTTTATTTTAGTTGTTCATTTTGGTTGCTCCCCTGACCATGGGAGGCAAACCCAGGTCCCTGGGATGTATAGGGACTGTGCTTAGGCCAGAGGTGGCAGGGCCAACCCACTTCTTCGCCAGGGCATGTCAATTACACTAATTTTTAAATTCCATCCAGCAGAGATGTACATTGGTTAGTAAATTTCCAATTTCTCAACTGCTAACCAGATGTTGTTAAAAGACAATCAGAAAGTACTGCCTGTTTTTAAATGTTTAGCAAACGAATTCAAAATCCACTGAAAGTTTGTTAAGGTGATTTTAAAGCAGATTATACAATTTTGTTTTGTGGGGCACACCCTGTTGGTCTAGCAGACAGGGCATAGTCCACATACCTCCCAAGGATCCAGGTTGGAGACCTGGGGCAGGGGAGAATGACCAAGGTGAACACCTAAATGTAATAAATAAAATGCTTCTTATAGATCCCTCTTCCTGTCTACCAACTTGTCTTCATTCCTGCCTGCATCTTAAAATTTTTTGTTTTGTTTTGACTCTTCTGAAAAAAAAAACTGGTAATTAAAGAAGATGACCATTCATTCTGCCTTTTCAGTAGGTTTCCAGTAATCATAGTGCCCCAACTAGGTGAGGAAAAGCTCAACTCTCAAAAAACACAGTTAATAAGCGAAAGGTGAGTGAAATAATTAGGAAAATGTTAATAAAATGACTGATTCAGGCAAGCACTATCATGGTTATTGAAAACACTTAATAAAGGGTAGATGGGGAACTGAATATACAAATAGTTCCAAAATAACACTACAAGGAGTACTTAAGTCATAAAGTAAAAAATAAAAAGAAAGTCATACGTTAAAGGGGCCAGATGGCTGACACCTACTCTATCATTTTTTTTAGTGGCAATTTGGGGATATATGTTTTTGATGTAACATAACATATAGTACATTAAGGGCACAAGTCTTTAGCTATGACTTCCAGTTGTTCACAAAGAAATAGATAATGGAGAAATCAGGGAAATGAGAGAGAGAGAGAGAAACTAGAGAACATTCTATAAGGCATAGGTCTGATCTCATCAATAAATGAAGTTTCAAACTTTTCACTTTTGAAGTATTCAATCATGAATTTGGTGTTGGGGAAAAAACTGACTTTTTCTTTTAAATTTCATCTTCACTTGAAATGGGAGGCTAAGTACCACTATCCCCAAATCTGGCTGGGTAACAGTCATTAATATCACAGAACAGGTTAGCAAACTTAATCCATAAAATGATATGGATCATTTATCTTTTTATAAAAGAAAAGCTGAGTTATCTTTTATGTTTTTCAAGTATTTCACAGAGAGTGGGACAAAAGGTTTTTTTTTTTCAGCTTAATATTACCAAAGATTCTACCATGTCAGATAGCTGGTAAATCCACTTTCAAGGTCACATTAAGTGCAATACTTGGAAATACACTGGAGACAAATAAATGATGACTCGAGCCGCCTTCCCACTTCTTCTCCACCATACCCGACATCTGACAACAGGGCGAAACAACCATGTGCATGCACAACCCTACTTGAGAAATCTGACTATTCGAAGCTTAACCTCTTCTGTTTTTAAGATAAAAAATAAATAAATATAAGTTCTAACACTTTGTTCTCACACTCTGTCCAACCACATATTATGTCTTTTGGTGTATGCAAGGATGAACGAACATGATTCCTTTCAGAGGCCCAGAGTTGAAAAAGGACAGATAAAAATATCGAGTCAGTTTACTTGGTATACTTTTCTTCCTAACAGCTCTTCCAAATTTTCAGTTTTGTTTATACATCATAGTCAATTCAAGTCAATCACATAAAAAGGCTTACTAGCTACAAAATTCCTCAACAACTCCAAAAAGGGTTACCAAGGCTATCGGTTAATTTTCATGGAAGTCTCATTCATCTCTACAAATCTTTAATCCAAGAATTTCATAGACTTCAATGAGATCAAAGCTTCACCTATTTTGAGGTTTAATCTTTTGAGATATCTGTGCTATATCTTACCTAAGTGTCATGTCTGACACTTTTCTTTGGTACTATAATACATTTCATTTTTTTGGAAGCTTTTCTATTTCCCCACCTAGCATTCCTCCAGCACTGGTTCCTATGTGAGCCAGCCAGTCATGGCTGCAAAGACTTCTGCTCCAGCCAAGAGTTGCCACCCTCCTGCCAAGGTGGCTTCGAACTGAGCAGAGGAGTGAACTCAAGTGAATATTCAAATTGCTTACCTGGCACTTTCCTAGCCAATCGAATTCATGTTAATCTGAGAGCCTAAAATCCTTCTAGGATTTCTAAACCTAAAAATATATTAAACATAGAAAAAGGAACGTGCAAGCCAAAATATAACCATAAACAAAGTCAAAAAGTCAACATCAAACTGGGAACAAATATGCCAACACATTCTCAATATGCCAAGAGAGTAACTGCTTTTTCACTAGCAATAAAAAATAACAGCAGCAAGATTTCAAGAGAAATTTTGTACTTTTTAAATAATGAGTGCTTTATTTGTTTTTAAAACAACCCACCAAGCCCACAGCAACCAGCTAAAGGGTTCTTCACATTGAAACCACCATGTGTCTCTTAGGGAAGGTAAAGACTTTGTCACACCAAGGGCCATTTCTCCAGCTTTCCTTGAATACTTTATGAACCCCAAGAATTCTGGCTGCAACACTTTTACTCTAAAGCTATCATGATTTACCCTCATCCTTGGGGTTGTTCTCTCCAGAGGTGCCTGTCCACGTAAGTAGACCAAAAGCCCCAATTCAAACAGTCACCTCCCCTTATTCTTGGAATATTACACAGGCTGTTTTTTTCTGTAAGAATTTTTTTTCCTGCCAAGGCACAATACCAGGAGAAAAAGAACAAATGAAAAACAAACCCCCCCACATTTGGATGCACTTAAGAAATAAAATGTTAATAGGCATAAACTACAATCTGTGTTTCACACACTCAGATTATAAAACTGAAAGTTTTCTCAGAAACACTTCTCTCCTCCTTGGAAGGAGTTCAGGTCACACATCCTGGGTTATGTTCCAGGTCTGGGGCAAAACAATCATTTTGAACTAAATAAAAATAAAATAGACTGCTTCTTCCTCCTCTCTCTTACTGCTGCTGCATGTCCTGCATGTTTCCTTTAAAAACAAAAAATGGTACACCCTGGTGGGGCAGCTGTTAGGTCAATCACCTCCAAAGGAGTAAGCCACAAATCCCTGGGTTCAAGTTTCGGGTTGGAAACAAACAGTGTGAGCAACTAAGTAAAAATAAAATAAAGATGCTTCTTCTCCACTCTTCCTGCCTACCTGCCTACTTGCCTTCATTCCTGCCATACTTTACCTTTTAAACATAAATAAACAAACAAACAAATAAATCACTACAAAAAGCACAGCTGTATGTGGAACATTATTCCTAACTGCAAGTACCATAGCATATAAAAAGGTTTTCACAGAAGTTGGTCTTGTTTTTTAAATTACAACAGACTTCTTTTTTAAGAAGAGTTTGAGATTTACAGCAAGACGATCAGAAGGTATAGAGATCTCCCATATACCCCTTATTCCCAATAGGCAAAACCTTCCCAGTTGGTCAATTTTTTAAAAGTAAAACATGTTCTTTCTGTGAACAAATCAAGACATCATTTTAGAAAAAATACTTTTAAGATTCCAACAGAAAATTTAAAGTACCACTGTTTTATACATTTTTACTAATATATATTATAGTTAAATACTTACCATGTAACATCCAACAAGGAAAGCAGCATTTGCTTGTTTTCTCTGATCAGGGCCAGTAAAGTGAATAATCTTCTTCCTTATCATTGCAACAGTCTGCATAAGGACATGCCAATTGTTAGTGCTTTCTTTTGAGTTTTCTAAAACTTTATGTTGTAATGAAGATACATTCCAACTCTCACAATGTGTAAGTATTCATACAAGCAAGACTTATTAACTTGGAAACTCATTAATACTATTACTTTCCTATAAAAGACACATTCCTGGGATAGAATGAGTGTTCATACAACTAAAGAGAAGAGGAGACATGAACAGATACATGCTTACAGATGACATCAGAAAGAAAGAAAACAGCAGGAAAAAGTAGAGACCTTTTCTTTCCTTTTCCTACTCCTTTACTAATTTTAAAATCTATTCTTAAAACCTTTAAATTCAAACAGGAGGGTCATGAAAATGGCAAAAATAAGTCATTCTGTCAGCAATCAGAACAGTGAATGGGTGGGGCAGTGTGAGAGTGGTAGAGATAAGTGAGAAAATACAAGTGGGTTCTTGCATGCTGGGGCACTGCTGATGTTCTGTTATTTATCTAATCATCAGACGACTGCCTGGGGGTCAGTTTGTGAAAATTCATTCAGCCATATATTCACAATCTGTACATATTCCTGTACATACATTACACTTCATTAATAAGTTAGAAATAAAAAGGGTATTGATCTTAACATTGGTTAGTCAGCACTTCCTCATCAGTACTTCACTAATATGAAAAGAAATTGACTCAAGAAAAGGTAAGAAACAGGATATATTCAGTTCAATAAGCACACAGTCCTTGGCTTCTGTGAGGAATGTGTGCACATTTTTCTTAAGTTATTTACGTGGAGTAAGAGGGCCAAGTTGATTTTTAAAAGCAAACCCTACCAGCCACACAGAGCTGCAAGGCACTCTTAATTTAAACTCTGGACACACTTTTTTCACTAATTAAATAGGCTATAATGTTTAAAGTTGTTCTAGTAAATGTTTAAAGAAATGTTTTTAACTTAAAAAAGACAAATACATTCTCAGTTAATCTAAAGGATAAAGGTTCATAGATACTGGAATATGAAAAAAAATTCTTTCAAAATTAAAGCAAAGAACCACGAGTATGAGGAGAGTAAATTCATCTTAACTTTCTTGTTTCATATGAACAAAAGACCTCCACTGGCCACTAGAAAAAGGGAGGTAGAGACACTTAAATATATAACCATAAATGCTTACTTAGCTCCCTACTACAAAAGCCCCAAAGGAAATCTCCATCTCTGTATTAAGCTGAATACACACACAATACAAAAAGAAAAAGCAATGCTCCAAGTTCCCTTTACATATTAGTAACTCTCCTGACAGATGCTTCTAATATTTATGAGGTGGAATTTTAGGTGATACAAAAGGGAAAAAAAATCTGCCTGACTCACACATAAATTAGTAATATAATTTAACTTTTAACTTAAAATTAATTTTACTTTTGTGTAGTCGCAGGGTGGTAAATTGTTTTTAAAAGTACCAGTTCCCTAAATCTAGTATTATCTACTTGAGAATTAACATTGACCAATCTGAAATGCTTAGCAGTTATATTTCTTAGCATGACCAATCCATAATTTTTTAAATAAATTAATTGAGTCTAAGTTCAAACTAATAGAAACACAATTCTGCAATCTCAGTGAAATAGCCTAAAGATATGCTGGTAACTGCAGGTTCTCTTGCTTCTTAATCATATGTGTTAAGGGTCCTGGTGAAGAGTCCTAAGCATCACATTATCATGACAGATTCAAGACAGAATGTAAGATGACTTGATTTTTTCTTTATTTGTCCACTAGTGTTTTCTATCAAAGTGAAGGCAGAAAGAACAATGATCAAAGCAAGAGAAGTTGTTCTTATTAGGTTTTAATCCCATTATCTCAGGCAGGAAGAGCCTCACTTTATTAGCTGCTTTCCATTTTGGCTTTTCACGTATTTGAGAATCACCCATCCAAATTAGTATCAAATGACCCAAACTTAAACTGTTCAATCACTCCAGCAAGCAAATAAATACAGTGACTTTATTAAAAAAAAAAAAAAAAAAAAAAAAATGCTGCCTCTCTGAAAAACAAAGTATTTCCTTTTTAAAAATAGACATGTTTTCCTTATTTTCCTCTCCACAAGTTCAGGTTAATAATGATCGCTTAAATCTTAAGTAAAAAAGACTTTACCTTTAATTTCTTATTTATCTTGCAACAATATCTGTAAACCATTGCCAGATTGAGTGGTCCAAAATCTTGGTAGAAGCTTTAAAAATGAAAAACAAAAACATATATGTGCATTCAAGATACTGAATAGAAATGTCTTTTTGCAGCTACTAGAATTTAAAAAAGAAAAAAGAAAAAAAAAAAGCATACACCAAATTGCTATCAGTCATATAACGTATAGATAGTGCCTTACTAGTAGACGAAATATTCTGGTCAACAATGCCTATTTAAAAACATGACGAATACTAGAATGCCTAAACTAACCTCAGATGACATATAAAAATATCCTCTGAATTTTTAAAAAGCTATTTTCAGAACATACCCTTCCACTGACAAAACTATATTTTATTTACTTATTATATCAGATTATACTGTTATACTCATTGTACTGGTAAACAATTTGAACATCAAATGTAAATTGTTAAATTTAGGAAGATTCTCACATTTCGATTTTTTTCCCAAGGATCTATTTTATTATAAAGGATTTTAAAAAGCCTTTTGCAATTATCAACAAATTTTCCAAGAGTATCCTATTTATAGACATACCTTTAGATCCTTCAAAATAAAAAACGTTGCTAACAATCTTTAAATAACAACACTTACCTCTCATATTCAAGTTCATTATCTATGCTGAAATAATGTGTATTAGATGAACTCTTTGGTCTGCTGTAGAGAATGGCAAAACAAAGGCGATCTGAAATGGAAAAATTTGCAATGTTCCTTCTTTCAAGTTATTAAAAAAAATTCATATATCATGATGCAACATTTTTCAGATGAAGTCAAAAACTGTTCTCTGTCCATGTTTCAGATGGTCAGGATGCCAATGGGAAATTTCAAAATGTTCTGGCTACTTTGGTAGCAAATAATAAAGCAATTTTTAAAGGAGAACTTGCCTTTAACCATCAGTTTCAAAGTGATGTGACTTTTCCCATAGCATTGTGGTTAGGTTTCTGGGGAAACGTCTCATCACAAAACCTTAGTTCTCCTACTTTAAGAAATTTGAGCAAAATGCAGCAAGCACTGGGTGGCTAGCCCTCAAATTAGAAGATTTTTACTATGGTGAGCTATGTTTTCAGGACATCCTAAAAAGCCATTTAATAAAAAAATTTATTTTTTAAGCAGAAATGAATGCATTCAAAATTGCCTGTAAACCAACATTTAGAACACAAAACAAAACAAAACAAACCATATGATTCTCTGGTTGTTCATAGGGGTTTGCTTTTTTTTTTTTACTCAGACTCACTGCTTTTATAGTGATTTTATTTACAATCTGACACATTTCCAAGAAAACAGGGATGAGGTTTCCTTGCAATGAGTGGAGATGAACGTGTGCAGCAGGTCAGCTGTGAGGTTTAGCAAGAAGGGTAAAGGGCAGAAAAGCGCTGAGGCTCCACTTTTCCTTCCTTCTCTCCCTCTCCCCCACAAATGCTTCCAAATCCTTGGTGAACAACGTGACCTGCCATGCCCGGGTCTTACTAGCAGTGTTGGTGGAAGACTTTCACTCAAATTGTGCAAAATCAACTACAACCTTTTTTAAAAAAGTAAGAAATAATGTCCGCAGGCACCATGAGCCCCCAAAGTGATTTAAACAACTTTTGTCTGCAATTCCACCCAAAGGCTGTGGTGTTTACCTCCCTGTAAACTCCACTGAAAGTCCTGTAACTACACGCACTCAGACGACAGGCTAATTCCCCAGCTGCCGCAAGCGCCCCTTGACCCCGTGCACAATGCCCAAATGTGCCCCCCTCGTGTGGGGGGGTCCAATTCGCCACCCATCCTGGGTGCAAGGACACAAGGTCCACACACGTCTAGGTTCATCCCAGAGCATGCCCACCCAGGGCCCAGGAGCCAGGAGCCAGGAGCCAGGACCGGGAGCCGGGACTGAAGAGTACAGGGTCCGGAAGCTGGGACCTGGGACCTGGGACCTGAGAGCGGGACTAGGACCCGGAACCAGGAGACCAGCCAGGCCAAGCCGCTGCTGAGCCCCACGTCCGTCCGTCCCCCCCACGTCCCCCACGTCCGGGGGCGCACTCACCTTGGATCACCTCGGCCAGAAGTGGGGAGCCCGCGCCCGCCCGGCTCATGACCGAGGCGCATCTGGAGGTGGGGCACGGACCTGGGCTGGGATTGTGCTGACGCGAGCTGGGAACTGCACCACACCCCAAGTTCAGAAACAGACCTTTTAAAGGGCCGCGCCCGCCCGCCCCGGAAGTCAAAACTGCTTAAACAGCCCCAAACTGGCAGAGGGGCCCGGGCTGGAGCCTCCCCTGACAGCCGCCAGGGGCGCTGCAGCCGAGCAGGGGGTTAGAGCTCTGGGGGCTCCCGGAACCCCAGGATCGAGACCCGGGCGGGTCACTGAAACGGACCAGCCACACTGTTCTTGACTTCCAGGTAAGTCTCGCCCCGTTTCAGCCCTTTAAAAGCCTAAGGATAGTGTTCTGATGATTGAAAAATCAAAACCCAACCGGGCCTAACAGCACCTAGTCTTTCCTAATAAACTGATGTCTTTAGGGGGCGGTGTGACCACACGTTTTCACAAGGTCTTAACGGCAAGGAAAAAAAAAGCCAGGAGATTCTGAAAAACTTTTTAATTCACCCAAAAAGATGTCCAACTTCAATTTTGCTGTTGTAAAAATCACAGAAACGTACTTTTAAACTACTAAGACACATCTTTCCTTCAGAATGGCACAAACCAGTCTCTCACCCCAACCCATCCCCCACCTTGGGAGAACGTGGGAATATAAATTGGGACAAATGCCATCAAGGGCAACAACCAAGGGCAACTGGGCTAAAATTTTCAAGGCTGAAAACAGGCAAGATTGCCAAGAGACTGCTAGAATGCTATCTGCATATCCCAAACACGCACATGTGGGCACGACTGTAGATGAAACCTTGCATAAGCAAATGTCTGGAAGAAACTAGTCCTACTGGACACCTCTATAAGGAAAAACTGGGTGTCTGGAAATAGGGAAAGGTAAATAAAACATGTGACTTTTTCTTACTTTCAAATTTTAAACCATATATTATCTACTCAAAATATGCTTTTGAAAAGTGGGCTTGCAGGCTTAACAATGTTTCACCAAAGCTGACTTCATCAAAATGGGAGTCATAGTTAACACAGTATAAGGCAGTCTGGAAAACGTCTTTTGCACACATTTAAAACAAGATAAGCTTTAATCTTGTTTAATCTTGATTAGTACCCTCTTTTGGTTGCTACCATTTCTTGAAATTTTGTTTCTTTTAACAAGTCCAAGTAAAACTAGAAGCAGCTAGACAGAAGTGGGAAAAAGTATTCCCTCTAAGTCCAAACCTGAAATTCAATTTCTTAGAGAGTATTTTTCATTCATATACACACATACATACATACATACATACATACATATATACGTAATTACATAAATGGGAGATCACAGATTTTTTATTTTCAATTCTCTGCACAATACATTCTCATCTCAGTATTCTGAGATTACTGTTAGAGTAATATTGCAGTAAAACACTGCAGAGGCTGGAGTTTTAAGATGAGTTCTCATTCTATATATTAGGAACCTGGAGACAGAGAAAGTATAACACTTTGTTTAAAGGTTTATGATTAAACTTATAATCCTATTGTAAATCCATGGATCCTCCTGTTAGTGTTTGTTGTCAAAACAGAAAACAGAAATACTGAAGTAATTAACTTTCTTGCCTCTATATCCTTTTCCACTCCTATTTCTTTGACTGTGATGCTGCAGAAGGAAATGAAATCTCATATTTTAAAATAGTAACCAAAATATTCAAAATCCATCCTTGTATTGAAGTTATCGGCACTTATGATCTGGCTTTTTGGGTTTCCAATTTGCTACTTCTCCTTTTCATAAACATTCGTTAAATAAATGAAAAGCATTGTCCTTCCTGCATAACCACTGTAGGTGACAGGGGATACTTCACTATAAAACAGAGGGTATATTCTAAGCCAATTAAGAGGTATTTATGGGAGCCAAGTGGCAATATCATAATATGTACTTTTTAGTAGAAAAGGTTAAAGGAAGTCTACTTGGATCTATAGACACAATATGCTTCCTACTGTTTCTACTGCCCGCTTGAACTGGACTGACTTCATAGGTCCTAGCAATGCAACAGCAAAGAAAAGGAAGATTTCCCTACATGATAGGCGAGTCAACCCTTGGTGAATTCTGAATAGCAGAAAGGAGAACCCATATCCCTATTGCATGAGAGAACGAGGCCAAAAAACAAGACAAAACCCAGCTCCACCTGAACACTGCATGTCCTTCAGAGAGAAGGCCAATGGACTTTAGGCTTTCATTTGTATTACTCATTTTTTTAAGGGAAGGAATGAACAAGGGGAGAGGAGAAAGAAACATTCATAAAAGTACTGATTAAAAAAAAAATCAGCATTACCCCCTAAAATAATAATGGTAACTAATAATTTAAATCAGAGTTTAGTGGCAACTTATTACAACTTATGAGGTGTGCACTACTATCAATATTTTCCAGGAAAGGAAACCAAACCTTAAGAAGTCATGAAGATTAACCCAAAGTTATGAGACTATTCATAAAGTGGTGGTGGAATTAGGATTTGAATAGAGGCTACTTGGAGTCATGTATTTTAAATCACAGCCTCAGAGACTGTACTAATATAAAGCAAGATGAAAAAAATAGGTTTTAGCACAATAATACACAAATATGAACCCAGGCATATATGAAAACATTTATGTAAAAATTGTTATTTCAAACCAGTAACATGGCCTTATTCAATAGGAGTAAATGTCTACAAAGTAAGAAAAGAAAATGAGGTTCCAATCTCATATACTACATAAGTAAATACCAGATGAAATGAGTTCTTAAAGGGTATCAGATAAATATAAAAATTACCATGAACTGGCACGCCCTGATAGAATAGCAGTTAAGTCCGCTACCTCTAGCCAGCACATACATCCCAAGGACCGAGGTTCATGTCCTGGGGCCAGGGGGAACAACCAATATGAAGAACTAAATAAAAATAAAATGCTTCTTCCACCTCTCCTCTCTTCACTCACCTTCATTTCTGCATATATCTTTCCTTTATTTAAATATATATATATATAATGAATAATTTTACAATTTAACATGAGGTTTTTAAAGCATGGCAAAAATTCAAGGCATAAAGGGAAAAACAGAAACTTAGGGGAAATATATAATGAGTTAAATATCACGAAAGATAAAAATATAACAATATAACAACCTGATAGAAAATAAAAATCTATAGTCTATGACCAGGCAATTTAAAAAGAAATACAAATGGCCAACTGCGTAAGAAAATTAATCTTTCCAGTAACTCAACATTAATAAAGTTCATCATCATGAATAGATCTCAAGAGGCAACATTACCTCAGTAAAAAAATAAAAAAGAGTTATTGGAATCAAGTCATTACCAGTTAAATCTTTGTGCAAGGGACTAAAAGAGAACTTTAACCTATAAAATTTATCTTCCTGGCACCCTGGTGGCCTAGCAGTTATGTGGACTGGGTATAATTCATCTGCAGTCCAAGGAACTTGGTTTGCAATCTGGAGCTAAGAGAACATCCAAGATGAACAATTAAATAAAATAAGTATTTCTTCCTTCTCTCTCTTCCTGCCTGGGTGCCTCTCCTCTTTCACTTCTGCTTATACCTTTCCTTAAAAGAAAAACAACAACTTACGCTATGTAGCATTATCATAGATATAATGGTCAAAAGTAAAGATTGATACCCAAAAGATACAAAAGCACCATCCACAAAGATATATGCACCCCCATGTTTACTGTGGCCCTATTCACAATAGCTAAGAACTGGAAATTACCTAAGTGCCCAACATCAGATGAATGGATAAAGAAGATGTGGTACATAAACATAATGGAATACTACACAGTCCTTAGAAGTAATGAAACCCTATCATTTGAATCAACATGGATGGATCTAGAGGGGATTATGCTAAGTGAAACAAGTCAAAAGAAAAAAGACAGATACCAGATCACCTTACTCATAGGTGGAATGTGAATAGACAAAACAAAGGAACAGATGAAACATAACCAACCCTAAAACATTTGCAACAAAACAGAGGTTACCAAAGGGTATGGGGTGGGCGGGGCAAATGGTGGTGAAGCCCACTGGACAATGAGTAAGAACACTTGGTGATTTGGTGGCGCGCATGGTGTGTTGAAATATATCTAAGAAATGGAGAACCTATACATAGGAAATTATTTTAATGTTTAGAATAATTACTACAACACAAAAATAAATTTAAAAAAGAGAGAAGGAAAAAGAAAAAATAGTAAAGATGAGAGTGTACAAAGAAAGCCGATATACACGGAAACTTCACCTCTAATAGAGGAGGCATTCCAGATCAGTGGTAAAGGTAAGAATACTCAGCACAGGGTGGAGTGACAACTGGCTGTCTATACTGTCTGGGGCAGGCGAGGATGGAAATTGAATCCCTATCTCACACAATGCACCTCCACCCCCAAAGAAGAAAAAGAAGACATCTCCAATGGATTATAAAGCTTAGATATGAAAAGACAAATTTGAATGTTTTAGAAGAAAATACAGAATAGCTCATAACAATAGAGTAGGATGAATTTCTATTTAAAACAATAAGATACAAACAACCCAAACTGTGAAGCCAAAGATTGAGTTGACATGAACATTGAATCCAAGACCCCATAAGTCAAATTTTTAGAAGTTAACCCACTGACTAGGAGAATGTAGGGACAATGCATAAAAGCAACACAGGCTTAATAGTCAGAATTTACAAAGGCTCATCAATCAAGGAGGGGAAAAAATTACTCCAATAAATACATGGACCAAAGATCAAAGTTAGAAATCCACAAGAGAAAGAAACCTCAATATCCCTGACTTCTTTTTTGGACCAACCTACTGACTTCCCCTGAGTATGGTTTGGGTCTGCTCTGATGCCCTATGGTGAAAGAGCTTACTAGTCAGAATATACTGTGGCAATGAATCACCCTGAAATCTTAGATTTAATGTACAACAGAGGCTTATTTCTTGCTGGTGCTACATGTCCACAGATAGGAGGGTCGGGGAGGCTCTATTCTACACCGCCACCCAAGAATTCACAATAATAGAAGCTCCACAAGTTTACAATATACCATCTGGAACATGTCCTTGTACTTGTGAGATGTGTCAGGGACTGCTTGCACAAGTAATTCCAGTTACTTGAAGATCTAATGCACACAGATAGAAACCAAGCCCTCTCATTCTATCAGTAATACAGGAACATTTAAATCTTTATCTGCTTTAACGTCTATGTTCCTCCATCAACTGGTATAGAACTAAGGCTGGGAAAAAGAGAAGTCTTATTCAATAAGACCCCAGATCTCCTCCCTGATGTTATGTTAGTCTCTATACTCACCTATGTTTCTAAAATATTTTTAAAATATTTTTAAAGGGAGTCATTAGAATATAGTTTTTATACCTTCCAAATCATTAGATCAAGAAAGAAAATGACTCTAAGAAAATGTGATCAAGTCAGCAAACAGCAAGAAGAAGCATTATGACAAAAAGAAAATAGAATAAAATGGTGGAAGTAAATCCAAACACACCAGGAATAATATAAAATGCAATAATTAAAGTTACCTGTGAAGATGATTTTCAGGCTCAGTTTAAAAATCTAAGCTTGTGTGTTACTTAATGAAGACAACAAAAACAAAACCATGTAGGAAATATTTAAATGAAAGGATAAAAAAAGGTATACTTTACAGTTGCTAGGAAAAAGAGCACGTATAACAATATCAATATCCGATGGAAAAAAATTCATAGCAAAATGCAATCAAAAGACAAAGACGTAGAATGATTAAAGATAAAATCTACCAAGAAATCATAGCAATCACACATTCTAAGGCAACAGACATAAGATTTATAAAGAAAAAAACTAGTGAAAATCATAAATTCATAATCATAATAAAAAACAGTAGTTTGATCTAATAAATATAGAGAATTGTTTTCAACAGAGAACACAGACTTTTTAAGAAATAAGATATTTATCAAAATCATGAGGAAATCTCAACAAATTCCAGAAACCAGAAACCACATACACAGATCACCTTTCATGACCACAATACAATAAAATTTGGAATGCATTAGTGAAAAGATAACATAGGAATGCCCTGGTCACTCAGGAGGCAGGGGTATAGATCATGTACAGACCAGGGATAAGGGGGCAGTGTAGACAGCGTGAGGGACGTGCAAACAAACAAAAAAAAAGAAGCTTCTTCCTTCTTGCGTGTCTTCCTTCCTCTTTTAAAAAGTAATATAAATTAAGAAAATTTGTGGTGCACCCTGGCAGCTTAACATTAAGTCCACCATGTGCTATCCATGTACATCCCAGGGACCCAGCCTCATGACCTGGGGCTGGGGATAACAATCAAGATAAACAACTAATAAAATGCTTCTTCCTCTTCTATCTTCCTATCTGCCTACTCACCTTCATTCCTGCATGGATCTTTCCTTAAATAAAAAGAAAGAAAATTTGCAAATGTTTTTTAAAAAGGCAACAAAACAAAATCGACCTTCAAATGTTTAAGACTCATTTCTAATTAACTTTACACAAAGCAGAATTAAAATATAATAGAACATTTATCTTAAAATGAATGTCAGTAAGAATAATTCATATTAAAAACTGTGGAATATATTTTAAGTAAAAAATCTGACGAAATGATCTGCCTAAAAAATGTCTCCCTCTGTCATACCACTGACAAAAACTAAAGTAAATTATTCATAAAATTCAAAAACAGAAAAACAAACAACCCAAACAAAACACGGGCAGAAGAACTGGGTAGACATTTCTCCAAAGAAGCTATACAGATGGCCAACAGGCACATATAAAGATGTTCCTCAGCTGTTTTATTAGGAAAATGCAGTCAAAACAATGATGAGATATAATCTCACATATGTGAGGATGACAGTTATCCAAAAGTCTGGAAACAATGTTAGTGAGGATCCAGAGAAAAGAGAATCCTTCTACACTGTTGTTGGGAGTTTAAACTGGTACAACCTTTATGGAAAGCAGTATGGAGATTCCTCAAAAAATTGAGAATGGAAATTCTATATGATCACATCATCCAACTTCTGTGTATTTTATCCAAATAACACAAAAACACTAACTTGCAGAGAAAAATGCACCTCCTTGTTTATTGTGGCATTATTGACAATAGGTAAGGATTTGAAACTAAGACCCCACAGTGAGGTAAGTGGATAAAGATGTGGCATATATGCAATGGAATACTATATACAGCCTTAAAAAGGTAAAGTCCTATCATTTGCAACAACATGGACAGAACTAGGGGACTATGTAAAGTAAGTCAGAAGGAGAAAGACAAATACCAGATGATCTCATTCATATGTAAACTCTAAAGAAACAAAGCAAACAAACAGACAAAAAAAAATCAACCCTTGGATGCTGACAAGGGAACTGTGATTATCTGTTGGGAAGGGGTCGGGGTGGGAGCAATGGTGGTGGGGTCCAATGGACAATGGTAAAGGACTTTTTGGTAGTTTGGTGGTGTCCGAGGTTCGTAGTCCTATATTTGAGGAATGGTTAACCTGCACTTCTGGGTTTATATTGTTTCGTAAGTCAATGAATATTTAATTTAAAAATGTACATACAGTGAAAAATAAAAATAAAATTCTACCTGGGTTAAAAAACTGAATATAACAGTCTGGTTATGTATCCCAAGTCATGGTAGGCCTGCATGTCCTGACTCCTTTTGGTTTCACAAGACCGAGGGAGATAACAGCCTGCCAGGCATAGCCATTTAGTTAATAGTGCAAAGACCTCACAGGACTCTTTCCTCAGCAGCACTCCAGAAAATGAGGATATCCCACACCTGATGATGCCGTGACTCTTACATACATGTACAACAGAAATGCGTACACCTTCACAAGAAAGGTCCAAAAGATGGTTCCCAGAATCATTCTCTGTAACAGCCAAAGACGGAAAAGAATCCAAATGTCCAGACCCAGTAGACCGAATACTGTCTTACCTTCTTCGGAGTAGTATGTACTAAGAAGGATGCACTGTGAGGCATGCACAAAATCACCAGCAATCCTCACAAATATAGTTCTGTGAACGTGCCTTTTGTACATATAGTATGATGGGACTTAACACAGGTTTCAAAAACAGACAAATCTATGGCAATAAAAACCAGAGCAGTTCACAGGCTCTTGGTTTGACCCCAACATCCTGGCTGCTGCCTGTGTAGAGTTCTGAGCCACACCGATGCCACAGGGATCCACCTGCTGCTACCCATGTTCAAAGCCCTAGTCTGTTACAGGGAGGGAGGGCTGTTTTGCTGCTTATTTCATGCCATTCTTTCTCATATCCCTATGTCTGGGGCTTCCAGCATGACGGAGGTCCTGCATTCTGTCCACACCCTGTGGCTCCTCTTCATCCTTAAAGCTGGGCAGGATCACCCACGGTCCTGGCTGGGGCATCTGTGCCCTGAGCACCTTGTGGTCATTCCTGTGCTTGACTGTCCTCCACTATGTCATATGGTCCCTCCTGCTCCTGGATGCAGTTGTGCAACAGCGAAGAACACATGGCTGCAATACGTGCTCTGACATGTGCTTGACCCCCTTTGCCTTTCGTTAATAAAGGGGACAACCACTGTGGTTTGGAATTCACGGAACTTGTGTCTACTTCTGTTGCAAATTTTTCCCTTTTGAAGGAAAAAAGGAAACCTTGCATATGATCTGCATCATGAAGATATTAAAGCTCCTAAAACTGTCCCAATGTTTAGAAAGAAAGCCAGGGTAGTTATAACTAAGAGTTCTAGAAAATATGTTCCCTCACCTCCCAATGTAACTACTGATATGCCTGACTAAGCTCCTCTTCCTGAGAGCGCCTAAAAGCAGAAGAGAAATCATATGCACACAACACACAAAATCCACTTTACTTTTGCCTCTTGTCCATCCATCCCAAACCTGGAACTAAAAACAGGCTGCAAACAGAGTCCTCTCCTGCCTCGTTGGAGGGTGATGTGTGCCAGTGACTCACCTGTGGACACCACAGAGCTAGGAGGCTCTTAATGTGTATCTGTGTGTCTGTGTGTCTGTGCGTCATGCGTCAACCTGCTGCTTACAGAGCTTCCTTGTTGGGAGCACGTAAACTACACTGCTGAGTTATCTGGGGGTTTTGCTTTTGCTTTTTTGTTGTAAAATAATAAGACTTCAGTTATGTACTACTCAATAGTAAATTATATATGTAGTAGAGGCCACCCTGGTGGAGCAGTGGTTGTGTCAGTTGCCTCCAGCCAACTGCAGCCTGGGTCACAAGAATAAAGGAGATGCACATGTTTTTCCCCTAACCAGTGATGGACTTGTGTCATGAACATAAAATAAGCTTTTACTTATTATATTCCATCAATATTTTAGGGTTATCATCACAAAATGGCCTATCCTATCCTAATATATATCTTCATATGTCTAAGAAAAATCTTAAATTAAGACACAAAATACAAGGAAAATAAAAAAGTTATCAAGGGAAAGAATTTGATGAATTTCCAAAAAATACCATAAAAATCTTTTCTTAGAAAGGAAGTTGTAGGAATAGTGAAATGAAAGTCATCCTGGAAAAACTCCCAAACGAAAGCTAGAACAATTTGAACTATAAGTACATAATATTGGATTATAACCCAAAGGATAAAATAAATATGCATGAATTCATGCTGATGCAAATGAATGAATAAATGTAGAGACAAATCCTCCTTTACAGAATAACTCCAAATTAGATACAGCTAGCTAGCTAGCTATTTTCCCTTCCAAGGGGTGAAACTTGACCCCTCCCCTTGGTAAGGGTGGACTGGACTTAGCGACAGGCTTTCAAAGAATATAGGATGGAAGCACGCCCTGCTGGGTGGTTTAGCAGTTAAGTTTGCAGCCTCTGGTCAAGCATAGTCCACATACATTTGAAGGACCTGAGTTTAAGTCCCGGGTCCTGGGGGAACAACCAAAATGAACCCCTAGATAAAATAAATAAAATGCTTCTTCCTCCTCTCTCTTCCTGCCTGCCTGCCTGCCAATTTCATTCCTGACTGCATCCTTCCTTTAAATTTTTTAAAAAGAATATAGGATGGAAAGAGGAAAACAGAGAAGGGAAACCTGGCCAACACTAACTATAACCAAGCAATTTGACTGACTAGTGATGCCATGTGGATGTCATGCACCCCAGGTACAATGTGATGAGGGATCAGTTCTCTGCAGTACTCAGCCCCCACATTCAGACTAGGTACTAGGAAATATTGGACAAAAATGATTTGAGGGGTATACTACAAAATACATGAGGAATACTCTTCACAGCTGTCATGGTCATGAAAAACAAGATTGAGAAACTGTCACACTCGAGGTGACTGACGAGATAACAACTAAATGTGGATTTAATCCTGGAACAGAAAAAAGATATTCATGGAAAAATAGAGGAAATCAGAATAAAGTCTGGCATATACCTAATAGTACCCTCCAGTGTTGGTTTCTGAATGTGCCCTGGTAAAGCAGTGATGTTAGGAACTGAATTTGGCTAGAATTCATATGCTGAAGCCCAGCCTCCATTGTGACTGTATTCAGAGACAGGACCTTTAGCTCCTATCGGTGGGCCCTACTCCAGTGGAACTGGTTTCCTTATAAGAGGAGGCAGAGATCACCCTAGTGAAGCAGCAGTTGTATCAGTCACTTCCAGCCAAGTGCAGTGCGCGTACATCCCAAGGACCCGGCTCGTGTCCAGAGCCAGGACAGGTGGGGGAAAACCAAGATGAACAGCTAACACTCCCCTAAAGCCATGTAATAATCATGATGCCACTGCTGGCAACAGAAAAACCCTAAGAAAGAAGTGATTTGAACTTGTGACTGTATTAGAGAGTCCTTTGAGGACCTGGTGAGAGCTAGGAATTCCAAAACATACATATTATCAAACTATATAGCATACAATTTCAGACAGACAATTTCAGAGAATTCAAAGACCTCTGATCTTCATCTGTGGACCCTTGTCCATAGACAGTAAGAATCTCATCAAAGAGAATAGTCATATAAAATCTCACTCTAGCTCTTATACAAAGAGGCCGAAGTCATGGGAATTTTTCCCTCAATGTTTTTCAAAACACAAATAAAATGCTTCTAATTAAGTGTTCACTGTTCACCATTTTCAACATATTAAGTTTTAAATATTAAAGACATAGTGAAGTTTTCTTTATGGTATATAAACATTTTGCAATGGAATAGGCCCCCTGTGTAAGTAATGCTCTGATGCCTGGTTCATAAAGACTAAGCATCGTTTTAAAGTTATTACAGGAGTACCTATTAGCAATAACTTTGCTTGTATGAGATTTTCATCACTTAATGCCAAGACTTCAGTTAGGCGCAAACTCTCAATTCAAACAAGGCTGTTATGAAGAAAACACAGTTTTCTGCAAAGGTCAATATTTCCACTGTTTTCAAGAATGACCTGTGTGAAACCCCACACTGTCTTGATCCATGCGTGTCAGCCTTGCATGCCACCTTGCAAGTCCCCCAGGGAAAGAATGACAGAGCAGAAAGACATGGGAATTTACTCTGGCTCCTGCTGGGTAACCTTGGCAGGTTGGTTCACATCTCCAAGTTTCTATTCAATGTCAAAGAGTAAGCATAATATTCACACAGTAACTGAGCAAGGACAGTGGTTGCAAGAAATATTGGTTCATGTGGGCTGTCCGGGGGCAGCTCAACAAATGTTTAATGACTAGTTGGATAACTGAGAACTGTCTCTGATATAAATAAACAAACAAATAAATAAATGCTGCTTCCTTCTCTCTCTTCCTGCCTGCTTGCTCACCTTCTTTCCTGCCTGCACCTTTCCTTTAAAAAGGAAGATGAGGTAGAGACACCAGAGATGATGCTCCTTCCCCCGAGGAAAGGCCACCACAAGCTGGGAAGAGAAGCTTTTTTTACCAGAATTCAACCCTGCTAGCCTAGCAACGTAGACTGTCACCCTCCAGAACTGCGAGAAATAAATTCCTGTTTTCTGAGCCCTGCAGTCTGCAGATTTTATTACAGCAGCTGAGCAGAGAGAGATAATAACATTCTAAAAAAATGGAACTGGGTTGAGATTATACAGGAACTCTCTGTACTGTCTTGCAATGTTTCTGTGACTCTAAAAGTTATTTTCCAAATAAAAAGCAACTGACTGGGAGAAAAAGGTTTGTAATTTATATAACACTTATATAGTACAATATAGAATCATGGGAGCACACCCTGGTGGTTTAGCAGTTAAGTTCATGGCCTGTGGCTAATCACATATATCCCAAGGCCCCAGGCTGGAGACCTAGGGCCAGGGGGAACCACCAAGATAAGCAACTAAATAAAATAAATAAATGCTTCTGCCTGCCTGCCTACTCACCTTCATTTCTGCCTGCATCCTTCCTTAAACAAAAAGAATCATGAGTAACCACATAAAAAGCTTGTGGAGAAACTACTACCTTTAAAGAAGAAGTTGAGACAGTACACTGACGCTCTGGGGAGCAGATTGACTGACAGTACCTGTTATGCATGTGCTCCGTGTCCCCTGAGCCAGCCCCCACCCCATGCAGCTTCAACAGACCTCAGAAATATTAGTATACGAAGACTAGGAAGCATTTGTAAGGACACTGACTACAGCACTGTCTGCCATCAAAGTAAATGGAAATAACCACTGTCATCAATAGGGGAATAGTTACATAAATAACAGCAGTCATGCTCTGACTTAAAGTTAATCTTCCACAGCAACACAAATTAGTTTATAAAAATATATGCACAACAAATATATGTAAAAACAACAATATAAAACTAAGTCATATTTCTCTAGGAAGATACATGTGCATGAAAAGAAACAGAAAAGTAACTGGAAAAATATCCCACCAAACAGCTTATGAAAATGCAACCAGGATGGGGGGGGGCGATGGAAAAGTTTACTTCATTGGTTATTACTTGGGTTTTTGAGAACATCTCGGTGTTAATTTAAAATGGAAAATATACCTCTAGGGAATAAGGGAGGGATGAAGGAGGAAACCCTTCATCTTTCCAAATGATCCCTCAGCCTGAGTGCCCTACTTCCATGTTGCTACATGCAGTGAAAATAGCGATTTCCAGGCAGAATGGGACCTGTGCATACCCACCCGCCACTCCCCCTTCCAGTGCAGACTAAGTTTCCATAAAGCAGGAATTAGCAGCTAACACTCTGATATGGGAAGATGAACTAATAACTCCAGCCAGCTGCCTTCCATCATTCTACCTTTCATCCCTGGTCTGGAGATTCAGAGCTGAAGGCTCTCACTGCACTCACTGGAGTGAGGGAGGGATGGCAGCAGTCAGACAGTCGATCAGCTCCTTGGCCCATCTCTTCTCAAAAAGGACCAGGACCCTTAAATCACCAGAAAAAATCTTTCCAGCTCAGTCTCACATGCTCTCTGGTTATGTGGCAAGAAGGAAATGTAGAGATCCCGAAGGTAGTTTTCCTTTGTCACTGAATATTCTATAATTCTCAGTTCTTTTTTTCTTCCCCTTTTTTCTTTTTTTGCATCTCAGCCCCAGCTCTCACAACTGGGTCCATAGCTTTCATAGACCACACGTTAGTCACCTGAGACACAGCCGGGGTAGGGGTGGGGGGAGGGGGAGATGGGCTGTGGTCTTAATTACTCTTACCTGAGACTTTTAATGTATTTATTAACCAAATTTACAGGAGGTAGTACTAGCCAGATGAATTCTTCTCCTCGTTTTATATAATAGCACTGGGTTATTGGTAATTTACTTTCAAACTGCATAGACAAGGTTGAAATGCATACGATCTGCTTTACACTACACTGCAGGGCCAATCTGTTGATCTAGGGGCAGTTGTTCTACTCAGAAATGGGTACTCCAGAGATTGACAGCAATTTAATGCAGGAAAATCACATTTTAGAGGTGATTCTGTGGCTTTTCTGTTATCCATAAGTGCATTTATAATTAAAATATGAAATGCCAAAATATCTTTTATTGGTAAAATAGCTTACTCATCAGAATAATGTTTGGGAATAGGCTCTCAATTGTGAATTTAATTACCTTCCATATAAAGATTAAAGAGATTATAGGAATCTAATGAGATTCTTATTTAGGGGATAGTGTTTGAGTCTTAAGTCTAGATAACTAAAATGTCCATCTCTAGCTACTGGGTATGAAGATTTCTGGTTGACTGGTACCAACTACAAGATTAACAGGATCCTGTACCTAGAACACTGCTGTGTCTGCTTCAAGTGAAATTTGCTAAAAGGAGTGAGCAGAATACCTAAAAATGCTGAAACTAAGCATAAGGACAGGGCATATCATGTTTTGTGCCTACTTGCTAAGAATATTTAATAAATGACTACTGTGTGGGAAAAAGTTTTTTATGAAAACTAGCTTTCATTACACTCTGGTGGGGCAAGGCTGTAGAGAAGGAACTAAATCCCATCCACCTCACATTCTTCTGCAGGTGCTGTTACTTATCAAAAAGTCCTAAGAGCTGTGCCTGACCAGTAGGGACCAGGTCAGCTTTCATCAGTGGGATGCAAGGAGATGAGATCTGGCACGACGAACATGTCCTAAAACATCTGGATCACAATCATGGAAGTCAGACATGTGGGCCAGGAAGAGTAGTCACACAGACATAAAGAAGTGAACTTCAGTTTCTAGAAGCCTAAGCCAAAAATGTTAATGTACCTAATTAAGTAAGCACGTTAAAAGGGGAGATGATAGGGATAAGTAAATGGTATGTCTCAAATTCCTTGGCAATGAATGAAGAAAAAAAAAAAAGATTTTAATGAGTATTTTTAATATAAAATTGCCTTATTGGAAGCAGATTCTTATTTACAACATTCATTCTTTACCTCCAATGGTATTTCGAGGTCGTCCTAACAATATTTATTAGGACTTATCACAATTCTAGGCCATGGAGTCATAATAACAAGAAATTCTTCTAGAGAAATGGTTTCTCAGGGAGATTTTTAAAAATAAACATGCTAATTTGGTTGTGGTTTTTAAGAAAAAGGTGAAGAATATATAGGCTTATAGGTGCATATTAAAAAATATTTTTTTGCAAACCAGAGCAGAAGATTTGAAGACATTTTAACAAAGAAATTATATGAATTGCTTTATAAACTCATGAACTAGGCATTCAAACCAAGGAAATGAAAATTAAAACCACAATGAAATATCACTTGATACGCACTAGAATGGCTGAAATCAGGACACCACCAGTTATTGGAGATATACAGAAATTAAAACTCAAACATTGCTAATGAAAAGATTAAATGTACATGTAATTTATGTTTAAGACAATGGAAAAGTATAATAGTTTCTTACAAAGTTAAATATTTCCCTATGGCCCATCCATCCTACTCCTAAGTACAGACACAAGAAAAAGCAAAAAATACCTACACAAAGACTTGTATAACAACATGAACATCTATAAACAGGAGAACACATAATCAGATTATAGCATATTCATACGATGGAAGCTGTCAGCAATTTCAAGAGAAGTGTTGATACACCAAAAATGACAAGGGTGCAAAACACTGCTGACCAAAGAGTTCACGCTGTTGGTATAGATACACAGAGTTCAAAAACAGGTAAACTAATCTACACTCAAAGAACAGTGGCTGCTGGGAGTAAGAGGGAGTTGCTCAAGGCCTACAGAGAACCGTGTTTCTCAGCTTAATATACTTGTTGAAATAAAATACAAACTGTACACACCTGTGCATTTTACCATATAAAAGTTGTGCTTTAATTTGTAAGGAGGGCAAAAAGAATCTTGACTAGTACAGACCCATGAAAAGACTACAGAAATAATAAACTATTCTGTATAAAATATAATGAAGAATTTTCTTGCCCTAAGAGTATAGATAGTATAGACCATAAATAGTAAATTGCACTAAAACTTAATTTTTTATTCACTCTAACAAAAAAGGTAGTGTGGGGGGTAGAAAGATTCCTTGAAAGATTCTTTAAATAGTCAAGAATCTTCCCTGGTTTGCAAAAGACTGTTTAAAAAAATACAAAAAACACTATCTGCAGAGATATATGTACCCCCATGTGGACCCTGGCATATTTACAGTAGTAAAGAGCTGGTAACAACCTAAGTGTCCATCAACAGATGAGTGGATAAAGAAGATGTGATATATACACAAAATGGAATAAAAAAAAGATGAAATCCTTATATTTGCAACGAGATGAATGAACCTAGAAGGAACCATACTTAGTGAGATAAGTCAGAAAAAAGGCAAACATCATATGATTTCATTCATTGTGGTACACAGAGAAACCAAACAAATCAAATCAAACCAAAATAGACTTTTCATCCACAGAGTCAAATTAGTGGACACCAGAGGAAGCGAGTAGAGAGCACAGTATCAGATAAAGTGGTCAACTATGTGATAAAAACAGAATTAGACTGTTGGTAATAAACAACACTGTGGAGCACCCTCGAGGCTCAGGGCTTAAGCTCAGCCTGGAGCATAGTACACATACAGCCCAAGGATGGTGGTTTGAGGCTGAGACCAGGGAGTAACTAAAATAAACAATTAACTAAATAAAATGCTTCTTCCTCCTCTTTCTTCCTTCCTGCCTGCTGCCTGTCTGCTTTCCTTCCTCTTAAAAACCAAAGCTAAACAAAAACCACTATGTATTTTATACAGATGTTGATTTACAATGATGTACGCCTTAAACCTATAATGTTAAAATGCACTGTTTCTTCAATAAAATTTGAAAAATAAAGTTACTTGGCAGCTCCAGTCCCTGTGGCCTAGGGGATAAGACCAGCTCTCCCAGTTCACATACATCTCAAAGTCCCAGGTTCGTGACCCAGGCTGGGGAGAAAAACCAAGATGAACAACTAAATAAAATAAATAAGTGCTTCTTCCTTCTCTTTCTCCTGCCTGGACCTTTCCTTTAAAAAAAAAAAAAAAAAGTTACTGAATTTTAAAAAAATTTTACTCCATAAGTCCTAAAATATTCACAAAGGAAAATTTACAGAATTATCTTTTCATTGAAAGACTATCCACTACTTCTTATATTCTATCAATCACGGTACTAAGCAAGTACTGATTGAGAATAAGGAGAAAACAGTGATTCTGATAATACCATGTCATATTGCTACAACTAAGACTTGCTTCAAGTAACAAATGCAGCAGAATCATCAGAGCTCTTCCTATTGCTGTTCCTCTCTTTCCGTGAAATTATCGGTCCACTAAAAATACAGCTTGCTCACCTACAACCTGGCTGCCCAACAGAACTGTTCAATAGCAGCTCACATGGGGCTGGTGGGTCTAGAGTAGAGAGCAAAGTTAGACTTACAAGTCATTTTTAACCTGACAGATCAGTGCCTCATCTACAGCCTCTAACAAGTGGATATTAAGAGACAAGAGACCTCCACTGTCAGCAAAACAAAGGCAAGGGAGCGGTATCTTTCCTTGGTTTTTAGGACCTTTGGTTCTGGTACAGATCCTACAGCATGCTCTATGGCACAACTCTGATTTCTCAGTAGCATGAAGAAAATGACAAAGACACCTACCACACATGCTGCCTGTCACACAGGAAATGCCTGTTCAATGAACACATGACTAATAGAGGAAGGACAGACAAGGCTGGCAGAATAGGAAAGTCTCATCCCTTGAGTACATGCTCCTGTGGCACTGTATACATATCCTCTCTTATTTTCCATCTTTCGTACAGTATCAGTATTTACCAGCCTTCTTTTACAGATGGAAGAAGTAGTCCTAAGGAAGAATAAGGAAGAATAATTAACTTGCATGGGTCACTCAACTTGTGACATGTGGTAAAACCGATTTCTCAACAAATATAACCAATGTATCCTGAATCAATTACTAGATAGGCTCAAACACACCAGTACTTGTATTATAGCATTGAAAAAAAAAAGAAAAATCCCCTATTTTTCATTATTACATCACAGCATAGTTTTAAGGAAGCCTATGGAAAAAATAAATGACTCAGCTAAGTGATTTCCAAAACTGCATATTTGATATATTGCTTTCAAGATTTAATTTTATTCCAGAAATAACAAAAAGGCCCAAAAAAACTGAAATCCACATTACATGAAGAGATGTTTTTCTTGAATTTTTGCAGGCTCAATTCCCTTCAAAGCTGTGCCTTCTTAGGGGGTTAGAGAGGGGGGAGGAAGGGCTGGAAGCAACACAGCTTTGTGGAAACTAAGAGTGGGATGTACACTGAATGCCCGCTAGAAACCAGTCACACAGCATTATTCAGCAAAAAAGCACGCTGCTTTTACTTACAAGTCATTTTTGAACACGACAGATTTTCACAGCAGTAACATCTAGTTCTCCACAGCAGCTCTACAGGAAACAAAAAGCCCAAGGATTTTTAGAGAAATATGTTTATAGTTTGATTTTTGAGAAGGAAAAGCTCTTGCATAAAAGTTTCAAGTTAGTTTTTAAATTCGTGACTGAAGTTTTTTGTTTTTGTTTTTTTAAGGGTAGTTTTAAAATTAAAAATCCAAGAATGTTCACATCAATGATGAATTAGATTATATATTTTATAATAGAATGATACTTAGTTTATCACTATGGAGCAGCTTTCTATTACAGAATCACCTGGGTAGTTATCGAAAAACTATAAAAGCAAGAATGAAATCTTTCTGTTGGAAAAGAAATCAAAGCACTAAAAATTCTGATAAAATTTATAGCTGGCAAATATATTTCATTGTTTTTTATTTCAACTGAATGGATATGTGCAAGCATTCTATTTAATCACACATCTAAATTTTCCTAAATAATCCTAATTTCATATATTCTGTTCCACTCTTAAAGTAACACTTATATTTGTCAGGTGCACTTATTTGCTTAAGACATAACTAAAACATTCTCTCAAATCTGGAGTCTAAGAGAAAGTTTAAGAAATAATGTGTAAAAGACTGTATGGTAAGAAATTTTAACACAATAATGAAGAATTCAAAGAAGACTTAAGCAAAAAACAAAAGACATGCCATGGTTATGGACAGAAGAGTCCATTCTAAAGACTTTTTTCTCCAAGTTAATTAATGTAAGCAACTAGCAGGATTTTTGGTTTGTTTATGTTGATTCTTAACTTCATATGGAAAAATAACAAAGAATAAACAAGAATAGTTGGAGAAAAAGATTTTTCTTAAAAGAGCTCTAATGAGTTAGCATTACCAGATATTAAAATATACTAAAAGACCTCCATTTCTTACAAAGATAGTTCCTGCACCTGACAGAAATATATACAACAGAGGTTATGAAATAGACCCAGAAACATCCAGAAATGCAATGATAAAAATGATAAACCAGAGTGTTCCCACGTGGCTCAGATGGGTGAGATATAGGCCCCGACAGTCAAAGACCTAGGTTCAAGACAGGGACCAGAGATCAGAGTCAGGATGGAGAACTGATTGGAGCAGGATCCACATACTCCCCACAGAGCAACTAGGAATTCACCTGTCTCCAGAAACTAACAATGAGGAAAAGTCGGCACAGAGGCTGTAAAGACACAGCAGCAATCACCACTACAAAATGTAAGTGAAAACATCAGGGTTCAGAGTTACACCTTAGATTTGGTTGTTGGGCCACGGTGGAGTGAGTGGAACTGTGGGTAGAACCAGACCTCCTAGGAATCACAAAAGCAGCAGAAAACCCAACCAGCGGAATCAGGTCACGGAGTGGGGGGAGAGGGTTTAGGGGCAGGGTGGAAGGAAAACCAGTGCCCCAATGGTTTGAATGGGAGGACCAGCAGAAAATTACACTGGGCACCACCAAAACAGGAAGGTAACTAAGGGAATGCCCCCACACCCAAACCACCTTCTATCATACTGCACTGGAGTTACAGGACCCGCTCACTGGAAATCCCCCTCCCTGACTTCAAGGAAGAGCAAAGTCTCCCAGAGGAAGAACCCGCTAATACTATCCACTGGCGCCACCCTGTGGGTGGAGGCAAAACTGCAACCTGACTGTGAATTGTGGGTCAAGGAGTGGTCTCTTTGGTTCAGAGCTGGGACAGTGGAAGAAGATACACCATTCCACACACAAATTCCAACCCCATGGACTGAAGTCTCGAGCCCCAACAGAGAGCCTACATAAGAACTTCAACAAGATCAACAGTGGTGATGCCACAAAACTCAAGAAATTCCATTGTTCAAACCAAGATCTAGGCTTATTCAATTCAACTCAATACCCTACACAAGGTCATCAGTGCAGGGAAACCTAATACACAGAATCATAAACAGAATGCCAAACAGAGCAAAGACCCTGAGAAATATACGCAAAATGACAGATCCAATTAAAAACCCAGGGGAAACCCAGGGAACTATGAATAAATAGACATGCAAACTACCTGACAATGAATTTAGGGCAACAGTGCATAATAATAGAAAACAAATAATAGAAAAAAAACAGGAAGAAAAAGAGAACAACAAAAGAGAAGAAATGAAGCAAGATAGCAAAGAAATGACAAACATGATGACTAAACTAAAGAATTCAGGAGTGTCTGTCTCAAGAATAAGCTGGATGAAGCCACCAATAGAATCAGTGAACTAGAAAAGAGGGCAGTGGAAAGTACTCAAGAAAATCAGCAAAGACATAAAAGAATGCAAAGAAATGAAGACAGCATTTGAGACCTAAGGGATAATGTCTAAAGGAACAACAATGACATCACGAGGTCCTCAGAAAGAGAAGAGAGAAAAGGAGGCAGAGCTGTATTTGAAGAAATGAAAGCTGAGAAATTCCCTAACCTGAAGAATGAAGCAAGCCTCCAGTTTCAGGAAGTTCCAAGACTTCCTAATAAAATAAACGATGTACACCTACACATAGGGCCATCAAACTGTAAAAAAAAATGCAAGATAAAGATGCATCTTACAAGGAGGCAGAGAAAAATAAGTAAGATACAAAGAAGTCCCCATAAGATTGTCAAATTTCTCAACTAAAATGCTACAGACCAGTAGGGAATGGTATGACGTATACAAAGTGCTGAAAGAAAAGGATTTTCAACCAACGATCTATACCCAATGAGAATATCACTCAAAACTGAAAGAATGGTGAAAGCTTTTCACATAAGCAAAAGTTCAAGGAACTCATAACAACACCAGCTCTACAAAATACACTAAAGGATGATCTATAAAGTGTAAAGAAACCCCACTGAAAAAAAGTAAGATAGCGAATATAAAAAATGGCAAGGAAAAGAAGAAAAAAAAACATGGGTGGTTAGATGAGTATAAAACTAATCTACTTTCAAATAAAAACAGGAAATAAACACAAAATTTCTAATGCTAACTTCAGGATAACATCAAAATGTATCTCCAGGAAAAAAGCAAAGAAAACAAAATGGGAAACCAATCAAAACATAGTTACACCAATCACATCTAAGAAAAGAGAAGAACAAAGGCACTGTCTGGAATACCCAGAAGACAAATTATAAAATGACAATAAACAGCTACATATCAATAATGACTAATGGACTAAACTAAAAAGTCAAATGACACAATGTGCCCGAATGGATTACAAAGCATAACTCAAGCTTCTAATGCATTCAGAAAATTCACATTCTTTTAAAAAAAAAAACAATCAAAGTCAATGACTGAAAGACAATCCTACAGTCAAATGGCAACAACAAAAAAGCAGAAACAGACAAACTTATTTAGGATAAAACAGAGGATCAACTAAAAAGCATAACAAAAGACAGAGATGCACATTATATCATGCTCAAGTGGTAAATCCAACACGAAGACATAATGTTTATCAACATATATGCACCAAATGAAGGAGCATCAAAATATATTAAGTATTATTAGAACAAGAGACATCAACAGAAATACAGTAATAGTAGGAGACTTCGACACTCCACTACCAACAATGGACAGATAAACCAGGCAGAAAATTAACAGGGGAAAAAAGCAGCTTTAAATGACCATTTGGAACAGTTAAGTCTAATAGACCTATACCAAACACTTCATTCAATGATTACTGACTTCACTTTCTTCTCAAGTGTTCATGGAACATTCTCAAGGATAGATCATATGTTGGGACACAAAACAATCCTCAACAAATTTGTTGACACGAACTGTTCAAAATAGGAAATGTCAGGAAGTAATTTCTGGCTGTCTAGAGCTGGAATGGAGGGGGAAAGTAAAGGGAATGGGGAATAACTGCTATTGGGTACAGGTTTTTTGGGGGAAATGAAAACCTTCTAAAATTATAGTAATAGTTACATAAATCAGCAAATTCTACTACATATCCCCCCAAATACTTTTATTTAAATTGAATATTAAAATATTCTATAAAATGTTTATATAAAAAAGTAGAAACGTGTACTTTTGGTTGTATGGTATATAAATTATACCTCAATATTCATTTTTTAAAAAGTCTTACAGAGAAGATAGTAAAAAGGCCCAAATCAAGCTTTTCTGAAGATGAAAACTTATAAGGAGATGAAAAACACAGTGGATGAGATTAATGGCTGATAAGAAAATAGGAACTGTTAGAGAACATGAAGATAGCAGTGAACCTATCTGAACAAAACAGAGCAAGAGAAAAATGTTTTTAAATGAAAACAGGATCAGTGAGCTATGAAAGAGCTTAAAATAGTCTAATATAGATTAACTAATTGTATATTAAGGAAAAAGGACAGACAGAAGAAATATTTAAAGGAATAATGACTGGAAATTTTCTAAATTGATTAACCAGTGATTTAAAAAAAATCTATAGCCAAAGAAAGGCCCCACAGTGGCTCAAATAGCTAAAGCATGGGCTATGAAAGTGATGGACCCAGGTTCGAGTCCCAGGACTAGAGGTGGCCAAGAGAAAAAAAATGCTGCCAGAGAAAATCGTACAAATATATCACATTCAGAGAAACAAAGATAAATATATCAGATTTCTTTTTAGAACCAGTACAAGTGATAAAACAGCAGAGCAACATCATTAAAAATTCTCAAAGGAAAAGCCAACCCTGAATTCTATACTAAGCAACAATATTTTCAAAAATGAAAGCATAACAAAGACATTTAGACATTCAAAAGATGAAAGATTTCATCATTAGCAAACCTGTATTATTAAAAAACCTTTCTTAATTCCTTCAGGCAGAAGGAAATGATACCACTTGGAAATCTGTGTTTATACAAGGAATAAGAGCACTAAATACGATAACTACATGATGAGCAAATTATGATTTTTCTTATTTAAATCTCTTAAAAAAAGATGATTGTGTTAACAAAAATAATAATGTGCTGGGGTTTATCATATATATATATATATATATATATACGCAAATGCATGAGAAAAATAATATAAGAGCCAGGAAGGAGGGAAAAATGAAGGAAACAACGTAAGAATTCCTTAATAACTCGGGTCTAATTATGACTTAAAATCCAGAAGCCACAGAGAAAAGATGAACAAGTTCAGCTATAAATTTGGCATGGTAAACACATATTATCACTAAAATGAGAAAAAAATAAATAAATTAAATGTTAATTAGAAAATATTTGTAAATTGTCACAGAAAATAATTTCCCGGATATTTAAAGAGTCTAATGCATTAAAATTGGAAACGGCCAACACAGAGCAGAAACATGGACAAATATTGATAGCCGCTTTTCAGAAACTTTACCTGAGTTCATAAGAGAAATACAAATGAAAACTACATCAACACTGTATTTTCTACCTATCAGAGGCAAAAATTCATAACTCTGTTAACCCACTTTGTTTTGTTGGTAAAGTTAAAAACAAGTTATCTCATACACTACTAGTGGGATAGTTAATGGGTATAACATCTAACAATATTAAAAATGTATAACTCTCTAGCCCATTTTTGACAAGTAATCTCCTATCACATATGTATACGTGTGAAATGACATGTAAGATTTTTAATGACATTTTTATACCAAAAGACTGAAAATAATCTAAATGAATATCCATAAAGGCTTGATTAAAGATCTTATATACATTATGAAGTTGAATTCTACACAGTTAAAACAAAAAATAAGTCTCTCACCACTTCTATTTAACATACTAGAGGGTCCTAATCAAAGCAGTTAGTCAAGAAGAAATAAAAGCAATCAAACTTTATGCAAATGAATGTATATACATTCTTCTTAGTACCTGACCCTCAGGGAAGTAAAAACATTCTATGTCTATACAAAGGAAGAGATTATACTATATATTTAGACATAAATCTATAATAAAGATTCCAGTGTGCCCTGGTGGCCCAGCAGTTTAAACAGAGCACAGTTCACAGCTCTCCAATTCAAGACCCAGGGTTGGGGAAACCAATACCGAACAACTAAATAAAATGAAATGCTGCTTCTAAGCTCTCTTCCTGTCTGCCTACCTGCTTTCATTCCTGCCTATCCCTTACCTTAAAAAAAAAAATTCCACTAGAAAAAAGTAATACTATTTGTAATGTCTATTTCGATATAAAAACATATTTCTCTGCACATATATCTATGTATAAAAATATGCAGTAAACAAGCTAAACAAGCTAAAAAGCTAAATGTTATAGTCATTCAGGATGTTCAAATATTTCTGGCTCCCTGCCTAACAGGCACATTACTGCCCCCTTGAGGTTGGGTGGGGCTGTGTGATTCATTCTGCCCCAAGTTGAGTGGAAAAGAGCATTTAACTGCTGATGCAAGACACTCCATCCAAGCATTTTTCCTCTGGCACAGAGACCCTTTGCTATCCATCAGCCTAAATCCTCAAGCAATTATGAAAACAGAACCCCCACCCCCCCCACCCCCGCTGCTGACCCACAGTGGATGTGAAACAGAAACAAGAATTAAAACTTTGTTGAAGGTGATGCAATGTGGGGAGTTTATAATTATATAACCAAGACTAATAGAGATTATTTTCTGTGTTGTTTCTTTTATAAATAATGGGCACCTCTATCTTAGAAACTTTATTTAGGGATGACACAGATTCCAACATCAAACAAGAGTGACACACAGAGGCTATAATCATTACTTCTGGATCCAAAGCAAAAGCATCATTCATTAGGATCCCCCAGCTGCTTTTGTCCAGATTCTGTGCTCCTCCAGTAACTGAAGAGCAGTGAAAACAGTGAGGTGCAGAACAGCGGGGGAAATGTGCTGTGATCTGCATGAGAAGATGGATACAACAACCGTGGGGACACCGTAAACACATGAGCAGCCTCTGGAAGGACACAGAGGCAGTTAGTGATGTCAATTGATTCTGGGAGGAAAACAGGTAGCTAGGCAACAGGGAAGGCGAGAATCACTGTGTGGCTTACGCTTCTGCATCTTCACATTTTGAACTATGTGCATGTATTATCTATTCGAAACACAAGATCAGATGAAAAAGAAACAAGAAACCTCAGGTGAAGGAGTCTAACACCAAGTGCTGTTTGGTGAGCTACATCTCAAAACACAGGAAAAAACCTAATAAAGGAACTTGCCCAGACCAATAACAAATGTGACATGAACCCAGAATTATGAGACCATGAAACATGCTGAATGGAGAATAAAGCTCTCCTTTCTCAAGAAAGTTCTAAAAGCTGCCTACTAATTTTTTCTACTAATGCTTCCCAAGTAATGGCTGCATTCATGAATCTTAATCCCATGTAAAAGCTCCAGCATTGTGAAATTCCACCTCTCACAAGAGTAGCAGCATGACTTTCTTATTTCTTCCCTGCACCTGAGAACAATAAACAGAATCCTTGTTTCCATAGAAAAATGCAAAGGGATTATATAGGGTTTTAATAAGGGAAAAGCATCCCCAAAGGTAGGAAACCAGCACTTACTGACACCATATATGGTAAACTGTGATCTCTCCACTTTGTCTCTACGTAACACAGTGTATCTTTGTATACACCTATGCACAGATTATGAATGCTGGAGCAGGCATGCACTGGTGGAATATAGGTTCAGCGCAGTCCGCATACATCCCAAGGACCAGGGTTCACATCCTAGCTGGGGGTGGGATAACGACCAAAAATGAACCAAAACACAGTGCTTCTTTCTCCCCTCTGCCTGACTGCCTCTGAGCTACTTCATTCCCGCCTGCACCTTTTCCTTTAAAAATAAAAATAAATAGGTTGCGCCCTGGTGGCCTAGCAGTCTAATACACCCTGGGAGCAGTCCTACATATATCCCAAGGTCCCAGGTTTAAGACCTGGGGTCACGGTGGAAAACCAATGTTAACTAAATAAAAATAAATCACTGCTTGAGCAATGAAATCAGTAGATTTATCTTGAAACATTCCCAAGACACCTAACACATCTAAGTGGAAATAAAGACGTGAGGCAGTTGACTTTGTGTGCACAGACGACTCCATTTAGTGGAGTTCCTGGAAGCGGACCTTGCTGGAATTCAAAGTCTCCAAAAGATGCAGCCAAGTCCTTTAACTGGCAAGGGCTAAGCTCTTCAGTCACCTGACAGTCACTGAAGTTAGGGTTTGTGGCCATAATTCTTCTATATGCTAATTACATAATTGTCAGTCATACCTCCAAGGTACAGTGATGTTTATAAAGCCTTTTGTAAAAATCAAGGAATTCCAATTATCCTCAACTGCACACTGACCATCCCCTAAACATTCTTAAACAATTCCATGAAAAGGTCTCATTAAGCTTGCATTTTTAAATGCAGCTTAGTAGCCTCCCATTAGTTATGTCCAGCAAATTCACCCTAGCACATGCCACCTATATACCACATTCAACTCAGAATAATGGCTGAGTGCCAACTAGCTAAGAACCCACAATAGTAGCACTACCAGCACACAAGAAAAAGTTAGCACTACAGCAAACACAGGAGACACGCTAAATGCTCCCCCATACCCTCTCTTCTCTCGGCACACTTTCCAATAATTGCACCGTTTTTTCAGGGCTTTTTCTGGCTGAGGCCATACACACAGCAATTCAAAATTATTAGCATTCATCTCTCTGAGTTACTGGGGCATGAAAATCTCAGTCGTCTCCACCTTCCTTTGCTCTATACTGATTCCCAGAGTTCTCCTGTGGGCTCCAAGTGCAGCGTGACCCTGTACAGTAGTAACTTGCTTAATAAAGGGCCCTGTAGGCTCTGGTTCCAGACACCTCACTTCCTCATACCCCTTTGACAGCCTGGGTCATCTCCCAAAAGAAAGGACTTCTGTTGGTATACCTGACTCAATCATCTCTAGGGGAACCCAAAGCAGGGCCCTGACTGCAGTCTTAGATATGCATATTTATAGTAATATATTTCAAAGCCCATATAATTATAACAAAGTAGTACTACATAGAATGGGGTGTGTATTAGAAATGCAAAAAAAAATTGAAATTTTTTTTTAATTTTTAAATTTTAAAGCATTATTAAAAATTGCTTTTGCAGCATAAAATAAAACTTATTCTATTCATAGATCTCCATAGTATGTTTGCTGTCTTGAAATCGTTTTGGAAGAGTCTTTAATACAGGTTTTTGATGTTTTTTTTAAGTCCAAGTTTATTGATTAGCCTTCAGAATGTCCTGTGTTTTTGATTTTGGAAATTCACAAGTTTCACATTAAGAAAATAAACTCCTTTAGCACTGTAGCTAGAAACAATTGTCTTCTGAATCCACAAATTTAACCTCTAAAATTTTATTTAATCAGAATGACCTGAATATGTTCAAACAGACAAAGGATGTTTTCATATCTATATTTCTCTTCTAGCCTACCTAAGAAACAGAGGTTTCATTAAAATTAAGTAATATTTTTCTTTTTAAAACAAAGTTAGAATTCAGTTTGTGCTAAGTGTCATGTCTTAATGCTTATGATTAGGGAGTACTTCCCCGAGGTTGGTGGAAAGTTCATCCCAGGTCCCAACCACCACTAACACAGACACAGAGACACAGACACACACACACACACACAGAAACACACACACACACGCACACGTACCACCACCCCCCTCAGCTGCCATGGCAGGAGCAGCAATGGTGCGAGTTAAAAGGAGACTGTGTTACTGCGATCGAGAACAGATCCTACTCATTCTGGACAGGAAAATAAGAGAAGCTTAATAATCAAGTTCAAGCCTCCTTCCCAAGGATTCCACTCATACAAAGGCATCCATCTCTGAGTGCTCATGCCATTCACAGAGAAGCTCCTTTATGTGAGAAAAAGATACCTGTCACCACTATATTCATGTGCTAGCACCAATTCCCAGAGATCAAGGGTCATGTCTGAAATCTCTATTGCAGCTCTTTGCAGCAGCCACTGCAAGAATCAGACTTTATAAAACGCACTGAGAGAATCCGTGAGTCAAACTCAGTCACAATAGTTTAAAATTAGAATATATTAGACCCCCAACCTCGCTTGTATTTGCTAGCTAAATTCTAAGCTTTCCTGACAGTTTATTGTCAAAAAAGAAAGAAATGCATGTTAAGATGCTACAATTTCATGTCTCAGGTGCTTCCAACCAGCTATCAAATGACAGTAAAACAATAAAACATTCCAAGAGCAGACTGAGAATAGTTCCCAAATATGTAAAACCATGTTAATTCTGTTATACATTCATGTCAAAGCAATTCTTCCTCAGCACCTATAAAAGAATGTGAAAATCAAATGCTTTTCAGTTCAAGTCACACACACCAAATCTAGTTCCTAAAATATTTAGTGATCTTCATCTGTAGTGCCTTCAATTTAAGACAAAATAGTCAGCTTAAAAGATGCTCTGTAATTATTTACCAGCGAATAAGATATTCATAAGAATAAATAAGGTATCTCATTTTAAATTATGTCCTCTGAGATACTTGGAGATTCAAATTAGATAGGGAATTAATTAGAATACAGGCTTTCATTTGGGCTGAGTTTTAGTAGAGATAGGGTTTTCAGTAAATTATCTGTATAAAGTTTTCAATATATATTAATACATATAGTTTATATATAGTTAATATATTAATTATGCATTTAGATATATAGAGATAGATAGATAAAGATTCCCCAACTTATTTCTTTTAAAAGTCAGCACACGCAGCATGACCTACTGATCTAGCACACCAGGGGTACAGTCTCAATATATCCCAAGGTCGCAGGTTCAAGACCCAGGGCCAAAAGGGAACAGCCAGAATGAACTATATAAAAATAAAAATATAAAGTGTTTCTCCCTCCTCTCTCTTCCTGCCTGCCTGCTTACTTGCCTTCATTTTTACCTGTACTTTTTCTTTAGGGGAAAAAAAAAAGTTAACACACAGGAGAAAAGTTAACCATAAGACATTTTCATCACATACTGGGTAAAATAACTCATTTTGTGTAAGAATTGCCAAGTGGCATTCCCATCACAAAATTCTCTCAAATGGACATTGTTTAAACAAAGAAAAGAGAAATATACACAGTGACTGAATCCTTCATTACCGGTCTTCATTGAGATGATGACTTAAAAGTTTATTCCTTCAGAGATAAGACGAATGTTATACATCTTCACTACGGCAGCCCCCCTGCAACACTTGGCCCAATCCCTTGTTCACAGCAGTTGCTCAATCAATATTTGTTGAATGTATGCACTAATTCTATAGCATGATTTATACAAACACAAATGAGTATAAATGAGCAAAATGTAAAGAGCGATTCAGTAGAGATGGCCCTAAGTTAGAGGGCTTTACAGAATTCAGGATGTGTAGTGATATTATTGAATTATGGATTGGGTATAAAAAGATCAATGTCATAAATTGCATAGCAGTGCCAAGAAAGTAATTTTACTTTCAAATTAGAACTTGAAGGAATAACAAATATCATTGACATCAAGAACAAGATGTTTTTCTCTTGTGAAAAGTATACTGCCAACCAAGTTTTAATGGTATGAAAATGAACTACCTGAGAAATGAAGTCAATAAGGGATATTATGCAATGGAATAAATTTTACCTGGCCTACCTTCCTCAGTTTTTCAGACTCAAAGACTGGGATCAAATTTTTTAACTAACTGGTGAATAATGCACACTAAGAGAGCCGCTCTTCTAGAATATAAATGATATTAAGTATTAAAGGGGTGTATCCTGGTGAAGTAGTCATTAGATCAACAGCCCCCAAAGAGTTCAGCCCACATACCCCTGGGTTCAAGTCCCACATGGGGGGAGGCGGCAGCGGGGGGCATTGTAGAGGCAGGGTACACACAACCAGTGTGAACAACTAAATAAAAATAAAATAAAATTTTTCCTCCTCCTCTCTCTGACTGCCTGCCTGCCTGCCTACTCACCTTCATTCCTGCCTGCACCTTTCCTTTAGGGGAAAAAAATATTTTTTAAGTAGCTGAATTAAAAAAAAGAGAGAGAGAGAAAAGGCAGAGATTTTTTTAATTGTCTAGATTTGTTCTTTGGATAATTGACCTTACATGAGGAATTTAAAAATGAAAGAGAATCAGAATACTTTAAATAAGAACTTCCCTGTTCCTAAAGTTTAAATTGGCATTTCATGATATTTTCAAACTCTTGTCAAACACAATAAAGATATAAGATTGTCCATTAAACCAAGAAATGCCTAAAAAGAACTAAATATCAGGAGGGGAAGGATCAAGAATAGCTGTTTTAACTCAAAGTATCTTTTCAGCAAGAGCCTACAAAAGTGAGATTCCATAAAAACAAAAAAGCTTAGTATTACCAAAAATACCCACCATTCTAAACATTGCATTCATAATTAACCCAATAAAATATCACGTAAAATACTTTCAGCATTGTTTACACACAGAAACCAGCAAAACTTTTCATGTAAAGAAACATTTCAACTTAAGTTGCAAACATAAGATATTCTACAGTTAAAGAAAATTACATCTGCTACCTATGGCTAAATTTAAGACAAGTCAACAGGAAAGGACGGAACCAAGAACCAACAGATTAAATCTACAGTTTTAAAATCATCAGAAAGAACCGCAAAGTAGTCAATGATCTGAATACCTTTGTCGGAGCAGTATCCATGAAAAGCTATAGAGAAAAGAAAGAGAGAAGGGCGTAAAACTTTCATATAAACTAGAACCCAGTTGAGATGTACACATTCTAATTAAATATCCTTGTATTTAAGAAGTCAAAATCCATCTTATTCTGGAAAATGCCTTCTCAGGTAATTAATACCTGCCTAATATGGTATCAGCACTTCATACAAAACTAGAAATCAAGGCACTAACCTGGGAAGCTAAATAACAGAAGAATTAAAGAGACAATATTTGAAGACTGGAGAGGTCAGGCAGTTTGTCTCTAGTAAAATCTAGTACAAAGCCTTTACCTACAGTCACCCAAAAAGGTATCTGTCCTAAGTAATGAGTGGCTTTGATATTCAGATAAACCAGTCTCTCCATGTTTTCCATTTCAACCCACAGATAATTATAAAAGTCATTTTAATGGGAACACTTAAAGAATTTACCAAAGATATAAATAACCTGTAGCTAGAATGGGAAGGAGAACACTGGCTACTAACACTTTTTCCTTATATAATAAAAAAAGATGTAAAGATACAATTTTTTATTTAATAAGACGGCTGACTCCCCGCCTTGCCGAATAAATTGGTGCTCTCAGCTACACAGTAAGCCTGGAAAACTCCTCTGAAAAACAAAACACCCTGTCTGTCAGTAATACGCACCACCTGTATCAAATTTGGATCTGTGGAATAATCTTTTAAAACCGATTACCAGAGCACAGGCATGATTTCAACTCACCACTCTGAAAAATGTATATTCTATCAGTAAAAAATGTTAACGTCTGTTTTATTTTCTACAACCCTCCACCTGAGGCTCTCCCAGGAGGCCTTTGCATTTGTAAGGAGACCCACCCCTCCCCCAATAAGATTAGCTGCAATTTAATTAGGCAGTATGCAAAGGCTTCAGTAAAATAAAAATACATAATTGTCTCAGAAATGGAGGAGTGGCTTTGGTTTATTCTTCCTCTAATAGTGAATCTGTAAAGAGAAACCGAAACGCTGTCTCCCAGATGATACACCAGGCGCCAACACCGAGTGGCCTCATCAGCAGCGTGCAGGCCTGAAGATCACTCTGGGAAGCAGGGACACGCTGCAATCTCACCAGGGAGGTTTGTTGGCCCTTTGTGCAAACACACATGAGGGGGAAGTGTTTGCTTCTGGGCCCCAAATCCTTCCATGACAACTGTCTGAGCTGCCCTCTGAATCTGGGCTGGCCCAGGGCTGCACTTGTCACAGACATGGGGGATCCTGTATGGGGAGTCCTGCCCAGAGGCACCAAACCGGGCACTTCCCTACATCCCTTTCGTTCCATCCCCTCAACCACTGGGGAAGCAGAGGAAAGAATGGAGCTTCCCAAGTTATTGATCATCCTGCTTGTTCAACCCCTCTGTGGACACACAAGACTCACTTTCCCTGGTGCAAAACCACTAGAATTAGCTCCTCGAAAACCACCATCCAAGGTTTTCTTCCCCAAAGATGTCAACCATCATATGGCTCCTCTCTATGCTAGTTCTCCCAAAGACTCTCCAAGTTCTATCTGATCAATTAGCACAGAAAACAGACTCCAAGAGAGCAGGGATATCTCCAGGAGCAATTTAGTTTTAGCAGATGAGGGTGGGGAGACCCCAACAATGCTAAGCAAAGTTACTATTCATTACATATTTTGAATGAATGAAATATCTGGAAAATTTGAGCTGTGATGACAATTTGGAAAAAGTCACATGACCTGAAAGGCTTGAATTATAGACCTGGTTTATTTTCCCAAATTCACTAGATAATTACTCATCTCTTTAATTCATACTAATTACTGAGTCTCTACAGTGACACTCTCTGCTAGCCTAGGGAACACAGGACTTTAAATGGATGTTCAGTAAATCATTTATGTACAACTCTAAAGTAGCTTAATCTGACAGAGAGAAAAAAAGTCAGGGAGTCAAGGCTTTGCCAAAAAGAAACAACATCGATTTGGCAAAAACTTACTTATCTCTGATCTTGGTTTCTTCAGAGGGAAAAGTTGTCAACTGTGGTATTTCTGGATGATTTCTCCAAATTCTCTCAAAAAATACACCTGTCCTAGCAATTCAGAGAGCCCCAGAGACTCTCAGAAACTTCCATGAATGCCTTCCTTCCATCCTAAAGATCTACAATGTGGCTGCATTCCAGCTCCCCCTAGCCCCAGCAGGAAATGCAAGAATTCAGTCCCATTCAAAGGCACAGAGAAGTCAAGAGGCACATCCTGGCATCAGTGCCATCTCTGTAACGCAGTCACTCCATTTCCCTGCATCTCTAGCCATCTTTACAACCACTGAAGCAGTAACACTGAAACTGTGCTGTTCGTGTACTGTGCTGCAATCCCTAAGTAATTAGATTTAAAACAGAAGACTCACATGATACCATCAAAGTAAAGATGCAGAAGCAGCACATAAATTTAAAAAAGAATAAGCTCACATTATGCACAAATGTAATAGTAAATACAGAAAACAAGTCATAAGCAAGAAAAATGGATAGGGCAGTTTGATAAACTTCAGCTATTGAACCGCAATCATCTACTACATAAAGTCTTGAAGAAAAGTGGACTTATTTCCTCCTTGAATCAGGAAGCCCAGGTAACAGGTAATCCTTTTCTATTAAAAAAATAATAATAATTCTATCACTGCAAACAATGAATATGCATGAATATTTTAGACTAAGCATTCAATAAATATTTGAATAATGAATAAATGAATATATTTCCCTGTCTAAAATGATGCCTAGTGTGGATTTTTTTAATTCTGAAAAGTGGGGGAAGGGGAGAGCAGCGTTTTATCTTTAATTTTATACATCATAATTAGTGTTTTTAAATGACAATCCTGACGATTTTGAAAGCCTCTCCAGTAAAACTATTTATACAGATACTCTTTAAAAGGTAGACTATCATAGTAGACAATGAAACTTGATTTAACTCAAACCACCAAGAATCATTTTTAGTCAGTAGTTTTTACCAATTTTCTTTCCAGTCAGAAATTTAAAAGATGAAAAAGTGAAATAAATCGCATTTCTGTACAAACTATTAGATCCTTCAAATAATCAGAGACTGTATACAGTAGTATTGTAGTCTAATGTCTTTTTCCTACATTAATAAAGAGGAAAGGAGAACGTGTACTCTCACTTATGGATGGTCTTTCTTAAGAGTTAGGATTATAGAGAGCAGAAAGATTTAGACCTCTGGCCTCAGGAGGTTCAGAGGAGTATAAAAAAATCTGATTGCCCAACATTTTTTCTTGGGTATTTCTCCCATCTTAAATTATATAGTTCTAAATTTAATTGAAAACCCTCTTTTCACGTCCCTTTTTCCTCCAGCTTCCTTGACTAGTAAGCACTCATTCTGATCCTATCTTTGCTCAGTATATCTTTAGCAGTAATGTATACAAGTTTCCCCCTTAATCCAAAAATGGGATGTTTCTATTTGGTTTGCTTTGGTTATTTTTAGGATCCTAGGAATATTATCACCATTCACTTATATGAAAATTTTTTAGCATTCCCAGACCTGAAAAACAGCCTACCAAAGCAAACCAGATAGTAAGTGAACTTTCAGAAAATGGGGGAAATCTCTACAGTCTACACTGTATTAATGACCTTTCATTGCCATGATATGCACTGAAACTGCACCAGGAATACAGTTCAGGTAACAATCCATGTCATTACACATGTCAAGAAGTGAGCAAATGGTCAATCAGAGGTCGAACAGGTTCAGGAAGAAATAAAACCCCCACCAGGTGTGCCAGGATGGCTGCTACACTCTACACAATAATGATCACAACGCAAGGGACGGGACGATCAGAACAAAAATAGGCATCAAACATCCTGTATTAAATACATACATATGCAATATCCTGGTATCTATGGGTATTCAACTTATAGATAAAACAGGCTGCAATAAAAATGGCAAGGAATTAAAGGTATCAAAGGGCAGGTGGCCAGGAGTAACAACACAAATTAGTTTTTATAAACCAAGTCTCATGACAAAAGAATGTTCACACTAAGAACAAGTGCTGGCAAGTGTGTGGAATAATTGTGTGTTGCTAGTAGGGATTCAGCAGCACAGCTGCTTTGGAAAACAAGGTGGCAGATCCTCCAAACACTGAACATGGTCTTACCATACGGTCCAGCAATTCCACTCCTGGTATATTCCCAAAGGTATTGAAAATGTATGCAGGCAAAAACTTCTCCACGAATGTGCATGGCAGCATAATGAATAATCACCAAAAAGTCCACGTTGAATGAATAGCACCATATAGCTGATCTGGCTTTTAACACTTAGTCTCTACAGATAGTCACTCACACATGTTGGTAGGCATGTATACTGGGTAGGAACAGGAAACCTCCCTAAATAACCACCTACTAATTACCAGTAAATAAATCACCATTCAACCATATAATGCAATACCACATAGCCATTAAAAAAGCTGTTCTTACACATATGGCATAATTTCTAGAAACCTGAAGATACACAGAAAATTGAAGGGAAAGATATTACTAGAGAGGGAGACTAACTTTATGTATCTGTTCTGACTTTAAAAATGTACATGCCCCTAGATGGAATGTGAATAGATAAAACAAAGGAACAGATAAAACAAAACTAACCCTGGAACATCAGCAACAGAACTGAGGTTACCAAAGGCAATGGGGCAGGTGCGGGCAAATGGTGGCAGAGCCCATTGGCCAATGATGAAGAACACTTGGTGATTTGGTGGAGGGCATGGTGTGTTGAAATATATCTAAGAAATGGGGAACCTATACAGAGGAAATTACTTTAATGTATAGAATAATTACAATAAAATAATATCTTTAAAAAATCAAGTAGGATTTAAATGAAATAATCCATAATAAAGGTGATATAGGTGATTTGGGGATGCGGGGGGAATGTACATGCACTGCTTTTTTAAGTTAAGGAAACCACTGAGGGAAAAACAAGTTGGGAAGGATGGGACCAGGTGGCCCATATGTGGAGATGAGGCCTCAAGCCTTCCCCATAAGCCCAATACAAAGTAATCCCACTCTACATCCAAATTAGTTTTATATACAATAGCAAAATAGACTGATTTAGCATCACTTTTGTTCAGGAAGTTGAGACTAATACTGTAGGACACCTAGAGAATCCCCAGGGAAAGCTGAACTCCCCTTATTCCTGGGAGCCATCTTACATGGATGCTAGGCCTCTTCCATACTCTGGGCTGGTCCTCTAACAGCTTCTGATTTTATATAGTGCACCAACTCTTTCCTCAATATTTTCTGCCTCATGGTATTTTCTTAAATTAACTCATTGGTCATTTCCTTACAAAAGATAGTCACATGGCATTTTTTTCCTCCATTGGAGAAGAAAGATTCATTCCAATGACTTAGAGTCAAAAACTTCCTTTTTGTCTGGAGATAATTTTAAGTGTTCACCCTTAGGAAACTGCCTAAATAAATCAAACTGTCTAAATAACATCAAACAGTTAAAAACATGTAAATCCACATAAACATTTTTCTGGTTTTATACTTCAAACTGTATCTACTTTGGCCTAAATAGGAATCAGTAAACAAAGGAAGCAGTTTTGTATGTACTAACACAGAGCAATCATTCTGCTAAGAAATACTGTGAAGAAAAATCAATGGGGAAAACATGCTGTATGCTACTGTGCTACAATATGGGAGAACATACAGGTGTGTGTACAGCTAGCCTATTTCTGGAAGGATTCACAAGAAACTGGGAACCCAACTTGCCTCTGGGGAAAAACACTGGTAAATTGAAACCAACTTTTCATTCCATACTCCTGTGTGTCTTTACAAATCCATTTTGTACCATGTTAGTGGCCTAAAATTAAATGTTGTTATACAAAGTTCCTTTGAAGCGGTATAAATAAGAAGTATAAGCAATGTGTGGGTTTTCTTTCTTCTCTTCCCCACACCTCCTCCCCAAGCCAGTGCACAGGTTGGTGGGACCTAGCTGACCTACCACAGCCGCCACATGTGTCCAGTGGACCCTGGCAGGACAAGGCCTGACACAATACTTAGGGCAAGCCCTTCCTCGACGTCCCGGATTCCCCACCACCCAATTTAAGAAAACTTCTACCCTCAGTTTTGCTTTAAAAGAATCCTCGGCGTGCCCTGGTGGCCTAGTGAATAACTCCACTGCCTCTGGCTGACGCTGTCCGACTTACATCCCAAGAAACCAGGCTCTCGTTCAGGAACCCGAGAAAACAACCAAGATAAACAACTAAATAAAATAAATAATGTAAGAAGAGGAAGAAATGCCCCTTCCTCCTTCCCTCTTACTGCCTACCCCTTTTCTTAAAAAAGAAAAAAAAAAGAATCTTAGTTTTCACACCAACAACCTAGCAGGTAAGCCAAGCTCAGCGGTTTACAAAGCGACTCTATGTACACCATCACATCTCATGCCTTCTCAGGCCTCACTGTCAATTCTGTCACGCCAACCACCGCCGGATTGAATTTTATCAGCCTTCAAGAACTGTAGAATCAGCAACGAAAGAGAAAACTGCTGGCAAAAGGCTACTTTTCGACCTGCTCTGGCGGGCGGCGACAGTTCAAAAGTGACTATTCTGGGTCTTCCGCATGCCCGCCTGTGCAAATGCCATCAACTTGGCCCTTCCCATCAGGAGCGCTGGAGGCGGGTATCGAGTGTGAGTTCAGGCCTAGGGGTAGGTGTAGGTCGGGGCTTGTCTAGGCCGGCCGCACGACGGGGTAAGACGGGATCAACGCCGCGCCCGGCGCGCTCGGGACTCCTCAGGGGAACCCACAGCTCAGGCTCGAGGCAGGCCAAGCGCGCTCGCACCCCTAGGACGCGATGCCACCCAAACTTAGTGGACGCCAGCAATTCGGAAAGGTGCCCTCTACGCATCTGGAGCGTGGGAAGGTGAAGAAAGCACAAAGTTACCGCGCACAACTGACGTCGAAAGAGACTCGGGTCACAGGGTGCATCTGGGTACTCAGAGGGGCGCACCCCGGGAATCAAGGGGGTGTGCCCAGGAGTCCACCTCCGGGGGTGTGGTCGGAGGACTAGGGGCGTGCCAGTCGGGCCGCGGTGGATGGGCTCAGGGCCCGTGCAGAGCCACGCTCCGGGATGCCCGCGCGCGTCGGCTCACCGGTGATGTCCAGGTACAGGTCCTCCTGCCCGTCCAGCCCGCGCACCTCCTGCGCCGTGGCGCTGCGGCTCTTCTTCACGCTCGGCGAGGTGGACGAGCTGCGCCGCGAGCTGGGGGGCGCGGCGGCCCAGCTCTGGCGCCGCTCGCTCTTCCGCTTCATGGAGACGAAGGCGGCCGCGGCCCGTCAAGGGGCCCCGAACATGGCCCCGCGCGCCCGCCCGCCGAGGGCCCGCCAGCCCCGCGTGGCGCTCTGCGTTCGGGGACGGCGGGCGCCGGCAGAGCCCGGCGGGAGGCGGCCGCGCAAGAGCCAGAGGAGGGGCCCGGCCCAGCGCGCCCGCCCCGCTCCCTCCGTCAGCCGCCGCGGGACCCGCGCGCAGCCCTGGCTACAGCGCCTCTGGCCGCGGCCGGCGCTCCCCGGCCCGCCCCCAGGTTCCCGCAGCCCGCTAGCGTGGCCGAGGCGACGGTGCTGTCGCCGGCGGCTGGGGCTGCCCGGGGTGACCGCGCACCCACGGAGGTCCGGGACGCTCTGCCTAAGCGGCGGAGCACAGCTGACCGTGGCTCGGGAAGACCCCGGGAGGGCTGCTCGGCGGAGCTTCATTCACAAAAAAGGGCCCACAACCCTCCTCGGGGCCCGCGCACTGAGGTCTTTCATTGGTCGGTGCTGCGTGACGTCACGGAGACGGGGCCTTTCTACAGGCAGGTACCCGGTGACGCCATAAAGAAAAGTCTGAGAGACTCCGCCAATCACAGATAAAGTAAGCCCGCGACCCTCGGCGGTTCTGCAACTTTTGCGTCTTGTGTAACCTTCCCTTCCCTCAGGGCCTAGGCCCGGGTTCCCAACCTCTTTTAGTGAGTCCCTAACGCTCTACATAGTCCTACCCTCGTCATTTCACTTCAACTCTTTGGCAAGTATATATTTTTAAAGTGTTTCTTATCTTCCTTGTCACTTCGCCTAGGGAAAAGGACTCTTGTCCTAGCCAATGGCTTGGAAGAGTACCGACTGATTAAATTTACCACAGCCATATAGACACAAGGTAGAGTTGATTTCAGTACTTAGGAACTATTTAAATCTATACACTATATTTAAGCCTAGCAAGCTTTGTAAACCATCGATAAAACCCCTGGAATCATGGTATACCGGATTTGCACCTCGTGGTTCCTCATCTCAGAATCCAATATCCTTATTGATTCAATAATTTGAGACATCGGTTGCTGTGTTTTTTTTTAACTAAGGTGTCAACTGTTCCAATTCTGAAATATTGAATCAAGTGGCAGATTTAATCCTTGTACTTTTTAACGTTGCAAACCGTAGAGTGCTGTCCCTTTCATTTCCTACTAGGTTGAAATAATGCCTGATCTTTCTGGGATTTAACCGAAGCTATTATGTTGGAGGACAGACTACATTACATAATCCAAAATTCTACGACATCTGGCAAACTATTTCCAATTTTTACCAGCATTTTATCATTTTATCCTACAGTTCTGCAATTACAACCAGCCTCTAAGAAGAGTAAGGAATTTGAGTCACACCCCCGGAAGCCTCTCAGAAATGCAAATATTGACAAATATTTGCTAGTTAACTCCCATTGTTGAAGTCTTTTACCCTAAATGTTAAATGAGGAGAGAAGGGGGCTGGGGAAGCGGGTTCTGTCAGACTGTTTCCGGTTAACGTCTGGCCCTTAAAGATTAGCCACTTAGAGGTCACAAATTTAGTCATCCGATTTCTCCTTTCCCTGTTTCCCCAAGAGAAAATCAGCCAGTGAAAGCCTTAAATTATAAATGGTCGAAGTGTTTCACTCTAGAGCAGCAAAGAGGCGAAAAACCTGGGAGTCTGAAGCACTGAGCAAATGAGTCTTGAAAGCAGAAACCTGTCCCAGGCCCTCTGTGTTAACTGATCAGAGGAGGCCTTTCGGGATGGTTTTGGGCTATTTCCTAGAGTCGCTGAAATTTTGCATGTATAGTTTTGAATAACTCTTGCACAGAATTCATCTCTCTGACTCCCTAGAATTAAAGAAATTCAACAAGATTTTTAAAAAATTATTTATATATTCATCTATTTACTTTGGGAGAATGATTTATCTAAACTAAGACCAAAGAGCCATGAAGTTCACTCATGAGTTTTCTCTCATCTTTAAATAGAGTGTTTAGACAAACAAAATGGCACATGATTTCAATAAAAGAAAAAAGTGTCATAAATACCAATAAGCATTTTGCATATGCGTTTTTGCATCTTCCAAACAATTTTTTGGTTGGTTTTGTTATTCTACCCCTAGAAGAGAAGGGATGTGATTATTCTTTGTAGTTATGCAGATGTAGCTTCCATTCTTGGGTAGAGGAAATTCCTGTGCTAAGTACACACATGTAAGTTTCAAGCCCTATTTATCTTTTGGATTTAGGTCCTATTTAGATAGTGGCACAAAAGTGCTGTTTCTTACTGAATTTTGTGTTGTATGTGGTACTTCTCTTGAACAGTTTGACTCTTCCAAGATTGTATGAGGTGATCACTGGACATGTGTTTTGTTTGCTTGATTGGTTAGTTTGTCCTCCATTGACCATCTGTCATACCATTTTACATGCGTTTATTAGTATATGTTGACAACATTTGATCCCAAACTGTCCTTTCACTGTGAGGACACAGAGACCCACTTAAGTGAAAGTGACTGAACTGAGAGCAAATTCTAAATATTTTGCCTAGGACTCTGGGCTGTGTTTCCCTGAGCTGTCTGAGCTTAGAGAAACAGAGGCATCTGGTTGTAATTCTCAATATTATGGGCAGTACAGTGAAAAGTAAAAACAAAAAAATGAAGGTTTCTCTAAAATATTCCTTTCTTTCCTAGGTAAATTCACCCCAAAAGCAAAACAATTATGACAAATTCTCCTGTATGTGTATTTCATCTAGGTCATATTCTGAAAATTTTGAAATCTTAGACTAAAATTAATACAAACTGGTTAATAGCTACCTAATACTAAAGTTTCAAGTAATAATATGAATTTTAGAATCAATGAATTAGAGCTTTAATTATGTGGAAACAATAAATTGTTGGACAAATTTCCATAAAAACTGAAAGTTTTAGGTGACAGGCATTTGGGAAAACAAGCACACTAAAATCTTGGCAAGTATACTTAGAAGAATTGTTTTTATTTCATTGGCTATTCTGGTCATCTCAGCCTTAGTCTGAAATTCACCCCTGTTCCCTAACTCTAAGACTAAAATCTCTAAAATTGTTTTTTTAAAAAGTCAAAGTGGGGGTAGGGGGACAGAGAGGAAGTCTCCAGGACACAGAGCTAAGGTTCTCCTTTCTAGAAATCCCTCATCTTGACGGGTCAAGGCAATTAGCCCAAACCTTGCAGAGAGATTGGTTTGGAAACAAATGGTGCCTCCTTCTTTGGGGCCAGCACCATTCTTCACAGAATTTCAGGGTTCTTCCTTTGCTGGTGGGTTTCAGAAATTGAATAACTTGTATGGTTGTGTACTTATAGTAAGTTTTGATTCATTATTTTGGACCTCAGATCAGACCTTAATAGTAGAGGTTTTGGAAACATTATTCCTGGTGTTAATTGGGTTTTTTGATTATGTACAGTCCTACAACAAGAAAAAAAAAGGAAAGAAAAAATTATGGAATGCTGGAGTGGCGGTAGACAATGGTGAAATTCTGCTTATTATATTGTGATCAGAAGATGTCTCAGAATGCATTCACTCCAAAGCCAAAGACACCTGTGCCTCTGGAACTGAGTGAACTCTTCCCTCACAATCCCTTTTAAAAAATTCTGAGATGCATTGACATACTGTCAGATATTCAGTACATCAATAGAGTAGAATTTAATAATCTGAGAGAAATGAAACATGAAGACAATACATTCATGTGCTCCTTGGCTAAACACCAAGACTAAATGTACGAAATGTTCATCCTTAATATTAGCTTCTTACATCTAGGTCTTATTTGAAGATAAAACAACTTTTTTTTTTTTTTTCTGAGAGCAAGAAAGGGAGGAAAGGAAGAAGCATTATCGTTTAGTTAGCTGTTTTATTTCTGGTTTCCCTTCCAACTGCCTCAGGTCAGGAACCTGGGTCCTTGGGCTTTACATGTTCCATACCCTAGCTGCCAGCTTGTCGTCTGAGCTACCAGGGCATGCCTCAATAACAGCTTTTTTGCCTCAAAGACTCTTGAGTAAGGACTGTTTTTCCCCTCTTCATTTGTATCCCAAATGACAAAAGAATGCATGCATATGTGATTTGTTTTAGATTTCAATATAAATATTTATATATATACATATATATAAAGTACTTCTTCACCATTATATCCCAACCCTACCCTCATAGATAACTACCTTGAACAATCTGTATTTAGATAAAAAAGACAGATTTTCTCAAATAAAGTGGTTTATATTGTGCATATTGTTCTCTGAACTGTTTTTCCACTTACTGCTGCATCTTGAAAATTTCCCTTGTTTGTCCTGTAGCCAACTTAATTCACTCAAATAACTGCATAGATTTCACTTGTACATTCTCCTCCTGGCCCCAAATCTTCATCCCTCCTCCATGACTTTCTTAGCCTGTACCTTAGCTGCCTAAGCAACAGAGGGGAGCATGCCTTGAAAGCTGACTTACATTTACAGGAAATATAATGGATGGAGGAACATGTTAAATGACTTATGAGGAAACAATCTAACAGAGGCTACAGACTCCTCTTTTCCACAAGTAAAAGACTTGGTTAAAAAAAAAAAACAGGTTAGGTAGGTGAATGGATCTGAGATTAATGAAAAGAGCCTTAAGAGGCTTAACAACAAAATGCAATGCATAGTCTTTGCTCTTAACAAACCAGTTATAATGACATGTGTAGGAACATTTGAAATTAATATTTGAATGGGGGCTAGGCATTAGCTGATGTTAGAGAAATACCGTTGAATGTTTTGGAGTGATAATGGTAATATGTTTGGATAAGAGAATGGCCTCGGACTGTGGACTGAATTATGTCCTCATAAAATTCATTTTTTGAAGTCTAACTTCAGTGTGATGGTGTTTGAAGATGGGTTTGGTGAGGGTGGGGGATAATTAGGTTTAAGGAAAGTCAGGAGAGTATAACACTCATGTGATGATTAGTGCCCTGTTAAAGAGGAAGAGTAGAGTTTTCTCCACCATGAGGACACAGAAGGCAGCTGTCTACAAGACAAACTCCAGTCCCCTCTTTAAAAAAAAAAAAAGGCTCAGTAAATATATTCTCAGTACCTCTTTCTATATGTAAGAACAATCAATCAGTGTTTCTATGAAGCAGCTATGACAAAACATTAAGAATTGTTGTCATGTCTTTGTGACTCAGATGTGAAATCTGTAGCTCTGACATAGTCCACATAAAGCCCAAGGATTCGAGTTCAAGACCTGGGGCCCAGGGGCAGCAACCAAAATGAACAATTAAATAAATAATAAAGGCTTCTTCCTCTTTCTTCCTTCCTGTCTACCCACTCACCTTCATATTGCCTGCCTTCCCTCCTCTCAAAAAAAAAAAAAAAATGTTGAATCGAAGAAATGGTTACCTGTTTCTTTATTGTCTTTCTACTTTTTTCAGGTTTTGAAATTTTTCATAATGCTGTGATTTTGCCTAGGGTAACATTCAATTTTCTAGATTAACAGGAGGACAGTGGATATATTTAAAATATTGAATTTCTTAATAGAATTTTCCAAAATATTAAATTTCTTTTAAAAAGGAAAAAGTATGTTGTCCCATTTATGTCAATTCATCAGTAAGTAAGCCATCACAAGTTTATTATGAGGCACTGAGTGATTTTTGCACCCGTTGTGAATGGGTCTTTTCTTTTTCCAGGATGGTTTCTAATAAGCCATTGCTAGTGAGCAGAGAAGCTGTGGATTTTGTGTGTTATTCTTACAGCCAACCGCTCCTGCTAGAGGAACAGTCTGTATTGATATTAAGAAACCTTTTTCATTAAACATAGACTTTTCAGCTTCCGTTGTTCATAAGGAGATAGTATTTGAATTATCGTCCAGACTAATTTGATTTTCCCCTCTTGACTTCTCTTAGGCCCAGCAGCCTACCTGTGCAAAACAAGTTAGCCTTTTATGGTTTGACCAAAAAGCAGAATCCACTACATCTGGGACACTTTTATGGACAGCAAGATACAGCCCGACTTTAAGTTAAACTTTCTTGTTTATGTTTGGGCAGTGAAACCTCATATCACCTCATCTGGTAAATGTAGCAGAGGCTGTATGAAGATTTTTAGCCATGTTTAGAAGAAGTTCTGGGGTTATAAGAAGGACTGTCATTTCAGCTACAGAAATTTCCTTTTGTATCTACTGCTAAGGGGCTTTCAAATAAGTTGAGGTATAATTATCACACAATAAAATGTGATCTTCAGAGCTGGATCAATGAGTTTTTAAATTACATACACCTGTGTATAACCACCACCCTAAACGAGATACAGAATGAACGGACCTTGGTACACTCCTGTGGTGACTAAGATAGCTAAGCTACAAGCCATATAAAGCCCAAGGATGGGAGTTTGAGACCAGGGGATAAGGAATAAATAAAAAGTAGTTTGTAAAAATCAGTGTGGCCTTATAAAATATGCGTGCATACAAGAGCATGGTGCTCCAAGTCAGGTCCTCATTCACACCATTCCTTTTGCCTCTCCAGCCCATCACATCCTTTCTGCAGCCTGCTGCTCTCTTTCCCTGACACTCCTTCACTCTGTGCCCTCTGGTACCTAACTGAGTTGGACAAGCTCTGCTGGCTGGTGTCTCGGGCCTCCTCTTAAGACAGGACTTAGCTGGTCTCTCCTGGGCTTTGCAAAATCTGCTGCATATCACATTGTTCCTGCCTTGGACCCCAGCTGCAAGGCCAGCCCCACCTGGCCTCCAACTGGGGTACAGTGATGGTAGGACCCAGCTGCTGTGGTAGTAATCAGTAGAGAGATTCAGGCAATCCTGAGTAACTCATAACCTCCTTAACCTTCACAGCACGTTTTTCTTTCCAATTATTGTAGACAGGAAAGACATCGTTGTCTGACTTTGTCCTTATCCGCAGTTAGAGGTAAATTAAAGGCATCAATTTCAAGTCACTTCTGTAGTTGTAGAAATAAAAAAGCAATTTATTCTTTAGCTCTGTTGTGACAGGGAAGAAAATCCCTTGTAAAGATTTTCCAACGTTTGGAAGACAACTCACTCCCAACTCCAATTGGGTGATTATCCTGTCTTTTGTTATAAATGTCCCCATCTAGGAGAAAATCCTAGCCCAGATTTTGGTTCTCCTCTCTCACACACTGTATTTCATGGGAGCAGGGAGAGCAAGAAAGGCCAAAATGCACAGATCTGTAATTTTTAATTCTTTTTTCTTTATGGAATTTAAAAAGTCATTGAAGGACCATTGCATTACAACGTTATATGTGTTTATGGTATATATTATCATAAATCAATAAATCTACATTTATATCTAACACATTAAATTTACCACAGCTCGATTCTATCCTCCACTGTACACTTGCCCCCGTCTTCTGGTAGCTGCTAATTTGTTCTATGAACTAAAAGTTTAATTTTGTTTGATTGGTTCATTTGTTTGTTTTCTCTGTATACTACCTGTGAGGGAAATCATGCAGTGTTTGATTTTCTCCTTCTGACTTATTTCACTGAGTATAATTTCCTCTAGTCCTATCCATGTTATTGCAAATGGTAGGATTTTCATATTTTTTGATAGCTGAATAGTAGTACATCTTCTTTAGCCACTCATCTATAGTTTTAAATTCTTTTGTGGTAGGAGGTTTCCACTATTTATGTGCATGTGTGTATTTGTTTGCTTTTTTTTTAAGGAAAGGTGCTGGCAGGAATGATGGCAAATAGATAGGCAGACAGCGAGAGGAGGAAGCAGCATTTTTATTTAGTTGTTTACCTTGGTTGATCCTCCTGGCCCCAGGATATATGTGGACTGCATCAGGTTGTCTTACCTGTTAGGCCATCAAAGCATGCCAGTTTGTTTGTTTCCTCTTCAATGACACCAGGGCAAAAATTAGCAGATTGTTAAATTCTCCATTATTTTCCTTTTTCCATTTTTAAAAATTTCTTTTTTCCATTTTTAAATTCAAGTGAGCAGTGCATTATGTTATTCAGAGTTAAGCGGTATGCAAAAATAAAAAACAGAAGACTCTCCAGGAATATCAGTAAAAATGGATTGTCATTTAATCGTATCCAAAGAAAAGCAGTTATTTTCCACATTTAATGTGTATCTGCTTAAGTAACAATGCTGAATTAAGTAAGATTAACAAAGACGATCAGGTTTGAGGACTGACCTAGGGAAAGAGAGCTAGGGTAATTCCTGGTGCCTAAGTCTTGAATTCTGTGAGAATTGGACCTGGGTTTGTTTTTTTTCTAGTTAGGAAGTTAAGAGCTAGGGGAGGGCATTAGCATTGCCTATATTAAGGGGTCTTACCTGCAGGGACCAGGTACATTCTGTGTGTGAGAAATACAAGGACTTGGCCATAAGAATACTTTATCTTAAAGGGAGTTTTTTTTCTTCTGGATTATTTTGGGTCATCTGATGAGTTTGTTAAGTGGTATGGGAGCCTCACTATCTACTGTTGTTTATTTTTCCACCTCTGTGCTTGGCTCCGGAGCTTTCTTCATAGCGCTGGACCTTTTTCCTAGCCCTTCGTTAGATGACTTCTTTGTGCATAGGCCTGTCCTTCCATCTGTGCTAATTCTTTCAGTTTGTGCACTATTACATATTATATTTTTAAAATCCCAGTATTTCTGGCTTGAATCTAACTGCCACAATAAAGTTAAAATGTGTTTGAAAAACGAAAGTGAAGATTTGGGGCCTCGAGCTCCTTTGGGGACCGCAAGACCATTCCTGGGCCAGGCGCCATCCTGCTCCCTAGTCAACTTTCAAAATGGCAAATCTGACTATACCATTTTATCAGTTAAGATTCTCTTAGAGCTCAATGCCCAGTTTAGTGAAAGGCTACTTGATTTCTTCTGGACCATCCTGGACACATTTGGACATATTTTTCTGAATTTCATTATGGGTTTACTTCAAAAAATATCAAACCTATGGAAAAGTAAATTTAGGGGGAAAAGCTTAATATCTGAACTGAGATGGTTATAGACATCATACCTTGTATTTTCTGAGAACAAGAATATTCTCAGACATAACCATAATGCCATTTTCAAATTCAGGAAACTTAATGTTGCTGTAATTATTGAATATTTAGTACATTTTCAAATTTCTCCAGTTATCCTAATAACGTTTTATAGCACATATTTCCTGCCCCAGGACCCAATTCTTTTCCTAAGAATTGGCCTCAGGATGTGTATTTTTGCAGGGGTTCCTTAATGTATCAGATTAGGAAACTCAGAAAGACAGGTTGTCCATTCTGGGTAATTCATGAGCTCTGGTCACTGGGCTTCCAAAAGTATTGCCTGCTAAGTTTTCCATAATAAAGATACCATTTTCCCTTTTAAATTGACCATTTGTGGGGAGCTGCTTTAAGACCACAAACTTCCAGTCAGTGATTTGGTATACGTTGATGATTTTACTGCAGATTGGTTATTTTATAACAGTCTCCTCCATTCATTAATTGACATTCTACAGAAGGTAGAGTTTTCTTTTCTCTCATTCTGTATGTTTGTGTGTACATATATATGCATGTGTGCACATATGTATGCATTCATGTGCATTTTTGTACGTGGGTGGACATGAAGTATTCATTTCTGTTTTCTACGTGGGGTTATAATCCCTTACTTGCATTATTTATTTTGATGTTCAAAATGTCCCGGGTTGGACTAGTTGGTGCCACTTACCTGTTTCTGTGTTTTTTGGATATGTACTATCAATTTTTTTAGCAACTTCTTTTAGCAGAAGATGTTTCAGGTTTAACTGGCCTTGCCCCTACCCATCTCTGCAGTCAACTTGTTCTCCAGGAAAGCCAGTTCCCTTACATGGGTGCTGTGTTAAAAAGCTTACAAGGCCTTGTGGCTTGCTGCCTCTGTGGGACCTAAATCATCTCCTGCAGTCTCTGCCTTGCAGATGTGTTCAACCAGGTGCCTCTCCATTGCCCAGACTGCTCCCTGTGGTGGCCTCCTGCAGAGGCTTTTATCACTACTCTGTGTCACTAATCCTTCATGTTTTTAACAACTGCTCAAGTATTAACTCTTGTGTGGTTTTCTCCGACCACCTCAAAACCCAACCCTAAGCTGTTTCCATGTAAACTTCTCCCATAACTCCTCTTACCCAGTGGAAAAACAGCATCTTGTTTTTGTTCGTTTTTGTTTTTTACAGGAAAATTACAGGTTGGAATGAAGGCAAGTAGGCTAGGCAGGCAGGTGGAAGAGAGAGGAAGAAAAAGCATTTTATTTATTTTTATTTAGTTGTACATCTTGCTTGTTTTTCCTGCCCTGGGACACAAACCCAGGTCTTTGGGATGTATATGGACAGCAGTGCTTTGGTAAGAGGCAGTTGACTAACCCACTGCACCAGAGTGTGCTCATCTTGTTTTAATTTACTTTGACTAAATTACCAGTGTGCTCAAGAATATTTCCTTTGTTTATTAGAAATAGAAAATAATACTGTTGAAGATAACATGAGAATGGCTGCTGTAAAGCCAGAAGGCTGACCTTCTGTGTAATATTGCCATTTTAGCTGAATCTTTTATAATCACTAAGTACCAGAGAATGTAACGAATATTACAATACAATGACAGTTTGGAGTATTATTACTTATAATCACTATTTATTAGAAAGGCAATACATCCACGTGATTCAAAATTGAGAGAGGGCCTTATGGTCCTTTATAAGGTCAAAAGTCTTTATCCAGTGGTGTCCCCAAATCACCCAGTAGCCTTCGTATGAGTAAGCAAAATTTTCAAATTTTTATGTACTCAGATATAGTCAATGCATATCCAAGCATATATGTTATAATATAGCCTATAGGTGGTTCACTTTTCCATCTTGAGACAGAATAACTTAAAAATAACTTACAGTGACTTTTGTAAATTTTAATGGCGATGTGTCACTATGCTACATTCTAACTCAATTCTAAACTAAATTAGAATATTTCATTTTTAGGGCTATGTACTTGTGGCTCAGGTGACTGAAACGCTGGTATGAGGACCACGTAAAGCTCAAGGACCCAGGTTTGCTACTGGTCAGGGGAGAAAAAATTAACTAAATAAATAAAGATGTTTCTTCCTCCTCTCCCTTCCTTCCTCTCTTAAAAAAAAAAAATCATTTTTCAACATTAAGAAAGTGAATGCATTGCCTTTCCTAAAAACATGTCAGAAAATGCTTAAATTGTTTATCTGTGCTCATAGGCTTCCCTGCCAGAATATCTTTAGTTCCATATTTTATTTTTCTAATAACATGCATGGATCATTTTTTTCCAATGCCTGATTGAAAAGATTTGTTTTTACTCTGTTTTATCTTAGCAGCAAAAGAATTAATTCACAGGAGGCCCTTATATTTGCCAATGTAGACATGCACAGCAAATATCAAAATATAAGCTTTCAGTCTAGGAAGATAGAAAAGAAAGCACATTGGTTTAAGTAGAAAAAAGGACGAATATTATGCTTATAAGGGATGTCATTCATGTTGCTGGGAAATATGAAGCCATTCTTTATTTACATTGTCGGTAAGTACATTCACATGTGACATTTGAAGTCCTTATGAGTCAAAGTTTAGAAATGTCAGTTATTATAGGCTGCTATCAAAGTGAATTTAAATAACAGGGCTGGAATGATTTCTAAAGAAACTTAAAAAATATTCCAAGTACTTATCTATTTTTAAAAATAGCATTGTAAGAAGATTGACATAATATTTAAAATTTCCTAGAAACAAGTTTTACTCTCCTAAGAGCTTTGCTCAAATACCTCATCATAATGAACAAGGATAATTACACCTGTGGACCCTATGAGCTGCTTTTAAAATTTCATTTGCAGGGGTGCACCCTTGTGGCTCAGGGGACTGATGCTGGCATGCAGCCCATGTAAAGCCCAAGGACTGGGCTTTAAGACGGCCAGGGTGAAAAACCAAGAATGAACAACAAATGGATATTTCTTTCTTTTCTTCCTCTTCTACCTTCCTTCAAAAAGAAAAAAAAATTCACATGGAAGCCTTGGAACACTTCATTCTGTTGTGATCCCCTTTTGGCTGTGAGGTTTCCTGCCCGGTGCAGAGCCAGGGCACTGGAAGCTCTGAATTTGTTGGTTTGCTAAACATGGCCCGAGGTGCTCCCTTTTTTCCACTTATTTTAATCTTTTAAAGGTTTCAATGGCCTGTTGATTTTAATCCTTTTTCTGTGGTAAACTAAAACTGTGACCATAACAGCTTTCAGTGAGTTCTCTGAATCCTTTCAGCAAATTCTCAAATCTGAATGGAACCCTCTGAGCTGGCAGTTAGTGTCAGACATCAGGATGGGCTTTCCCATCCTAGTTTGTGATGATTGATCTCTTTAGCCCATTTATCCTATTGTTTGTCTATAAATTGATTTGTAGAAGTTGTGATATTCATGCTAAAAATAGATTTTGAGGTATTTTTGTTGTATGTTGCATATATCTTTCCTTTTTTAGTATCCACTTTTGAACAGATTTTGATTTGATTGAATGTCTCTGTTTTATCCTTCATGATTTTTGCCTTTTTTTTTTTTTTTTAAGGAAAAGGTGAAGGAGAGGAAGAAGCATTTTAAGGAAGAGAGGTAGAGGAAGAAGAAACACCGTTATTTATTTATTTGTTTCTTTTGGTTTTTCACCCCCAGTCCTGGTCACAAGCTTGTGTCTTTGGACTTTCCATGTTCCACATGTCAGTGTCTGAACCCACTGAGCCACATGGGTGAACTCCAATTTTTGCTTTGTTTTTATTATTTATTTTTAAGAAATGCTACAGGCAGGAATGAAGGCAAACAGGCAGGTAGGCAGGAAGAGAGAGAGAAGGAAGAAGTATTTCATTTATTTTATTTAGCTGTTCATCTTGGTTGTTTCTCCAGCCCCAAGTCTTGAACCAGGGACCACAGTGGACTAAACCCACTAGGCCACTAGAGCATGCTGATTTTTGCTTTCTTTAAAATATTATTTAAGAATTTCTTTCCTAATTTCATAGTCTTATAGGGAATAAGGGTATCAATATTTCATTTTTCACATTTAAATCTTTAATTCATTTGTAGTTCATGTGTTTGGTGTAAGTTAGGAATCTCTGTCAAAGAAAATTTTATTTGGCTGCAGATATCCCAGCCCCATTTTTTCATTTGTTTGTTTATTTTAGAAGGAAGGAAGGCAGGCAGGAAAGAAGGAAGAGAGATTTTTTTATTTTTCAATTTTTATATATTTTATTCTGCACATATTTTTAAAGGCAAGGTGTAAGCAGGAATGAAAGTGAGTAGGCAGGCAGGCCGAGAGGAGGAACAGCATTTCTTTTTAACTTACGTATTAATTTTGGTTATGCCCCTCCCCCACCCTCCACCAGGTCTTGAGCTGGGTCCTTTGGTCTGTACCAGGACAATGCGGCAGCCACAGGCTTGGCTGAGCCTTAAAGCCTTACCTAATATGGTTTTCTTATTTATAACTTCTAAATAAAATTCTGTTCAACTTTCTTTAAGGTTGCCTCTTTTAGCCAGATGACTTCAAAGTGTAGACTTCGTACTTGATTCTTCTCTGTAGAGTCCACATTTCAAACTGAGAATATTCTGTCTACATATGGAGGATATTTTCAAGTCCATTTTGATTCTCATGTTAAAAACAAGTATTTCAGTGTGGCCTGGTGGAGCAGCGGTTAGGTCAATGGCCTCTAAAAGATGCAGGCCACATAGCCCTGGGTTCAGGTGCCAGGTCCCTTGGAAAAAACCTGTGTGAACAACTACATAAAAATGAAGTAATGCATCCTTCTCCTTTCTCTTACTGCCTGCCTGCCTACTTACCTTCACTCCTCCTGCCTGCACCTTTCCTTTAAAAAACAAGAAGTATTTCCAGCCTGAGAAATGGGAGAATATGATGTGTAATCTTTTCCCACAGGCCACCGAAAGAATCCTCTGGCTGTCCACTGCTTTTAGACCTCCCGGAATAGCCTTTGCCCCACTGTAAAACCACCAGCCCTGGGGATAAGGAAGTGTCCAGGGCTCTCTGATGGATACGGAAGTTCTAGGAGTATCTTCGTTCCCTGATTCATTGCGTTCTTGTGTTTAAGTGGGATGATTTCCATGTGTGCTATGTCAAGATTTCTATGCTACTACCCTTGTGAGAATCTTTCAAGAATCTGAGACATCCCTCAAATAAGCCACGTGTCTACTCCGTTCCCTAAACACAAGGTCCAGGGATGTATCTGTGCTTGGCCACGTACCTTATCCCCTGTAGGGCTGGAGGGAGACAGCCCCTGGCATCTTCTGAGACTCACTGTGGGAGCCTAGACCCACAATAAAAATAAGAACCACAGATATCACTGCCTCTGAGGCTGCCATTAATGCTGTTCTTACAACCTTGTCTGGGATTTTAAGGATGTCAGACTGCTGTAGATGACTCAATAAATGTCTTATTTAAAAAAAAAAAATTTTCAGTCCTAATACTTTCAGATAGTCTTTACCTCCAGTTAGAGTACCTTTCTTTAACATGTACTTTTTATAAGAAATCTGCAAAGAAATATTCCATTTATAATTCTTTTAATATCTCACATTTTGTTGCTGCAAAATCATAGACCATTTTATTTTTTCCCCCATTTCATCGTTTCTAATGCATAATTCACTTTAACCCAATTAAAAATAGGAGCTCCATCATAAATTGAGAAACTGTAAAGTTAGAATTTCAAAAATAAATTCTGTACCCTATTTGAGCTTTCAATTCTTTATTTAGTTTCCTTTTTTAAGAGCCAAAATTCAATGTCTTCCTATTGTGTGCAAATATCTGTGTATTTTCCATTGTAAGAGTTGCTACAACTCTTAAAAGTTTCAAAAGTTAAAAAGTTTTTTGGTATTCCATTCATTTAATATTCATGAAAGATTTCCAACTTATTAAACAAAAAGAAATCAAAGCATACAGGACCCATTGACCAAAAAGAGTCTTCATATCGGCGACAACAGAGGTGAATTACAGAGCCATTCTTCATACCTCAGATATTTCTAATACCTGCTTGATGCTGAGCAACCAAGTGCAAACAGCCTGCTTACTTTATAAGAAATTATTATTCAGCATCAATTTCTCATAGATATTTTTGTGTTTGGTTGCTCAGTGTATATATACTTTTGTAAATTGGCAAATTTTGTCAAAAAAACTGCAATAAACTATCACTTTGTACCCACCAGATGCTACCAGAAAACAAGTGTTGGTGACAATGTAGAGAAATTGGCATCCTTGTGCACTGCTTGTGGGAATATAAAAGCTACTATGGACAGCAGTATGATGGTTCCTCCAAATATTAAACATAAAATGCATGTATGATCCAACAACTCCACTTCTGGGTATAAACAAAAAAGAATTGAAAGCAGAGACTCAAACATATTTGTACATAATGTTGAAAGCAACATTATTTACAATGGCCAAAGGTAGAAATAACCCAAATGTCTGTGCATAGAGAGACGAATGATTAAACAAAATGTGGCATGTACTCACGATGAAATATTACTCAGACATTCCTTTTTAGGAATGAAATTCTCACAGCTGCTGCAACATGCATGATCCTTGAGGACTAAATGGATTAAGTCAGACATAAAAGGATATATATTGTATAACTCACATGAAGTCCCTAGGATAGTAAAATTTATTGAAAAAGAAATTTGAGCAGCAGTTAGTTACCAGGAGATACAGGGGGAATAGGGAGTATTGTCGAACGGATATAGTTCCAGTACAAGATGATGAGGAAGTTCGAGAGTTGGACAGTGGTGATGGCTCCACAACTACAGGAATATACGTAATGCTATGAAACTGTGCACTTTAACATGGTTCAAGTGATCAATGTGCTCCATGGGTGTCAATTTAGTATGAGCATTATTTTCAGTAAGATATGTATTTATAGTCCTTATTGTCACCACAAAAACAAATCCTTTTTCTTCAGTGTTGAGTTTTTAAACTGAATTTACAATAGCGTCCATTATGTCAGATGTTTCACCTTAGAGAATAAACTCTCAAAAGGTTGTTTTGATTTTGTAAACTGAATGAAGAAAGGGGACATTTTCATTAGCTTCTTTTTTTACCAATGAGCTCATCTGAGTTTCTATTTTAAGCATCTGATGATACTGACATAAAATTGTCATCCTATTAACTGTGCTTATTTTAGTTTTCTCTTAAGTAAGCCAGGACATGAAGAGTTTTTTCACATTTTATATGTGCACAGAAAACTTGAAATTCAAAGAGTGAAATTCATTTTAAAAACGCTGATCTAAATGAAAAATCATTTGTCCCAGAATGGTGCATAGATGTATGTTCTGCAACTGTGTATCTTTAAGCATCTTCTAGAACACTTTCAAAATAATTTTGATGTAGATGGTGTTGCTTCTTAAGAATATTTGTCTTCCAGTTTTCATATGGTCAGGTAGTACCACTTAGGCCCATCATGGTACATGAAAACATGAGCAGACATACTATGCAGGTCTTGAGAAATAACTTTTGTAGTTAAACATGCATGTTCTTATCGAAATGCTTGTAACACTAGGTCATGGCAGAAATCTTACATTTCCTCACTGGGCTTCCTGAACTAGGCAGATTTCACTGCAGCTCATCCTCACAGGGTTGTAGCGCTGAGTCCCTTGTCTTATGTCATGTTACATACAGTGGTCTTAGATTTAACTATTGTGCAAGGCCTTTGAGGTGGACAAGCAGCAGTTTTCCTAATTCCTATGATGGGCAGTCTCTGGACAGCCCCCAGCTCATCACCCTTGTTTCTGCTGTGTTCTGCTCTGGTTCTGACCGTGTTTCTTCACTTTCTTTTAAGTTCAGCTTAAAGAAAGATGTTTCTTCTCCCTAATGATGATGATGCTATAGATTCCAGTTATAAAAACACATAAAATAGTACCTAACAAAATAACAAGTCAAGTATTAGATAGTAATATTCTTTTAGCCAGTATTCCTACGTGTGGGTAACAAAGCTTTCTCAGAATTTTGAATCTAGTGCATTACTGCATGTAGAATATTTCTATATTTTATAACACCTATTATAAGTAATTTTTATATTAAATGTTTGTTGGGTAGGTGATTTACCACTGGATTGTACTTATATAACTGTACTTCCCTGAAGCCACATAGAGAACATTTCTGCATTTTAGAAAACTGGTGTACCTTTATACATACATTTTTGTGTAAGCTGTGACTCAGCAGTTTGAAATCTAAAATCAGCAAAAGGATCTGGATCACCAGTCTTCCTTTTACTACTTAAAAAAAGGCACAATATTACTTAAATTTAATGAGAAATTTCATGTTTTTATTTAAAACAGGATTGTTCATTAATTGATGAAAATACATTAAAATAGTTGAACACTTATATATTGTGATTTTCACATGCTTTATAAAGTATTATAAATTCAAAGCAGTATTACACTTTCTAAGAATTACCAGTATTTTGAGTTTATCGTATTTCTCATTAGAATTTCTGGAACACTTCCCAATGAAACATATGAAGATTCAGAAAAATAAAAGATGGCAATAGTTTACTAGCAATTTGGGGATGAGAAACAGTTGTCTAGGAATGTACTGCCAAACTACAGTGTATAAGTTTTTAAGCTTTCTTTTTTTTTTTAAAAGGAAAAGTGCCAGCAGGAATGAAGATGAGCAGAGGCAGGCAGGCAGACAGGCAGGCATGGAAAGGAGGAAGAAACACTCAATTCACTCTAGTTGTTCCATCTTGGTCCCTCTCACTGGCCCCAGGATCCTGGGATGTACGTGGACTATGCCCAACTCCTCCTCCACTGAGGCACGCCAAGTTTTATAATTCTAAAACTGTCTTTCAAAGAGAATACTGAAAAATATTTAAATGCATCTATTCAAACTATAAAACATTTTTTCTCTTTATTCTTGACCACCCCCAATCCCAGTGAAATGGATAGATGTGTAGAGATAGGTGCTTTGAACAGAGGCTATGTGAAAGTGTTAGTTTGCCTAATTTCCTCCAAGTAACTAGTACAGAAACTTGTGGACAGTCAGCAGCCTATATAACTTGTATCTCTGTGAAATTTGTTATGTAGGAATATATTCTTCAGTTTTTTTTAAGAGGAAGGCAAACAGGAATGAACACTGAAAGGTGTCAGGCAGGCAGGAAGAGAAAGGAGGAAGCATTTTATTTAGTTGCTCATTTCAATTGATCCCCTTCCCCCCATACCCACTGGCTATGGGCCTCCAACCTGGGTCCTTGACCTTTATGTGGACTGCACCCCAGGTGTGGGCTCAACACCTGAGCCATCAGGGCACACCATATAATTTTCAAAGAACTTTTCCTGCCAAAAAAGTAGATCTGCTTGTTACAGAAACGTTAGGAAATTAAAAATGACAAATCTGCTATCCTACCACAGAGAGATATCAATTGGCAAAATTGTTGTGGTTAGTTCCTATCTTTTTTTCTATGTAAAGGAAAATATAAACATGTATGTATAAAAATACGATTATGCTATTTATAGAATTGGATATCCTGGTTTTTCCACTGGATAAAATGGGTCTCTAGTTGCTGACCCTTTCCTTATGTGTTCCTAACAATTTTATGATTTTAATGAAACAAAAACTAATCAAATTGATAGATTATAATGTAAAATATAGAATGGCATTTATAATTTCATAGTTTTTAAAGTTTTATATAAAATAAAACTTATTTAATACAAAATAAATCCTGTTTCTTTTATGAAGTCCACAAATACCACAATGCAGTAGCATTATTTTATACAAGATAAAACTTTACATCATATTTTTGACAGCGGATGCCTCTCAACATGCAATCCAAGTGGCTTATTGTCTTTTACGTTTTCTGAACTCCTCAAAGGCTGAAAAGAGCTGACAAGTTAGATGCTACACAATATTCAGATCCAATCCCACAGGTCCATTTGAAAGTGACAGAGTACAGACTGTCACACATGGATAATTGAAGGTCTTCTTGAAAAGTTCACATGTTGAACGCCTACAAGCTGTAAGACAGAGTTGATGGGTTTGTGGTCCAGCCTATTCCTATCACAGTGTATAAAATGGATGCTGTTACCTACGAAGAAAAGAATAAACGGCAGAGGTTAGTATATCGCGTTTTTGTTTTTTTTTCCAAGAAAGGTGCAGACAGGAATGAAGCCAGTAGTAGGCAAGCAGGAGGAAGAGAGGACGAAGCACTTTATTTTTCATTAAGTTGTTCACACTGGTTGTTGCCCCGGGACCCAGGACTCAAAGCCAGGGGTATGTGGCTTGTGTCCTTTAGAGGCAGCTGACTTTACTGCTACCCCACCAGGGCATGCCTAGTATACAGTGCTATTCATTAGATAATATTGCTTACAAGAATCAAGGAAGCTTTTCAACTTTTAATTATTCCGAGAGGAAAAAGTTAATGACTTGGAATACATTACAGTGTCTATACAATGCCATAATAATTTTTAATTAAGGTAATAAAGCATGACAAGGATTATGGTTAATAAGAGTGACAATGTTTTATGAGATCCAAGGGGAAAGATTCCTAAATTATAACCTTCTGTTAGGTTTTATTCAATGTAATTAAATAAAATGTCCTGCCAAACAGATAGGCGGAATATGGAATGTTCGATATTTAGCTGGAAAATCACTTCTTTTTCTTCAGTGGAATACTAGAATAAATCACTCAGTTAAAAAAATCCACTCCCAATACTGATTTAATAGGCTATTTGCTGTATAACCACTGACCATGGGGTCAAAATGTAAGGGCATTAAGACAAATAGGTGTAGTACTTAGATGTCTACAGTCCTTTTACCAGCTTTATTTGTTTTAAGGAAAGGTGCAGGTAAAAATGAAGGTGAATAGGCAGGCAGGCAGAAAGAGAGAGGGGGAAGAAATATTTTATTTCATTTTTATTTAGTACATATTGGTGGTTCTCCCTTGCCTGGGACACAAATCCAGATCCTTGAGATGTATGTGGCCTGTGCTTCCGCCGAAAACAATTGACCAAACCAGTATTCCACCAGGACTCATCACCCAGCTCAAATTTTTAAGTCACAATTTATCATCTAGGTTCTATTAACTTTGATTCTTGGGATTAAAACCAGAATATAAAATTAAACATTAGATTAAGTAAATATTACAAGAGTCATGTTTTCTCCATTGCACTTATCTGCTATAGTAATCTCTAGGTTTAATATCAAAATTGGCTTATTATGACATACCCCGGTGGAGTGGCAGTTGGATGCAGTCCACATACCTCCCATGGTCCTGGGTTCATATCCCAGGGACGGTGGAAACAACCAAGATGAACAACTAAATAAAATAAATACAATATATAAAATAGGTCTCTCTTCCTATCAGCCTGCTTCTGTTCGCCTTCCTATCTGCCTGCACCTTTCCTTCAAAAAAAAAAATCGGTTCATTATCAAATAAGGTAAAATGATATACTGAATAACCATGACATAGGCATGCATAAATAAGTACACCTAGCTCTTTTCCAGAAGATGGTATCAAAATATTTTCACGTGTGCTCTTCATTCTTAGACCTCTAAATGTGTAGTAAACGATGGTGGACCTGGAGATGACGGATTCAGAGTACAACCCCATCCAGGCCTGAGGATGAAAATAAGTCACCTCGAAGTGTGTGTGTGTACATACATATATAGGTATGTATATATAAATAAACATATATGTGTATGTACACACACACGTTGCACAACCATTTAGCAAAGTAGCCAAAGGTGTTTCAGGTGGTCCAAAATGATCAATAAAGCGATTAAAAGCATGTGGGTAGCTCACAGCAATTGTTTTTGAACACTTGCCCCTGCAGCTCATTTGCTTTTCTTAGTTTTGTTATATATAAATAACTAGGTGCGCCCTGGTGGAGTAGCAATTAGATCAATTACCTACAAAACAGCACAGGCCACATACCCCTGAGGTTCGAGTCCTGCGCCTCAGGGGACGTGACCAATGTGAACAACAAAATAAAAATGAAAAGGGAATGCTTCTTCCTCTCTCTTCCTGCCTACCTGCACTTTTCCCTTAACTAGACTGATGCTTCTATCAACAACTAAAGTGCTTGATGATTATCTCGTGTTTGAAAATGTTCATTTCCACTGGACTTTTTTTTGTTATTTCTTAAAGAGGAAGGGAGAAGAGGAAGAATTATTGAAGGAAGGAAGGGAAACTAGGGAGAAACATCTTCATTTGCTCGTTCACTTCTGGCCACAGGTATGGAGCCCTGGTTCCCTGGGCTGCATGTGGTCACACGGCAGTTTTGTAGCCACCTGAATGACAAGGGCCACCGCTGGATTCGAATTTAAAAAGTGCTGTAGTCACACTCAGTTCACCAAGAGCAGCTGGGCCTTTCCTATCCCAAATTCCCGAACTCATGCAGCATGGATGGCACATTAACATCAATAAAAAGACTTCAAAATACACACAGGAGCCTTTGAAAATAAAAGACATCCCCTACAACAGCACGGAAGGGCCGAGAAGTACATGTGAAATCAGATTTGATGCTTACCTGGACCTACGATGAGGGTTCCACCCTGCTGAGCTGGGTCTCCTTGAAAATCAAAAAGAGGGCCAGTCACCGCCCTCCACAGACTCTGGATGCTTCCCAAGAGTATGTTTGATTTTATATGGGGGCTTTGTCCTGAAATATTAGAAATTGTCATTAGACACTCATTTTTTATTTTTATTTTTTTTATTTTAAAGGCAGGAATGAAGGCAAGCAGGGAGAGGCAAAAGAAGCATATATTTATTTAAGTGCTCATCTTAGTTGTTCCCCCTGGCCCTGTGATGCAAACCGGGGTCCTTGGGATATATATGTGGACTACACTGGCCAGAGGCCATGAACTTAACCACTAAACCACCAGGGTGTACTATAGACTCTATCATTTTATGTTAATATAGTATTAAGAAGATAATGTTAGCATTTCTATAAAACATTCTCTTTCTAAGGTACCTCAGGCAGCTAAGGTGCAGGCCATGTAAAGCCAATGGACCTGAGTTCGAGATTTGGGACTAGGGGTAAAAACAACAAAAAAAAGCATTCTCATTCTTATATATCATCTTATTTTCAGCTTGTATTTTTATCTTATTTCAGAGAACTCAGCCTTTTACTATTGACGAAATGTCTTTGTCCTGTGCAGTATAAGGTATTCTGCAGCATCTTTGCCCTCTGCACCCACCAGATGCCATAGCTCTGTTCACCATATTGTGACAATCAAAAATGGTTCCAGACAATGCCAAATGTCTCCTGGGGTGAGGAGGGGTTTCTGGTCCCTGGGTGAGAGCTACTGCTTTAGAGGAAGCAGTGATGATGGACTTAGATTGCTTTCTGCCACAGAAAAATGTCAGCTACAGACTTCTCAGTCCGGCAATGTTTTCCATTTTAATTCCCTAGGGGAACTGTTTGGTCTGTCACCTACTAATAAGTAGCTACACTCCTTTTCAAGAGCCACTGTGGCACAGACTGATACATGATGGTCAAAAAACCCCTTTCCGCTTTCTAGGCCTCAAGCCAAGCTACATTTCTCTCTCCCTGGTCGTTTGGTATTGACATGTAACAGTGAGTATAATGACGTGTGCCTCTTCCAGGCCAGTGCCTAAAAACGTTCCACAGGCAAATTTCCATGGTGCTTCCACATCCTTTGAAGTCTGGGATTAAAAATGGTAAAATCACAAAATGGAAGGGGCTTTTAGGTCATGCCTATTGTGTCTCTGAGTTGCTGCAGGCACCTGAATGGATAGAACCTTCTTAAGAAGTTAAAGAATTAACCTTGTACCATGTCATCCTCCGAAGTCCTTGGGGTTTAGTTATAACAATAGCTACTACAGCTACCTCCATCTTTCCATCTGTTTCCCTTCTCACAGTAATGAACACTTCACTTCCACTCACTTTGAGTAAAGAAATGTTGTCTCTGCCTTTCCTGAAACTTACCTCTCTCCTACCCCTACCAAGTCTTCCTTTAAGGTTTTTATTTGGTGATTATGCTGCCTCTGACTGCCTGATTTCTTAATATTTCCTATTATCTCTCCAAGTTTTCTTCTTTCATGTTTACACTAGGACAGACAACCATCTTACCAAGAAACAAATACAAGCTTGAGTACACAGAAAAGGGTAAAAGGTTTAATCTTAACTGTTTTCTAAGATTCTAGATATGAAACAAGTGATCAGAAATCCCAACCATCTCCTTATATCCAAAGACAGGATCACTTAATAGTTCAAAAAATTTTAGAAATCTGATTAGATTCCACAACCTAGAATTTAACAATCTCTGCTGTTAAGCACAATCTAATTTTGTCAGTTTGAACTCATGTATAAAACCCATTTTACAGTTTTCCACAAATCTATCACTTCCTTTCATTTAAAAACTTTATTTTCTTGTCTTTATAAAATTTTCCACTCGTGTTAAATTATAATCCTACAATAGATCTTTATAGTGTCTTTCCAAGTAAAACTATTTTGGGGTTGATTCTGAGATTTATACTCTATGCTTTTCCAGGAAGGACCTTTGATAATTTACTTTGTACCTATTATTTTTTCTTTTTGGAAATACAGTACTTTTATACTGGCCAAAGAGTTTAAAAGATTTAACTGTGCCCTCTCATAACTGCAAGCATGTATTTTGTTTAGAGTTCATCTGCTTTCTTTGTAATTTCATATCTTTTATAGTGGCAGTGACTGGTGAGGTGTTACTAAAGTGAAACTCTAAAATGCTAAATGATAAACAGACTTTACACATGCTGGGACTCCGTTATAACAGGAAAACAGTGTACCAAAGAGTAATGTTCACAATCTGTACTGCTGCAACTTCCTATACCAAAAAGAAAGCAAAAAAAAAAAAAAAAAAAAAAGCAAACTTTATGCTAGCTCTTTATTAGTTTTAATAAAATTTAAGTTGTTCTTTTTAAAAATCAATAAAGGGATCTGTCTTATAAATAACTCCCCTATCCATCTCCTCCACTCTATCCACTATGGTCCATTTCTTTCTAGCCTCTTACTTCAACCTTGTTGCAAATTTCACCTGCTGGGGTTCAGTGGGTTCCAGTTTCTACTTCACTTTGGATATGTAACTGTATCTCTTTGCTATCAATATTTTGTTCTTTTTCCTGTTGTCTAATAATGATCAAGGGTCACAAGGAGCAGTTTTATTCTTTAGCCAGTGAAGAAGGGAGTTCACACACAAAAATCCTTCTCCCCCAAAATAAAAGCACCAAAGAGACAGAAGTTTATGGGTTTGTGTGAAAGGAGGAGCCTCAGGGGTGGCACTCTGGGTCTCTGAAATCTACAGAACTTTGAGAAGCTGGGGGAAGAGCTCTTCCACAGGGGTCCAAGATCATTCCGGCCCTAATTTAGCTCACATAGGACAGGACCCATAGGAGCAGAATGGTGTGGGTTGAAATATTCTAATGTAGTATCATGTATTGTAATGATGCCTTTTTCTTGACCTCTAGTTCACTTCCTCCCTAAGCTGCCCACTTGCTAGCTTGAAGGGGTCTAGGGCAGTTTCCTCTGGCTGCCAGTGTTTCTTAGCTTCAGATAGGAAGCTTCAGATGGGAATCTGAAAGTACAAAAGATAAGGTACTTTGCTGTTAGGGATGCAAGTAGGCATAGCTGGTGTAATATGATAGTTTAATTGTTTAAGAAACGGCTATGTACCAAGTGACATATTCTCTGTTCAACTTGTATGACTCCCTAAGTGTCTCCAGAATGAATCCAAATTCCTTGGCATATCACCACAGACTCAGCAAGAACTGGCCACAACCTGTCGGTTGGCTCAGATCAATTCCCCACCCCCACTCACCTGTCTCCTAGACCACAGTCAGACACAGGGATCTGCACTTATTCAAGTGAGTCAAATCTCTTCATGCCTATGTGCTTTTCCCATGTGCTACTTTCTGTGAGCAGCACCCTCCCCATCCTCACTTCACCTAGCTAAGTCTTTTCAGAGTGCACTTAGCAACACCTCTTCTGAGAAGCCTTCCCAGATCTTTCTCTGTCCTTGCCTTTCTGACACAGGTATGTACCGACCATTCTTGCCATTAACTGATCTCCTTAAACTAATTTCAGTCAGCTGTTTGCTTCTGTCTCCCAGAGTAGATTATGAGCTTTGGATAACAGGGGCTATGTCTATCACTTTTCTTGGGAGCATCCAACACAGTGGGTATCACAAACAAGAGCTTATTAGTATTATTTGTTGAAAATGAATGCTTTGAACACGAGTTGAGTTCTCTCATTTGGCATTTAGAAGCCAAGTTCTTTCTTCCTAAAACATACATACGAAGTTCACCTAAAGCATATTAAGGTCTATTCATTATAGAGTCGTGCTAAGAGATGGCAATGTGGACAAAACCCTTCACTAACTTTTCTACCTGGTTCCCTTAAGCACAATAATAGAGTATAGGATAAAGTAAACGGTGCTATTAAAGTACGAGGAAGGAAACAATTACTTCTGCCTAAAGAGCTACTAAAAGCCTGTTTGGTTGGGCTTCATAGGAAAACTAAGACTGCATCAATTTGAGAAGAGTATTCAAAGCCATGGTTAAAGTATCAAAATATATCAACTTGAGCAATATCATTTTTCTTTTAATTACAAAACAATGAATGTTCTCATAAAAAAAAAAAAAAAAAGCCAGTGTATCCTGATTTAGTGGTCAAGTCTGTGGCCTCTGGCTGATGCAGTCCACATACATCCCAAGGACCCAGGTTTAAGACCCAGGGGGAAAAACCAAGATGAACAACCAAATAAAATAAATGCTTCTTCCTGCCTTCCTGCCAATCTTGATTCGTGCCTTCTCACTCCCATATCTTGGGACAAGCATTGCAATATTTTAAAACCTCTTTTAGTATAAACATATACACACTTTAGATCTTCATGCTTATGGGTATGGTTTTTATTTTCACAAAAATGCTATCATCCTGAGACCACTGTTCCACAGCTTGCTTTTCTCATTGGTTTAGCACTTCACAATCTCACACACCATTATACCTAAGCAATGCATCTTTAGAGTCTGCTATAACTGGACCATTTACTAGAATCATAAAAAGTAGCCTGACTTATGAATCTACCATTTATTACAAATGTAAAAACACATATATGCAAATGTGAAAACACACCAGCAGTGTTTACTACTTGAGATAAGTCACGTCTTACCCGAGACACCAATTTCTTCACCTCTTTTCATTCCCAATCTTTTATAAATTTCTCTCTCAGGATCCACATAGATTTCATAAGAATATCCAGTCAGCTTGCAAAAAGGCTGAATAAAGAGAGTATTTCGAATTTTTTAAAATCGAAAGAGAAAAGTAATGATAAAATTAATTTAGCAAATTTCATACATCTAAATGTGGTTGAAATCACATGATTCTTATGTCTGAAAGATTTTATCTCTTAGTTTCTCAATGTGCAATACACTTACTTCAATATGATGGTAGGATGACTGTCCAATCACTATAAGGGTGACATCTGCTTCCTTTAGGAGAAATAAAACACGTAAACACTATCAGAAATTATGTTTTCTACAACTTCCCCATTAAGTTCTTTTGTTCTATTCGAATGCCATCTATAGGCTTCTAGAAGTAATAAAGTGCAAAATTGCGAGCACTGCATACTAAAATGTTCAATTGATTCAGATGTTCTTTTGCTATGTAAGAATTTCAAAATGTTAATAATCTATACTCACTGCCCAAAGGTATACATTTAAAAAAGAATACACACTATTAAAGTAGTAATATTTAATCAGAAAATTTTATTTATTCATATCCCAACTGATAAAGTCTGCTGAAAATGCGCTTAGTTTTACAAAGGCTGCCCAATACCTTCACTCAAAAGCTCACTTGGAAACAAACCTCTATATCCCTGAAGATACATACAGGAAGGTGATCATCACAGTGATGCAGAATGTGCATCAGCAAATGCAAATTTTCACCTTCAAGGTATACTGGAATTTTCCTCTAGTGAACAGCTATTTGGAGTAGTTTTATTACAAAAAAAAAAGAAGAAAATATCAATTTCCAAAATTTGTATTTTTGTTCATTATCGTTCAACATTTGAGATTAGGTTAGGAGGTAACATCAACGTCATTAATATGGTTAGTATGTTTATAAGCAGGCAGTAACAACTTTGGACAGAAACAGATCTCTAACGGGTCTCTCCTGGTTTTCGAGGTGTTGGGTAGACTCAAGGGAAGCTGATAACTGAGTTGGTGACTGCGGTGAAGACGCCCAGCACTCGCCTGCTGCAGTTCTTATCAGACGGGTGACTTCCAGGAGGTCGCCTAAAAGCAGCGCACGCTGCTGCTCTTTTGGGAAACTTACCAGTAAGAAACTCTTGGGAATTTTGGCCAGATCTTCTACATATTCCTTGCAGATGTAACACAGGAAATGCTGAAATCCCAAAACGGCAAAAAGGACGTTAGCAATGTACAACCTCAGAGGCCAAGAGGAACCAAAAGTATTGCTAAGTGCAACACAAAAGTGGGCAGAAAAAAGTGTCAAGGGCGTGCAGTGCAGAGTTCCGATTGTGCCTCTTCGCCTGCTGATAACTAGGCCTCGTTTGGCGGGATGTTTTCACTCCCGTTAAGGGAAGTGAGGGGCGGCTCCAATTCCAGAAACCGCTAGTGGACAATGCGGACCGATGTGCCTCCAGCTGAAAGCAATCTCCATCCTGCCTACCGACTAAGTAGCTGCTCGGGTCGCCCGACCCACGCTCACCCTCACGAAAACCACCACAGCCCGGCGTTCCCGGAACAGCGCGCCGAAAGGCACCGGCCTGCCGGAGGCGTCCAGGACTGGCAGATCCGCGACGGCAGTGGCCAGGGGCTGCACGCGCTCGGGGCCGCTCACGACCGGGTTCGGGGCCACTTGGCCGCTGACCTGACGCGTGACCGGAACCAGGGCCGGGGCAGCCATCGCGCCCTACACCCGCGGGCCGGGTGTCAGCACCACCCAAGCGCCGGCGGTGCCCAAGGCGGACAGACAGTGCGCGGGACAAGGCTGGCGCAGGCGGAGCAGAACGGACCCCGGCGGGGCGGGGCGAACCCGGAAGGGGCTCGCGGGATGGGGCGGGGTCTGAGTCGGCCGGGGCAGGGCTAAAGGGCCGGGTAGGGTCGGATTCCGCTGGGCTGTGTCCTGGTCCGCCGGGTGGGGTTCGGGTTGGTGGGGCCGCACGGATGGGGCGGGGTCCGGAGCGGCGGGGCTCAGGGGCGGTGCTGGGTGAAGCAGGGTCAAGACCTGCCGAAGCGCTGGGGTGCCCCTCCTGTGGCCCCGGGTTCTGGCCCGGCTCCCCGGCGGTTCCAAGGGAAGCCCGTGGGTGTCCAGGCTGAGGGCAAGTAGAGACTGCAGGCGGATATCTGCCCCAGCGGCCCGTGGTAGGGAGAGGGGCCGGGATGAGAAAAGCGTTACTTAGGAGGAAAGCAACTCCGTATCTTTCTGGACCAAAGATAGCGTTTATCTATTCCAGAGAACCAGTGAGAAATTTTAAAATAATTTTCTGTCCAGGACAACCATTTCTATGATTCAGTGAATTAATGCTTTTCCTTCTATTTCATTTGTAGACACTCCTCAGCTCTGGTATTTCATTTTTTGAGATATTATTGCTACACAGTGTGATGTACGGTTCTTCAGTGTAAATTGAATCTTTTAACTTAATTTCTATTTTTAAATGCAACTTTTCCAAGAGCTCATTATGGAAAATAAAAGCAGAGGTTGAACGATTTTTACATGGAACACCACTGTTCACCATCTAGACTCTACCGTTTATGTTCACTTTATCACATATCAATGCATCAATTCACACTTAAAAGAATTTTGCCTGTTTATCCACCCGTTATCCACTCTCCTATGAAAATATGGAACGTTTTCATCACTTGAAAAATTACCTCAGTTCTTTGAATAGGTATAATAAAGCTATTTTAGAAATGTATTAGGGTGTTTCAAGACTCCAGGTTCCATTTTCAGAACATTCTTTTAACTAAAACTATTTATCAAAGACTGCAAGGGAGATAACACACTGGTGTTTTTGTGCAAGTGTGTGTGTGTGAAAGGGGGACTGCGAGGGATGACAATGGTGGAGTTAGTTGGCTTAATATCTGTTGTGAAGGAACGTCACTGCATGCATATCACTTTTCTTAAATATGTATTATTTATTGTAGTAACTTATTCTACATATTAAAATAATCATGTATCAACACCTGCCCTCCACCAAATCACCAAGTGTTCTTCACCATTGTCCAGTGGGCTCTGCCACCATTTGCCCTGCCCACCTCCATTCCCTATTGGTAAACTTAGTTCTACTTCAGGTGTCCAAGGGTTGACTGTTTCATCTATTCCTCTGTTTTGTCTATTCACATTTCACCAATGAGCAAGGTCATCTGATATCTTTCTATTTTGACTTATTTCTCTTAGCATAATCCCTTCTAGATCCATCCATGCTGATTCAAATGACAGGATTTAATCTCTTCTAAGGGCTGTGTAGTATTGCATTGTATATATTATATATGTGCCTCATCTTCTTTATCCATTCATCTGACATTGAACACTTAGGTAATTTCCAGTTCTTAGTTATTGTGAATAGGGCTGCAATAAACATAGGGGTATATAAATCTCTGTAAAATAGTGTTTTTTGTATCTTTTGTGCAAATACCCACAAGTGGAATGGCAGGATCATATGGGATTTATATCTTCAACTTTCTGAGGAATCTCCAAACTATTATTCATAGAGGTTGCACCAACTTGCACTCCCACCAACAGTATAAAAAGTGTTCTGTTTTCTCCACGTTCTCGCCAACACTTGTTGTTTCCAGACTTTTGGATAATATCCAATCTTTCAGGTATTTTATTTTTTTAACTTCTATTTAAATTGGGGTGACTTTTGTGCTTTCATTTTCTTCTAACATGTTGTTTGCGTGTAAGAATGCAACAGATTTTTGTGCATTGATTTTGTAGCCTGCACTTTACTGTATTCATTGATGAGTTCTAGAAGTGTTTTGACAGAGTTTTGGGGGTTTTCAATATATATAATCATGTCATATGCAAGATAGTTTTACTTTCTCTTTTCCAATTTGGGTTCCCTTTATTTCCTTTTCTTGCCTAATTGCTCTGGCTAAGACCTTCAGTACAATGTTAAATAGCAGTGGTGTGAGTGGACAGCCTTGCCTTGGTTGGTTCTGACCTTAGACGAAATGCTTTGAATTTTTCACCACTGACTCTTATATTGCCTGTGGGTTTTTCATATATGGCCTTTATTATGTTGAGGTATGTACCTTTTATTCCCATTTTATGGAGGGTTTTTTTTTTTATCATAAATGGGTGTTAGATCTTGTCAAAAGCTTTCTGTACATCTAATGATACGATCATGTGGTTTTTCTCTTTGTTCTTGTCGATATGCTGTATTGCATTGATATATTTACATATGTTTAACCATCCTTGCATCCCTGGGATAAATCCCACTTGCTCATGATGGATGATCTTTGTAATGCATTGTTGGATTCAGCTTGCTAATATTGTGTTGAGAAGCTTTGCATCTATATTCATTAGAGATATTGGTCTGTAATTTTATTTCTGGGTGACATCTCTATCACCTTTTGGTATCAGTGTGATGTTAGCCTCATAGAAGATATTTGGGAGTGTTCTTTGTTCTTCAATATTTTGGAAAAGTTTGAGAAGAATAGGTATTAATTCTTCTCTGAAGATTAGGTAAAACGCATTAGGAAAGCCATCTGGTCCTGGGCTTTTATTTATAGGGATACTTTTGCTTACCTCTTCAATTTCTTTAACTGCAATTGTTCTGTTCAGTTTTTCAGGACTTCCAGGTTCAGTCATGGTAGACTGTATTTTTCTAAAAATCTGTCCATATCCTTAGGGTTGTCCACTTTGTTGGCGTAGTAGTCCCTTAGGATGTCATGAATTTCCATGGTGCCTGTTGTAACTTCTTCCCTTTCATTTCTGATTCTAGTTATGAAAGTTCTCTCTGTGTTTTTCTTTGGGAGTCTAGCCAGTGGTTTGTGAATTTTACTTATTTTTTCAAAGAGCCAACTTTTGATTTCATTGATCTATTGGATTGTCTTTTTGTTTTCTATTTCGTTTAGTTCTGCTCAAATTTTGATTATCTTCCTTCTGCTGTTTTTTGGCTTTAATTTTTCTTCTTTAATTGTTTAAAGTGTAGAGTTAGTTTGTTTATTTGTGATTTTTCTTGTTTCTTGGTACATAATTGACACACATTTAGGTGCTCCCATTGAAAAGCTAGGCAGTGGGTCCAGATATCTTAAAGCATCTGTTTCTAAATCAAGGTGTACTCAGTGCTGAGGTACAGAATGCACTCACAGGGACACAGCAGAGTTTTTTTTAAATATTTGAGGGAGGAAAACAGACACCATCTATCTGACATCTTGTGTGGTAGTAGGGATCATAATTCCACGTCAGACTGCATTTTTCTTTCACTACATTTCTTTAAGTCCTGTCTTTCTAAGCTGGGTTTTCACCCATTGTGATAGAAAGCTAGAGCCACGAAAATCACTGTGGAAATGAGGATGGCATTGTCCAATTTGATCCCAAGGTTTAAGAAGTGGTACAGTGCCCAACAGGCACACACGTCACTTAAGATTAAACTACTACTCTTTCTTTTAGTTTATTGGTCTATCTTCAAACAGTTACTAAGTTGTTGAGACAGTATACTCAACTCTTCGAATTTAACTTTTAAATAAAGGTGTTAGGGAGCTAGCTAAACAAGTGCACTAGGTGGGGAGTGGGGGTTCCTAACAGACAGTCTGTCCTATTCAGAAAAACCCTCTCAAGATCAGGAAGACTCTAAAAGAATAAATATCCACCCTCCCAGAGACAGAGTCTGTCAGAGTCTCTCAAGGTCAGAGACATTTTTCAAGCCCGGAACTTTCCCCAGACACCTGAGCATGTGCAGACTTGCAGTAGTGTAACCCTATGAAGGCAATTAGCATAAAATAGTATTGCGGTTTTTCACACCCCACCCACCCACCAGTGACTTTCCCTTAGGCAGTCATCATGGAAAGAACAGTAAGAGTTTGGTTACATAATTCTACCTGTCAATCAACATGAAAGACAGGGGCAAAATCTGCCCCAGGGGAAGGCTGAAGGGAGGACAAGTGGGGAATACTGGAAGGAATACATCTGTATTGTACCCACCAGGGTTCAGCCCATTCTCCTCTCTGAGGATGTATTATCTCTTTAATAAACCTGCACTATTTTCGCTTGCAATAAATCTTCTTTTTCAATAAAACTTTCCATAGCTTGAATTCTTTTCTGTCCAGACACAAGGACTGAAGAAGTCCAATGCAGAGTACTAAAGAACTGGGAGAATAAAACAAAACAAACCTGGTAACAAAGGGAATTGATAGGAATTTCTTTTGGCTTAAGGGTACTATCCAAGTACAGAGACCCTCGGGTGCTGTGAACCAGGAAAGTTTTGGAAATTCAGTTAGTCTTTTGGTGTCCTGAACACACAATTTCAAGGTATAGGGTGGGAGTTGGTTTGCCCACACACACCAACAGACAATTCTCAGACAACAGCTGGTGTCCAGGAATTCAACCCAATTCTGACACTGCCTACTGGGAGCGAGCCAGCATCAAATTCCACAAGTCAAGAGCTCAGTTCCACAAGACTGCCCCCCATCACTCCCACTTCAGCAGTCAGTCATGATTCTGACCAACTGGCTATAAATAAGAGGTTCCCAAGACTCCCTCCAATTTGGAATGTTAATTGCAAGCTGTTACCTATACTCTGACCAACTGTTTAGGTTACAAGAACCCTGCTCCTCCTTTTGTTTTTAACTGGCTAGAGCAGCTCATGGAATGCAGAGAAACAGCCTTCTTACTAGGTCACCAGTTTATTGTAACAGGCTATAAATCAGGAACAGCCAGAAGGAAAAGAGACAGAGGACAAGGAATTGGGAAGGGGATTGAAGTGTCCATCACCTCCCCAGGGGTGCCGTTCTCCCCAAATCTCCATATGTTCACCAATCCAGAAGCTCTCTGAGCCCTATACTTTGGTGTTTTTATGGAGGCTTCATTGCATAGTCATGATTGATTAAGTCTTGGGTTGCAGGTGATTGTTTCAGTCTCTAGTCCCTGTCCCCTCAATGGAGGTCAGTGAGTGGGACTGTAGTTCCAACCTCTAATCCCATGATTGGGCCTAACAACCAGCTCCCATCCACAACTGCAGACTAAAAGTCACTAACACAGCAAAAGATATCTAAGAAGCTCTGTGCCAGGAATGAGATGAAGTCCAAATATGTGTTACTACTGTAAATCACAGCACTGCAGACAGTAAATTCTTTGCCTTCTGCAGTACTGTCAGATCTTCACAGGACTGGCAACAGTACACCCCCATGAATATTGTTTGATGGGTGAATATAGGGAATGGGCCAGATATGGTGTCAAGACCGTTCTCACCAACCAGTATGCATGGAGTTTGGAAGGGAGCAGGGAATCATAATGCTTTCCAGGACTGAAATAGGCGGGGCAGAGCTCAGAGAAGATGTCTGAAAGCAGGCAGACCAGTCCACTATCAACCTAACACCCTGCCAGCTCTATTGCCACTCAAATTATTCCAGAGATGAGCCTCATCTTACAGGATGCTCAGATTTTCTTTGCTGAGTTGCTAACCACTGACTGATCACAGTTTACAGTACCTGTGTAGCAAGTACTGGTCAAAGTGCCCCCAAACCTCCTGATTGTACCTGGGAATATGGTAATAACTTATCAACTATTCCAGCCCTGTTTGAGAGCCCTGACTTCCTGACTTTGGGTTATTTGGTACACATTTTATTATATTTAAGCATTTGATATAATTACGGTTCAATAATTATTTATGTTTCTTATCCATTTCTTATGTAGATTGTAAACTCCCTGAAAACATGAATATTAACATAAAGAAACCTTATTTAAATGAGGTCAAGAACTTAGGAACGAGTGTTCACACATGTATAAGTCAGCAAACGACAGAAGCCAGCATGCCTTGCATATCTGACAACCTCAGTGGAACTGGAAGGCGATATCCCAGAGGCTACATAAGGGGTTGGGAGCTTTTTACTTCAGTCAATTGACAACCTGCCCCACTCCCACCGTTTTTTTTTTTTTTTTAAGCAAAGGTGCAGGCGGAAATGAAGGCAAACAGGTAGCCGGAAGTGAGAGGAAGACACATTTGTTTATTTTATTTAGGTGTTCATGATGGTTGCCTCACCCCCTGCCCTGGTCTCAAACTGGGTCCTTAGGACACGTGGACTACGTCTGTGCCTTCATCTGCTAGGCCATCAGGGCATGCCAGCCTGCCCTTTTTTCCCATTGTTTGTTTCTGAATAAAGCCATTTGGTTGTCAGAATCATTTGTTTTGGATCAACAAAATAAAGACTGTGACTATCTTGTGCATGTCTCCAGAATTTGTCACAGAACCTGGCACACAGAAAGCACTCAATAAATATTCATGAATGGGTAAACTTCTTTTTGTTTGTCATTAAGTTTTCCTCTTCTACTCCTCCCTCTACCTGTCTTCCCCCATCCTCTCTCTTTCATTTTTTTCCTTTTCTTCACCTTCACTATGTCTCTGACAAGCCAGTGTCACCCACACACCTGGCTGAATTCTACAGCTGCACTTTAGTCTAAAAATAGTACATTATTGCTTTATTCATCTTTGCTACTGTTACTAATGGACCCTGGTGTTCCTGAAACAAAGACTATAGCTCCCAAGAGGTTAATTTACCAAGAAATAACTTAGGCTGAAGGGACAAATTGGTGTCAATATACCCTATCAGCCTTTTGGAGAAAGACTTGCCAGGAAAAAGGCAGAGTAAACTGTGTCAGAGCTGTGTAAGATGGTAGCATAGAGGAAGGCGAGTAAAGAGTAAATAGAACTCTCTGCTATTTTGGAATTCATTTGAATAGCTAATCTTATTTTGAAAGGAAAAGCTTAAAAACATATTTTATGTTCTAAGTAACTAAAAAGAAAATATAAATGCAGCCACAAAAGATCACCACAAAATATGTCTAATTCTGGTCTAGGTATTTGGTTATTCTCAAATGTGTTTGTTTATTAGAGTATTAATGTTAGTGTATAATAGTGAAGGATAGGTCTCAAAAAAATTTTCAGAGAGCCCTCCCAAGATGTCCAAAACAGGCTTTTCCCAACGCATACCACCTTGATGAGTGGGGTTCAGGTCAGTTAGGTTCTTTGGGCTTCAAGATAAACTGTTACCTTTTCTTAACTATCTGGAAGAATAAAGATTGCCCAGCTTTAGGGAAAGCTCCATAAATAACTTTTCTCTCTGAAATATCTATCCTATTGCAGGGTAAACATCTAGAGCATCTAATATGTCATGTGAGTCCCCTCTCCTCTCTCCTTGAAGCCCCAGGCCCCTCTCCCATTCCTTAGCTCAAGGATGAAAACTCATTTACTTTAGAATGTATAGCCTTATCAATTGTCCATGTTTATGTAATTAAATTTGATCTTTTTCTCTTACTAATCTATCTGATTTTAATTTGTTTACTCACAAAGAACTCAGAAGGGTAGGAGAATTTTTCTCCCTGTGCCCCAACAGTATTTTCCTTTATACTTTAGTTTCTTAAAGATACGAATTGTATTTCACATAACCCTTTAATCTCTGTATTCAGGATACAACAGGAAGAACAAGTCATACCATCAACATATTTACTTAGCAACTTCTTTGTGTTAAAACGTTGTTTTAGAAACTAGAAAGATGTAGGTAATGAAGACAAGCCCAAAGCAAGGAGCTAGCAGTCTAGTTGGAAAGATAAACTCAGAATGACTAAATAGCTGTGATAAAGAGCAATATATAATATAGCACAAGTATGAATAAGGTAGAGTGAAGTTGGTGGGAATGTAAAGAAACATTTATGGAAAGCAGTATGGAGATTCCTCAAAAACTTGAGAGTGGAAACCCCACATGACCCCATCATCCCACTTCTGGATATTTACCATAACAGGACATTCAGGACCAGGTCAGGTTCAAGATGTGGCATTATCAGAGCTTCCTTCTTTGGCTGTCTTCTTGGCTCTACCCACTGTGTGTTGGCATTGCCCATGAGCTGGTCTCCCTGTAGGAACAGGATTTCCTAGTTCAAATGTATTAAAGAGAACAGAATGTTTTCATCCCTGGAAGTCCTAGCCAGCTTCTCCTTATCATTTTACCCAAATTCATTTACACCTGCCTTTCCCTGAACCAGTCTTTGGCAACTGGATTAAATATTCATGATTGGTTTAAATTGATTATTTGAATAGAATGGACACAGGGCAATAAGTCATAGGAATACTAAGAAAAGAGTGATTAGCTTTTCAAAGATGATGTTATCAGTGACAAAAATAGATAAGATAAAAGAGAGAAATAACACAATAGAGCTAAACTCAACTGACTGAAAATCTTCAGATGAGACATTCAACCTCTTTAGTTATGCTAGTTATCAATGAATTCATCTCAGCTCCAAATCCACCCTTTTGACTTGCTCTGTGCTAATGGAGACTTTCTTCTTTGCAATAAAATTTATTAGGGGGAACTGTGTTAACCATATGATATTTTGACAACAGGGCCCTTGCTAACACTAATTCCAAGAGATATAATGGGCTTGCCTTCACCCCCAGCTCAGGTCTGCATACTAAACAGTCCATAGTCCTACATTTTATTGGACTATCACACCCTGGGCCACTGTTTCTTGGCATCAACCACCCAGGGCCAGGTATAAAGACAACAAGGGCAGTTCCTACTGTTCTAAAGTAACCAAGGAGATCAGAGAGACATATCAGAGTTAAAGAGAATTTAGGAGCAGTTTATTAGCCTGGTACCTTACAGAGTAAAACAGACTCAAATCATAAAGTCCTGAACCTAGATAGTGCAGGGTATTTATAACTTATTGTTGTTTTTATAAGTGGTTACAAGAGTAGAGGTCCCACCCTAAACATAAGTGGTTACAAGAATAGCCTAGCAAAAAGTGAAGTTTTTTTTTAGTTCCTTGTTTCACTACATCATGGAGCCTGCTGCAATTGTTCAAATGAATCAATCCTAAATCTGCTTAGTCTGCTTTCACGCCTCCCCCATTTCTTCCCAGGGAAACCAGAATAAAGTTTCTTCCTTTTGCACTGTCACTCCCTCTGCCTCCTGCCCAACCCTGGTGCTTCCCCAGCAATCCTTTGTGTCCTGGTCTGCCCTCTCTAAGAAACCGTGAATAGCAAATTACCTTTTCAAAAGCAATTGTCTCCCAGCCTGTTGGCCTCACCAAACCGGAATAATGATACATTTTTAAGAGAGGCCCTGGAGGAACATGCACCAGCTCAGGGTTTCTTTTCTTGCTTTTGATGTGCTTTAGTTTCCACTCAGCTTGTCTAACTCCACAATTACTAGGTGTGTGCAATCCCTTGGTGACCTTGCAGCCACAGCCCTGGCCCAGAGACCACCTCGCTGCAGCTCTCCCGATGTGAATACTGTGCACCATAGACCTTTCACCATGCTGTTTGGAAATGGACTTCCACTTGATAGTCACAATTCACTGCACCCTGGAGGGTTATTTCCTGTCACCTTCTCAATCTGGTACTGAAGACTTGGACTTAGTACTATGCAGGGGACCCCTGATACCCCAACTCACTCCGTGTGCCTGTTTGGTAGCCTCTACCTTCTTACTAAACTGGAGAGCTGTTTCCTGTTTGCCCAGGAACTGTGGACCAGCTCTACCTCCAGCACCTCAGCAAACTTCTCCATCATTCAGTGAGCTGAATCCACGTAGTATCCAAAGGGACATGAATCCCAGCCTTGGGGAGGAGACCACGTTTGTTCCTTCCTTGAGCACCACCCCACAGACCTAGGGCATTTATTAGTTATATTTCTATGTTTTCCTGTGCCCAAAGTTACTGTTCATGTTCTTCATATTATAATTTTCCAATACAAATAATTTGTTTTATGACACTTCGCTGGACCCCAACTCATACAGTAGGTTTGTATTTGAGATCAAAGATCTTAAGATATGTACCTGTTTTAATGATTAATGTTTCTGTTGATGTGTAACAAAAGGCTCTAAAAATAGAATGCCTCTTGCAGGTAACATGGATTTGAGGTTTTATAAATAAAAGCCAGGATTCTTGATTAATGGTACAAGTTTGCTCTACTTGAAAAGTGTTTTTTTCAAATATATTTGTGGTAGGAAATGATGTTTTATAACACAGTTACATTCTCGTTGATTCGCAATGTTTTGATAGCCACAATGAATATCGATCAAAGAAAAAAATTTTATGCTTTCTTGAAAACTTGCCAATCTGGGGCATTAAGTGTTTATTGATTTAGTAAACAGATGAAGAAACAATGTTTTACCAGTTATTCAGTAGTTTTATTAGCAGTAGCCAATTTGGCATTGTTATTTCATGACTATTATGTTTTGCAGGATAAAATAAAGAATAAAAATTTTCTGCAGGAGCAACAGATATAATTATATACTCAAATCGGCTAAAAGTCTTGTTATTTTTTCTGTGTATGGGAAAGAAGTATGAATTTTTTTAATGTATATTCTATTTTCTAGAACACTTTTGAGTTCATAGCAAAACTGAACAGCACCCAGGTGGAGTAGAGTTTGGCCAGAGTTCACATACATTGAAACATCCAAGGTTCACTTCCTTGGGCTAGTGGGGACACACTAGATGAACAACTACATAAAAATGAAGGAAGTGCTTCTTCCTCCTATTTCTTCCTGCCTGCCTGCCTCTGCTTGCCTTCATTCCTGCCGGCACCTTTCCTTAAAAAAAATGGGTTCTTACATACCCTCTATCCCTATACAAGCACAGCCTTCCTTACTTACTATCATCCCTGCAGCAGTGTATATTTGTTACACTCAATGAGCCTACACATTATCACCAACAGTCCATAGTTTCCATCAACACTTATTTTTGAGTTGCTGCACATGCTAAGAGTTTTGATAAATGTGTCCTGACATGAACCCATCATTGTTGCATCATATCGAATAGTTTCACTACCCTAAAAATTCTCCTCGATCCACCTATTCATCCCTTGAATCCTGCCCTTGGCAATCCCTGGATATTTATTGTCTGATCAGTTGTACAATTTTCAGAATGACATGTATTTGGAATTATATAGCATGTACCCTTTTTAGATTGTCTTATCTCACTTAGTAATGTCTATTTTAGGTTCTTCATTGCCTTTCTTGACGTGATAGCTCACTTCTTTCTATCTCTGAATGCTGTTGTCCGGATGGACCACAGTTTCTTAATTTAATGCTTTATTGAAGCACTTCTTGGTTGCTTCCAAGTTTTGGTAATTATGAATAAAATTGCTATAAACATTTGTGTGCAGGATTTTGGATGGATATAAGCTTTCAAATCTTTAGGTACATACCAAAAAAAAACATGATTGCTGGATCATAGGCTAATTTTGTGAGTGATTTTGTAAGAAACTGTCACATTGTCTTCCAAAGGGGCCTCAACTCTTCGCATTGCCATCACCTTTGGATGTATTAAGAACCCAACACCCTCACCAGTATCTGGTAATGTCAGTGTTTTGGGCTTTGGTCATTTTCATAGCTATGTAGTGGTTTCTCATTATTATTTTAATTTGCATTCCCCCAATGACATAGAATATGGAGCATCTTTCCATATGTGTATCTGCTATCTGCATATCTTCTTTGTGGGGTATCTGTTCAAGTTTTTTAGCCATTGAGTTATTTTTGTTTTTTCCTTTTTCTACCTCCTTCCTTCTATACATATGATTAGTCCAGCTCTAGGGTCCAGAACACAGGAGTGGACACACGGAGCTTACCCTCCAGTTGTGGTCTGGAAGAGACCCAATCCTAATTTAGAATTTCCTTCATTTTTCTAATGCACCTTATGTTTTCCTAGCTCAAACTTTCAATGGATTGTGTCATTTGATCCACATAACAGGGAAAGTTAGGATGAATTCTATATTGAAAATGAGGAAATTGAAGCTAAAGGAAGTAAAGTTCAAAACAATAAATATTTGCTCACTTTCTATGTCCCAGGCACATACTTTGTCAGCCTGAGAATATAATGTTAAACCATGCAGACGACTGCCCTTTGTTCACTGATGGATGGAGGAGACAGACAAACAATTACAGCAGTGGTGGGTATTGTTTTCAAAGGCTTTAGGGAAGAACATAAAGGGATTTGGTTGAGTTTAGAAGGTCAGGGAAGGCCTCCTCCAATAAATGATGTTTAAACTGCAACAAAGGAAGAGTAAGAAGGTAGAAGGAGGAAAGTCTATTTCAGGCAGAATGAACAAGGAGGAAAGTCAGAGGGAAGAAATATGCCATGTGAAATGATCTGAGAGTGATCAGTTATTTGAAAGATGGAAAGCAAGGAATGTTCTTTTGTTTGCTTTTAAAGAAAAGGTGCAGGTACAAATGAAGGCAAGCAGAGGCAGGCAGGAAGAAAGAGGAGGAAAAAGATATCAATTATCTTATTTAGTTGTTCAACTGGACCCCACCCAGTCCCGCCCTTAGGATGTCTGTGAACCACACCAGCCGGAAGTAACAGACCCAATGACTACTTCACCAAGGTGCACCAGTTTGTTTGTTTTTTAGTAATAGTCCTTTGTCAGATCTATTTTTTGCAAAATATTTTATCTTAAGACTGTCTTTTCATTGTCTTGACATTGTCTTTCACAGAGTAAATGTTTTAAATTTTAATGAAATCCAACTTATCAGTTATTCATTTCATGGATTATGCTTTCGGTGTTGTTAGACTTTTTTTTTTTTTTAACTTCCTAAAAAAGTATGTAATTCCTAGTTCTGTTCAGCAAGAGGAACTAGAGCCAGAAAACCAGTAGCAATCAAGAACCCCAGTGTTCATAATGCAATTTCTAAATACCATTTTCTACTCTGAAAAAACAGGTCTCTTTTTAGAAATGGCTGTTTCCAATATGAACCTGAACATGATGTTATACTAAGAGCAAGGTGCTATCAAAGACTTCTGGAATATGACGAGGACAAAAGCCAATTTGCAGGTGTTCTCCACAACAAAATCTGGGACAGTTTGAGAATCAAAACTGAATACTAACTGCAAAGAACTATAAAGCACATCAAATGGCTGCAAATACTCGAGTCTAGGGAGTGGAGGCTGGGAGCAAAGAGTAGTGAGGTTCAATGGACAGGGTGAAAGATCACAAGTAATTTGGTGTTGATTTGTGCTGTATTATCATTTGACAGAGTGAGCCTGCACATACAAATTGTTCACATAATACTGCACATGATATTGTGTTATAAGTCAATATTACCTCGATAAAATATTTTAAAATACCTGACTTTTATAATGATGCTAAAAGCAAAAGCTCTAATAAACACTTCCTCTCTGGTGACCTTTGGAGGCAGCTATGTGGTCCACTTGTAGTTCTGTGTACTGGTAGTTAAGAGATGTAAGACATTTATATTTCCTGTATTTCAGATATTTTAGTTATATCAAATACAAAGTATGGACCTTTTTTAGGTCCGGATTTTAACAAATCAACTGTAAAAACACACCAAATAGTTAAAACAGTCATGAGAAAGGAAATGCAAGTCAAAACCCCAATAAGATATCACTCACGCCTGCTAGACTGGTAGTCCCCAAGAAGAGGAAGATAACATGTATTGTCAAGGATGTGGAGCAGAGGGAGAACTTTTACACTGTTGGTGAGAATGTCAATAGGTTGAGAACTATGGACAACAATATGGAGGTTCAACTGAAAACAGGACCATTGTATGATTCAGTAATGCCACTTCTGGGAATATACCCAAAGGAAATGAAAACAATATGAAAACGATAAAAGGCTGCAGATAGCCAGTAGCCATGTGCAATGCAGAAATTATAAGGGACTGTGTATGAAGCATGAGTCCCTAGTGCATTGGGCCATGCAAGTTATAAATTACCTTTTTTTTTTTTTTTACATGAATGTGACGGCTGTGATACAAGCTTTTTACCTCAGAACAGAGTGAACAGGAATGACCTTTAGGCTATTAGAGCTAATAATGAATCCTGTAACAAAAGATTATATAGATATATAGATCTATAGAGAGATGGCAGATACGTTTGAGTGTACATAATTTTTGTATGCTTTGGAAACAACAAGGGTTTTAACCTCCACTGGGTAGAAAATTTTAAATGCATTTATTTTTGGATTTATTGCACTCAATCAAATTACCAAAGTCATTAGATATAATTGAGACTTGTGAACATTCCCTGGCAAACATGGAAACAATGAAAGGCAATCAATAGAAGATACTGCTGCAAAGGGGACAGTTTACAAAATTATTCTTCATTAAAATTAATGCTAGAGGGTGATATGGCAGTTTAGTCCACTGCCTCCTGTCAAGTGCAGTCCACCTACCTCCTAAGTTTGCATACTGGAGCTGGAGCAAATAACCAATACAAACAACTAAATAAAATGAATAAAAATGCTTTCCTCCTCTCTCTTCCTACATGCCTATCTACTTGCCTTCATTCCTGCTTGCACCTTTCCTTTAAAACACATTTTTTTGAATGCTGGATCAGCAGCATGCAGGTGAGAGAGGACCTATCCTGACCCCCATAGTGGATGCTCTCAAACTGCAGCAACCCACGGCCTCTCTCCTCAGACGTAGTGGAAGGAGTGTGTGCATAGGTGAAAGACATGACTCTCCTCAAAGAAAGCCAGTAGCAGACTAAAGCCCCTATCATTACACCAAGGGAGGGCCCACTGCTCACATGCCACACTGCCCAGCACCACCACCAACAGACACTGCTGAAGAAGAAAAAGAAAAAGAAAACTACACTGCTATAAACAAGGAGGAGGAGAAAGTCATGCTAAAACCTAATGTCCCTGAAGTAAAATACAAAGGGCCCAAAGAGAGGAAGATGCCAGGAAGTCCCCAGAGAAGAAGTCTATTGACACTGATTGGGACAACCTAGTAGATAAGAAATTCTAAACAAAAATGATTTTGGTTTTTTTTTAAACGAAAGTTATTTTTATTTTTTAAAAAGCTGAGGTATTTTCTGGAGGCACAATCAACTACTCACAGGGAAATGGAAGACATCAGAAAACAAGTGACATTTTATAAAGACTATTTCACCAAGGAGATCGAGGCTGTAAAGAAAGCGCTAACAGAAATGCTAGATATTTCATTGAATGAAGTGAACTTAAGATAAACATGGAAAGCTCCTAAACAGACTCAAACTCACGGTGGAATGAATCTCAGAAACTGAAGACAAGAACACAGAGGCAACCCTCAAGAAAAAGGAGAGAGAAACAAGATTAAGGGAAAATGAAAAAACCCTGCAAGATGACATGAGAGTAACAAGCACAAGAATAATAGGTATTCTGGAAGGTCAGGAATGAAAGAAAGGAGCAGATAATTTATTTAAAGAAATAATGGAGAACCTTGCATATCTTTCACAAAAAGTAACTGTGGAGGTTCAAGAAGCTGATAGAATACCCAAATTCCTACAAAGAAACCTACACTGAGACACATCATAGTAAAACCAGCCAAATCCAATTATAAATTATAAAGAAAAATGATAAAAGACTGCTACGGAAAAGAGAAACAAAACCTACAAAGGTACACTCATCAGGCTATCATCATATTTCCCAGCAGAAACCATACAGGCCAGGAGAGAGTATAACAACATATTCATAATAGTAAAAGACAAAAACTTCAGCCAAGAATATGCTACTCTGCAAAATTATCATTCAGCTATGATGGTGAAATAAAGGTCTTCAATAACAAAGAAAAGTTACTGGATTTTTCTACCACCAAATGTGTTTCAATAAATGCTGAAAGGCATTCTACAACAGGGAAAATGAAATCAAAGAACCACTCAACCTTGAGAGTGGCAATAAACTGTAAAATAGAATCAGAAACAAAGACAGTACCAATAAGAGAACAAGACAACAACAACAAAAACTCACTACGGGATAAAGAAAGGCATGGAAACTGCACAGATATTTAAGTAGAACATAGTGTTAGTTCAGAAAAGACTGTAGTAGAGTGATAAAGTTACAGACAAATCCCATGCAGCTTCAAAACTCAAGACAGAGATACACAGCTGGGAAGAAGCAAAGAGAATCAAGATTGAAAACTATTATAAGGGAAAGGTAAACATAATAAATGTGTAAAGAACCACAGAGATATAAAATAAACAGAAAACAAAGACTCAATAACAGTAATAGAGCCCGAAAGATCAATAATTACCCTAGAGGTGAATGGAATGAGCTCACCAATCAAAAGACAGGATGGATGAATAAAATGATGGATGAATGAATAAAAAATAGTACCCATCCATATTATGTTTATATGAAACCCACATCAGATCCAAAGATAAATGTAAGTTGAAAGTGAAAGGCTATGGACAAATATATCAAAGCAATGAGGATGAAGAGAAATCAGTAACTGGAATACTAATCGGACAAGATAAATTTTCATCTAAAAAGGGTAACATGAGGCAAAAAAGGACACTATTATGCTCAAGGAGGTAATTCATCAAGAAGAAATGACTGTCATTAATACAGATGCAGCTGGTGTGCCCTAGTGGAATAGCAGTTAGATCAACTGCCTCTGAAAGAGTGCAGTTCACATACATCCCAAGGACTTGGTTTCATATCCTGGGTCCAAGAGGAACAACCAACGGGAACAATGTGCTTTTTCCTCCTCTCCCTGCCTATCTGTCTGCCTACTCACCTTCATTCCTGCCTGTACCTTTCCCTTAAAATAATTATATTTATATATATATATATATATATATATACATACATACATACACACATACATATATATATACATGTGTGTATATATGCTAAAACAAATAAATATATAAAACAAATACTGACAGATCTAAAGGAAGATATTGACAGTAATGCAATACTAGTAGGGGACTTCAATACCTTACATAAATAGGTCATTTAGGTGGAAAATCTGAAGTGCAAATGCACACAAAACAAGTCTCAGTAAATTTAGCAAGAATGAAATTATAGAAAGCATCTTTTCTGAGCACAAGGATGTAAAACTAGAAATGAACCAGAAAAATAAAAGTGGAAGAACCACAAAGATGTGAAGAGGAACCACATGCTTCTAGATAGTTCCTGGATCAAGGAGGAAATAAAAGACAAAATTTAAATTTACCTGGAAACAAATGAAAATAAAGAGATGAACTATCAGAGCTTAAAGGATGTGGCAACAACATTTCTCAGAGAGAAGTTTATAGCAATATAAGCACACAACAAAAATTAAGAGACACCAGCAATTAAAATTCTAACCATATACCTGAAGGAACTAGAAAAACAACAATCAAAACCAAAAACCATCAGAAGGAAAGAAATTTAAAAAATTAGAACAGATGTAAACTGAAAAGTAAACCATAGGAAAGATTAATGAAGCAACTGTTTCTTTGAAAAATAAACAAATAAATGTACTCCAAGACATACACAATGAAGGAAAGAGAGAGAAAACCCTAATAACAAGAATCAGAAATGAAGTGAGATCACAAGATACATTGCAGAAATACTGATCATAAGAGACTAACCTGAACATCTATAAGCTAACAAATTCATCAGTTGAAGAAATGGACAGATAATCTAGAATCCCTCGACCAACACTAAACCAGGAAGACATAAATAACTTGAACAGACCAATCACAAGCACTGAAATTTAAACAATAGCCAAAATTATCCTAAAAACCAAGAGTCCAAGATTAGATGGCTTTACTAGAGAATTCTACCAAACATTCAAAGAAGAGCTAGCTTCCATCTTCCTTAAAGCCTTCCATAAAATCAAGAGGAAGGAAAACTCTCAAATGCATTCCTTAAGGTTAACTTTATCCTTATACTGAAATCAGACAAGGACAGCACCAAAAGAGAAAATTACAGACCACCCTCATTGATAAATACAGATGCAAATATCTTCAACATTTTTACAAACTGAATTCACCAGCACGTTAGAAAATTATACATCGTGACCAAGTGGGATTTATTCCAGAGATGTTAGTGATGAGGGATAGGTGAGAAGGGACCCTAAAAAAAATAAATGGCAAAACCTAGGTTTTCTAGAACAAGTACCAACAAGTTGCAGACAACCTCTCTAGCAACCTATGTCTAGTGACATATCCCTTAGTTACTCCCACTCTTGAACTTGAACTCCTATGAGAACTCCAACCCTCACGAGAGCTACAACCCCGGGTACACCCAAACCAAAGTCCTTCCTCCAGGTATGTATGAGGCACCATATTAACAGCTCTCTCTCTTTCTCCTGTTGTGAGGGAATGGGGCTTTCCATATGGCCCTCCCACAGTGTGCCCTACTTTCCGGAACCAAACAGATGCATACCAAGAAATCCCACAAGACAGTGCTAGCAGATAATAAGCAGAGAGCTAGAGCTTCAGGGGTTTCAATTGGCCTTTCCATTGCCTTTCAATTTGCCTGCTTAGAATCCTCTGCAACCCTATATAAATGCTGCCTGAACAGTGGTCCAGGCCCAGAATTTGGAAAGTACTCCTCTGGGTCCACTGTCTTAATAAAACTTGCTGAAACTTGGTGCCACTTGGTTTGTCACAGGAGAGCCCTAACACTGTAACGCCTGAGGTCTGTGCATCATTTCTGTTTAGTTGTTTTGTAATAAATTTCCAGGTGGTGTTGGGATAAGGCGTCTCTCCCTGAATTCTTTCTAGGACAAACGCCACACTCATTGGTGCCATACACCAGCATCATTTGATACTCTGTACAGGGACAAGATGCTAATGCACAGCACTGGTAAGCTTTCTTTTTTCTTTTTCTCTGCTTAAACCTTTGACTGGAATGGCACCAAGTAAAGTCCCAGTGAGGACTAGGCTTTCCCAATTCTCTCTACTTCTATTTTACTTTCTTTTTCTCACTACAAGGTAGAGCAGTTATTTGCCAGTTTCTCCAGACAGACCCATGTTCCCATGCTCTTTTCTTTCTTCCCCCATCTCATCTCTTATCACTTCAACCCAGCATTTTCTTGAGAATTCTTCTCTCCTTGTGTGTGTCTTACCTCCAAGGGCCAATTACAAAAAATCATGAGACCAGGTCAGCTAGTTAAAACCCAGAAGGGTAGCTGTCATGTTCAAAATTTTTCCTACAGCAGAATTAAGTTGGTGCATGGTCTTAGCCTGCCAACCTCAAAGCAAAGACCATGCAGCCAGCAGACACCCTTGTTTTATCCACTTCTCCACTCCTTATTTACAAAAATAATATTGACCTAATTTTACTTTTATTCTACTGCCTTTTAAGTATGCCTTTATTTCTTCTACACAAAATTTGTTAAAACTCGCTGTTACTAATATTTCAACCTCTTCTTTCTTCTTTTTTTTTTTTTAATTCTCGTAGAACTAATTGCATCCTCAGGCTAACAGGAGAGAGAAAATTTTTGCTGCAAAGTTGGAGACCCACCCTGTTTCATGTTCATTGTATCTTTCTCTTGGACTCCTTTCTATTGAGGGTTATTTTCTCTGCTTCCAAATAACCTCCCTCCCTCTCTGAAGTCTTTGCAGCCTATGGAATGGAGAATGGTGCAGAGTTTTATCAACAATGTAGCAAGCTGGTAACCATTCTTTAAGGGAGATGTCTGGGCAAGAAAACAAAGCTTCAGGAGGTGTTATGCTCTGCACAACTGCAAACTGGTATGCTATTTAAAAAAGGGGGGGGGGGGTAATAAACCAGACAGTTTTTTCTTTTACAGACTGCTGGAAGGACCTGCTTATTCTCATGCTGGCTGCAGATGTCTGAGAGCTGGGACTCCTAACAATGCCAGCAAAAGAAATTTTAAACATTTTTTACCACATTGGGACTCCTTGATCTCATTACTCTGTAGACGTTAAAGGAAAGAAAGCAGACACAGATAACAAAAAAGGGCACAACTATCTACTCAATGTGAAAGGCCAAGGTCTGCACCCCAGCATCCCTACTTTGATAGTAGTTGACTAGGCTGTATTGGTTGACACCTTCTGCACAGGCAGAGGGGAAGCAGGGACACAAGTGTCTCAGTCCTCTTGGGGTCCTGAGCCCAAAGGCTCAGGAAAAAACTCCTTGGTCTGGAGAAGTTCGACTAAGGACTCTCTCCCTCCAGTAGGATGCCACAAGGATCTTGGCGACCATAGACCATAGATTTTGGTCTATTGGCAGGCACCTCCACTTAAGAAGGCAGAGGGGAAGCAGGGATTATGACATCTCAAATTCCTGACTCAAGCTCAGGAACAGTCAGTTCTTGCAGGGACCCCACAAGAATATCAAGTTATGCCATAGGCATAGTAATAGTTCGCAATCACTTTCCATGATAGCTTCTAACCTACTGGGGGGAAAAAAACTAATCTATTCCTAAGGATTTCCTACTGAAATACTTGTTGAACAACTGGGAGTGGTTTGACCTCTAAAATTTGAGAAAGGGACACCTTGTGTACCTCTGCAACACTGTCAGGCCACAATATAAATTAGACAAAGGCAGTTGACCAGAAGGAGCTTCTTTAAATGATACTTTACTACAACTAGAAATTTTTTGCCAGAGGCAAGAAAAATGAACTGAGGTCCCTTATGTACAGGTCTTCAGAGCCTTTAACCAGGATCCAAAGATACAAAACATCACTGCATATGTCTAACATTTGGGAAAACTAGAGAATATGTTAGATGACCCACTCCCCAGTAGGCTACCCCACCTCTAGCCCCAGGTCCAACAAGGAACCCAAACCTAAAACCTCCATCAGATACTGCTGCTACTGTGGTAGTGAAACAAGGAACTAGAGAAACTTCATTTTTTGCTGGGCTATTCATGTAACCACTTATGTTTAGGGTGGGACCTCTACTCTTGTAACCACTTATGTTTAGGGTGGGACCTCTACTCTTGTAACCACTTATGTTTAGGGTGGGACCTCTACTCTTGTAACCACTTATGTTTAGGGTGGGACCTTTACTCTTGTAACCACTTATGTTTAGGGTGGGACCTCTACTCTTGTAACCACTTATGTTTAGGGTGGGACCTCTACTCTTGTAACCACTTATGTTTAGGGTGGGACCTCTACTCAAGTAACCACTTACAAAAACAACACTAAGTTATAAATACCCTGCACTGTTTGGGTTCAGGGCGCTAGGATCTGCATTTGTTTTACTCTGTATGGTCGCTCGCTAATAAAGGCTCCTCCTAAATGCTCCAACTCTGGTATGTCTCTCTGATCTCGACGGCTACTTTGGAACAGTAGAAGACCTTTTCCCTGATCCCAGTGCAAAAATTAGTCGATCAGGAATTTTCCACAGTATCATGGAGGCTGTAGCTATGTCCCAAGGACACGCAGGCATCTCTCCCTACTCTGCAGCTATACATAGTGATGAGTTACCAGTAGAAACCACACGTAGCCAACGAGATGAATCTTTACCTCAGAGTATAAAAGGAGCTCCCCAAAACCCCCGTTGCTCAGCTTTGGGTAACAATAGTCCTGGGCCAGCACTGGTACAATAAAGTGCTCTGCTGTCCTTGAGTGCCTAGCTGTCAGTTGTCTTGCCATCTGGATGCTCTGCCATAACACTACTGATGCTCCCACTTCTGCTACTGCTTCTCCTCCTACTGTACCTACTGCACCTCCACTTCCATACGAGTCTTTCCATCCCAACCTGCCTAACCTTAGCCCTGCAGAATATTCCCAAAGTACTACTCATACCTCCCCAGTGAACAGGAGCTTTCTAACACTTAGGTACTCAAGTAAATCCAGAGGAGCATGGAAAGAGTTACTCCAGGAGACCAAGTATATCTTAAGACCTGGAGAATGGGCAATACAGAGCAACCAGTCTCAAGTGAAAAGGACCTTTCCAAGTCATTCTGGGTACACTCACTGCAGTAAAACTAGCATGTCATGATAGTTGGGCTCATTTGTCTACAATTAAACTTGACTCAGTTATCTCCACAGGACACACCTGATGCAAATACCTATACCTGTGAACCAGTGGGAGATCTAGAATACCTGTTCAAGAAGGCAAAAGATAAGTAACTGTTCACAAACCTTTTAATCTTTTCTTGTTTTCTTCTCATGCCACTACAACAGTGTTCTGGGAACTCTCAGATCTTTACATACTTACAAGGGTGTTAAATTTTTACCACTGTTTTAAAAGATGACATTGAATATATTTTTCTATTACAAAACCAAAAGGATAATCTATCTCATACCTCTCTTTATTTGGTTTGGAATAACAGCTGGGACCCCCAAAGGGATAGCGGGAATAATATCCTCCCCTCTAATATATCATAATCTGTCTCAAGAATTTTCTCAGGGCCTGTAAACTATGGCAAAAGCTATCAGATATACAGACACAGATGGATATCTTGGCAGCAATGGTCATTCAGAATGGCCTTAATATAACAACAGGTGCCCAAAAGAAAATCTACATAGAGTTCCTGAAAGAACACTATATTTGTACTAACAAATCTGGGCAGGTTCAGAATCATATACAAAGGCTTATTAACCAAGCAGTCTATTTGCAAGAAAGATCTCATAGCAATAGGTGATCTGGGAATCCACCTGGAAATATTTTTACTGGATTACCCTTTATTTAAAACCTCTACTTGGTCTCACCCTCCTCATATTTTCCCTTCCTTTCAACCTGTTAATACGTTTTGTTTCTTTTCTAGTCACTTATATCACAACTGAGACCACAGAGAAACTGAACCTTTGAAAGAAAGACTGTGCACTGGACTCTTCATATACAACATTCCATCAGCCTACTACTGGCCCCTGTAACCCCTTGTCTCATAATTACTTAAAGGATAGAACAGGTTTGGGCCCTAAGTAAGGAGTGCTCTATGCCCATGATCGGCTCGAAGCAGTTACAGAAGAAATGACCTTCATCCTTTATCATCAAAAATATTTTTGACCCTATTTGATCATGGAGGAAATGACGAAGGACAGAAGAGAAGGAACCCTAGAAAAAAAGGAAAGACAGAAGGCAAAGCCTAGATCTACTAGGATAAGAAGAAAAAACAAGTTGCAGACAACCTCCCTAGTAACCAGTATCTAGTGACACAACCCCTAGTTACTCTAACCTTGAGCTCCAGCTCTCATGAGAACTCCCTCTTATAAGAGCTACAACTCCTGGGTACTCCCCATCACCCACCCCACCCCCCCGCTCTGTATATGAGACACCATTTTAACACCTCTCTTTCTCCTATAACCCCTAAACTGCAAGCATCATTTCTGTTCAGTTGTTTTGTAATACATTTTCATGTGGTGTTGGCCTAAGGCATTGCTCCCTGAATTCTTTCTGAGATGAACTCCACACTCACTGGTACCAGACACTGAATCACAAGGATATACAAATCAATGAATATAATACATCACAGCAATAAAGGGAAAAGTAATAATCATATGATCATGCCAATAGATGCAGAAAAAGTATTTACCAGAGCATCCTGATAGAACTGCTGTTAGGTCAATTGTCTCCAAAAGAGCAAGTGATGTAAAACTGGAATTTGAGTCCTGGGTTTGGGGGAGAAAAACAAGTGTGAGCAACTAAATAAAAGTAGTGCTGCTTCCTCCTCTCTTTTCCTGCCTTACTGTCTTCTACCTCCCTTCATTCCTGCCTGCACATTTTCCTTAAAAAAAAAGAAAAAGTATTTACCAAAATTAGATAATTATGATTTAAAAAAAAAAACCTTGCCAAAATGGGAAGATACATACCTCAGCAAAATAAAAGTCGTGTGTAACAAATCCACAATCAACATCATATTCAACGGTGAAAAACTGAAAGTCCCCTAAGATCTGGAACAAAAGAATACACTTGCTCAGCACTATTATTCAACATTGCCTGGAAGTCCTGGCCAAAGTAATAAGGCAAGAAAAAGACAATACAAGAATCCAAATTGAAAAAGAAGAAATAAAGCTACCATTATTTGGAGATATCATAACATCATTGCTAGGAAACCCCAAAGACAGACATGCATTGGTGGAGTAGGAGTTGGGCACAGTCCACATATATCCCAAGTACCCCAGTTTATGTCTAGGCCAGGGTGAACAACCGAGATGAACAATTAAAACAAAGTGCTTCTTTCTCCTCTCTCTTCCGGCTTGCTTGCCTCTTCTTGCCTTCATTCCTGCCAGCACCTTTCCTTTAAAAACAAAGTATTTCAAAATGAAAAAGTACTTTAAAAAACCCCAAAAGACTCCACCAAAAACCCACTAGAAATAATAAGTGAATACAGCAAAGTGAAGGAATGTAAAATTCATAGAGGTGGTTCCAGTCGGGAAAGAAGGAGGAAGAAATCACCGTCTCTGTGCTCTTGGTGTGGAAAGGTGGTGTGAATCTTGGGTCCCTAGCTGGTGGTGGGAAGGCAACGGTGGATATAAACAAACGACACCAAAAGCATCATCAAGGGCTGCTAGAAGTGAGAGGGTCCAAGCCTGATAAGAATGTCCAGCTTCAGGAAAATGAAATCACAGGACTGCTTAAATTCCTGAGCTATATTTCAGCTTATCCTATAGGACTTGAAACACCACTCAAAATACCTGCTTCAACTTTTTGAATATGGTGGTTTTCTGCCAGGAAGCAACTTACCTACTTCTTGGGGATTATGTGTTCAGGGGAAGCAGTCATTGGAGACTGTCTGCCTCTTGCTTACTTACAAAATCAAATATCCCAAGAATTTTTTCTTCTCAGAGAAAACCACAACTACCAGAATCAATAGAATTTATGGATTTTATAATGAATGTAAAAGAAGATACAACACTAAGCTATGGAATACTTATGTAGACTACTTTAACTATTTACCAATAGCAGCCATCATAAATGAGAAAATATTCTGTCGTCATGGAGGTTTATCACTAGATCGTCAATCTGTGGAGCAGATTTGGTGAATTATGCCTTCAACTGATGTACCAGGTCAAGGTCTTATTTGTGGTCTTTTGTGATTTGACCCTGATTAAAATGTCTTAGTCTGGGTTAAAAATAACAGAGGAGTGTCCCTCACATTAGGTATAGAAGTGTTTACAAAATTTCTCCATGTACATGATTTGAATCTTACATAGAGACCATCAGGTGGCTGAAGATGGGTATGAATTTTTTGAAAAGAGACACTTGGTCACTTTTCTGTACCCAATTATTGTGAAGAATTTGACAATGCTAGTGCCATGATAAGTGTGGATGAGACACTAATGTGTACTTTTCTGATTTTAAAGTCTGCAGAGGAAAAGAAGCCAAATGACCCATAACATCTCCAAGGGGTATGATCACAAAGCAAGCAAAAAAATAGATGTCATCTGACACTAGCTAATTGGGACTTGTAACATATAGTATATAACCCTTATTTTAAAAATTGTGAAGTGTATTGGTCAGCTTGCTCAATTACTGTGTTTGTGGGGCCTCCCCCCACTTCCATTTTTTGACTTTCACAGCTAGTGAAAGACTCTCCTTTCACAAGAAAATATATTTTATTTTGCTTTTTCAATTTGCTATTCCTTTTTCAAATATAACTTTAATGATGGTGTTAACTCTGTACACACTGGGACAGTTTATCCTAAGGGGTAAGTGTACAAATGATCTTTTTAAATTCAGTACAACTCATGGATAATGTTAATGCTCATTTTCTTTAGGATATAAAGAGTCCTGGGATGGTCAGTCTGAACATTTTATAAAATGTATACTGTTGATATAAACCATTGTGAACAGTTTTTAAAATTTTGTTCCAAATGTATTGCTTTTTTCTCTCATTGTCTCGTCATGTATAAACTAGTTTTTATAGCTATTAAATTAGGAGTAACTTTCAAACTTTCCAGCATTACTGGTATGATTTATATTTAATTGAAGTACACTTGCCCCTACCATATACTTAAAATGATGATCAAAGCCATTATTTCAAAATGTTTGTGATAAGTTTCTGTTGAAATAGTATCAACACCCTCAGTACAACGTGGTGGCATGTTTATGTATAATGCCACCATGGGGATTCAAAAACATTTGATTTTGAGTAGCAGTTATTAACATAGTACTGTTTAAGCTGTTAATCATTAAAGTTAGTAACATTTTGTACAATTTGCATATAGTCTATTAATTAAGTAATCTTTTTTTACAGTTACATCAGGGCTGAACCTGTTCATTCAGAAAGTTTCAAATTATAGAAACAATGCTATTCTATACAAGTGACCAATTATACTTTGTTCAGCTTACATTCTTTATTCTATGGTGAATTTGAGGCTTAAAAGTCAAAAGAAAGGAATTAACTTTCTATCAACCAGTTTATACAGAATTCACAGTTTCTATGAATTTTTAAAACTGTTAAAAAAAGAAATCTGTTTCAATAGATGACTCTGTACAATACCATGTGATGAATATGAATTTAGTCTTATCAAATGACAAACTTGTTAAATCCTCTCAGAGTCTATTTATCAGCACAATGCATACAGGAGAGCTGTTGATGGCATGTTGAGTAGATAGTGATGAATAAATTGCTCTGGAAACCAAAAAAATAAAATAAAATTCATACAGAAAAATTAGTAGCAATTCTGTATGCAAACAATGAACTAGAGGAAAAATAAATTAAGAAATCCTGGCACACCCTTATGGTAGGTGTTGGTGTCAGTCCACAAACACCCCAGTATCCCACGTTGATATCCCAGGACCGGCGGCAGCAACCAAGATGAAAAACGAAATTAATAAAAAAAATGCTTCTCCTCTCTCTTCCTGCCTGCCTGCCTCTGCTTACCTTTGTTCATGTCTGCACCTTTCCTTAAAAAAAAAAAAAATACCATTTACAGTAGCACCATTAAAGAAAATATCTGGGAATAAGCTTAAAAACAGAAGTGCAAGACCTCTACATTAAAAATTATAAGACATCAGCAAAATAGAAGACAAAGAGATGGAAGGATAGCCCATGCAAAAATGGCAGTCCTACCCTAAGCTGTATACAGATTTAATGCAATTGCCATTAAAATTTGAGGTACATTTTTTAGGGAAACTGAACAAATAATACTGAAGTTTGTATGGAACCACAAAAAGCCCCAAGTAGCCAAAGCTATCCTGGAAAAATAAACAGTGGAGGAATCAAGCTCCCTGACTTAAACTATAATACAAAGTGATTGTCATCAAAACAGTATGGTTTTGGAACAAAAACAGACAGACATACCAATGGAATAAAACTAAAAGCCAATGAATAATACCACACCTATATGAGCAATTAATTTGTAACAAAGGAGCCAAGTGCATACAATAAAGGAAGGAGTCTATGCAATGAAATGTGCTGGGTAAGTTGGACAAATTTTTGCAAAAAAGGAGAAAAATAGAAACCAGATCATCCTTTAGCAACTTACACAAAAATTAACTCCAAATGAATTAAAGACCTGGACATAAGATCTTAAATCATAATGTATATAGAAATAATGTAATAAAAACACTCCATGACATAAATCTGAGATATGCCTTGGGGAAAGTGACATGTGCAACAAAAGAAACTAGAGTAAAACTAAATAATTGGGACTATGTTAAACTAAAAGTTTTCTGTAACGTGAAGGAGACCATCACCAAAACTAAAAGGCAAACCAATGAATGGGTAGATAGTTATGCAACATACAACAGACAAAAGTTTAATCTCCAATATATATAAAGAGCTCAAATATCTCAACAACAAAAAACAAATGACTCATTCAAAAGAAAAAAAAAAAAAAGGTCAGAAGAGCTGAACCAAAGCCTTTCTAGAGAAGACACACAGATGGCCCACAGACACATGAAAAATGCTCTATATCACTCACCATCAGAGAGCTACAAATAAAAACCACATTGAAATATCATCTCACACCAGTGAGAATGATCCATATCAAAAAGACTAGAAACAAGCATTGGAGAGGGCGTGGAGAAAAAAGGAATGCCCCCTTCACTATTGTTGAGAATACAAATTAGCACAACTTCTTTGGAAACCAATGTGGAGATTCCTAAAAAAAAAAAAAAAAAAAAAGATGGGTCTACCATTCAATCCAGCAATCCCACTTCTAAGCATCTACCCAGAGAATACAAAAACAATAATGTGAAAAATATCTTCATAGCAGTATAATTTATAATATCAAAGACCTAAGACAACCTAAGTGCTCATCAACTTGATAAGAGAGGTATATATATTCAATGGAATTCTATTTTTCTGTTAAAAATATGAAACTGTCCTCTTTGCAACAACCTGGATGGAACTGGAGGGGATCATGCTAAGTAAAATAGGCCAAAAATAAAAAGAGAAGTACAGGATGTTTTCACTTACATGTGGACTGTGAAGAAACAAAAAATACAAATATAAACAAAATTCACAAGATGCATCACTTTGTGTGGTTACCAGGGGGATGGCAGCAGGGAGGGAAGGAAGGAAGGAGCAAGGTACTGGTATAGGGCACTAGAAATTCAGCAATGGGGGTGGTTTGAGATAAACAGACTGAATTGTCATTTCAATATTATAACATGAACATAGCTATGTAAACAAGATAAATGATAATAGTATTTAAGAAATAACAACTAATTACTGCTAAACTTAACTTCTGAGTCTCATACTGACCTGAAAACATTTATCAAAGATGCTCACCAGGTGTGCCCTGGTGGAGCAGGTTTTGAAGGAACAAGTCACATACCCCTGGGTTTCATTCCCAGAGCTAGGGGTGAAGCAACCATTGTGAATAACTAAATAAAAATAAAATGAAGATGCTTCTTCCTCCTCTCTCTTCCTGCCTGTCTGCCTGCCAACTTGCCTTCATCACTGCCTGCCCATTTCCTTTCAAAACAGAACAAAACATACAAAGATGCTCAACAGAGAGCCAATAGTAAAGAGAAGTTTTCAGTAAAATTCATCTTTGAACCTAACATCCACCTTTGATATGAACCTTATAGGTAAACTATCCATCATAATTTCCTATAGAGAAAAATTATCCATCAAATAACCTTTTGGAACACAGATAACATGATATACTGCGAAAGACAGTATCTTTGTAAACTTTCTCATCACAATGTACAGAATTATTGCTTTTTAATTTGGCCAAAATATACTACTTGAAAAGCTATTCATGGTCCAGTGGAGTACTTTTCCTTACCTTCTGGACACTTTTTAAAATAATGTATTTATTTTTTGATTACAGTGATTATTCTACACATTAACTTCCTATGTATAGATTCCCTATTTCTTAGATGTATTTCAACACATTATGCCCTCCACCAAATCACCAATGTTCTTCTGCATTGCCTTCTGAGATTTGACAATTGAATTTTATTCAGCTGATACCCTCACAGGATTACAAATATACATTAGTGATAACATGGATGTACTTCCATGGGTGGAAGCTTTCCATGTAGTGGAGCCACTGCATTAGCGGTAGCCAAGATTCTCTTGGAGAAGAATATACTCATCTGGGGAGTTCCATTCAACTTGCATAGTGATTGAGGAACTCACTTTACAGGACAAATAATCAAAGAGGTTTTTGAAGTATGTCCTATATAGCAACATTTTCATTGCAATTGCCTCTCTCAGTCATTGTGGTTGCTAGAGACAGCCAATAATTTAAGTAAAATCCAGCTGGCCAATGTTTTTGAGGTTTTTAATTTGCCTTGGCCTATGGTTCTGCCCCTTATATTACTGAGTTTAAAGTTGATACCCTTTGGAAAGTAAAATATATTTCCTTTTGAAATTATAACAAGGAGATCTATGATACTAGATTCCAGGATTTATGAGCCCACAAGGATTAAAAGAGAAATGCTCGACACCTGTAAAGAACCGATGAAAGACTTAGGAAAAATTGCAAATTGGTTAGAAAAGTCTCTCCATGGTGTATTCCTGGAAGATGAAGACCTCCTTCTTTCATAATTTTAAAGCAGGTGTTTTCTGTCTATTGGAAGAGATAACTATACTCAGAGGCTCCCGTGGAAGGGATCCTACCAGGTACTTTTAACCAAACTTCATGCAGCTAAACTAATCTAGAAAACACTGATCCCTGGATTCATGTTTCTTACTTAAAGCAATCTCTGCCACAACTGATTGAGCTTCTGCTTCCACCAGAGACATGAAACTCAAGATTTCCAGGACACACAACATCTTAGTAGATAACTCAGGATCTGACTTAAAGTATATGAAAAATCTAGTTGAAATTGCTGGATTCTTATTGCTTATAATATTTATAATTCCTGTAAGTCTCTTACTATATTGACATTCTTTAGTTATTAACAAAAACAGTAGTCACCCATGAATAATCTTATTTTACTGTGGTTAACCCTTAATAGTGTTGAAGTTATTACAAAAGAGACTGGAGACTGGAATACTTATATCGATATATTCAGGGATCAAAAGAATTGGCCAGATTTGAAGTCTACCCTGTGATGTAAGCTAACTGATGTACCTAGAGATCATTGCCTCAATATTTTTAAGTCCTGGTTTACTGATAAGCCATCTAATGTGATATCTCCTCCCCTTAGATTAACCATACTATATTCTAAGTGTTTCCCACCTTTTTGTTTATAATCATAGTTTCTCACTCTTACAGTTTTTCTGCTAGTTCCATTTTACTTATATTTTCTTATACAAATAACTTAAAGAAAGACAAGGGATAATTACCTTGGTAGCAGTTATATAGTTAATCAGAGCCCTTGCATGGGCCTTCCTAAGTCTTTTTTTTTTTTTTTCTTTTTTTAAGGAAGGGTGTAAGTAGAAATGAAGGCAAGTAGGCAAGCAGGCAGGCAGGAGGACAGAGAAGGAAGATGCACCTTATTTTTATTTAGTTGTTCACATTGGCTGTTCCCCCTGTTCCCCAATCTTGAAACTGGGACTCTGAGATGTATGTGAGAATGCCTGTAGGGTATACTAGACTGATAGATCACCAGGGAGCACCGTCCTAAGTCTTTTGATTCAATTTTACATCATGTTAACTTCATAATTCGATATGTTACAGCCAAATTAGACTCACGATATTTATTTTTATTTGCTTCTGTACCTTTTTTTTATATATAAGGAAATGTGCAAGCTGGAATGAAGATGAACAGAGGCATGGAGGAAGAAGTACTTTATTTATTTTTACTTGTTTGCATTGTCCTCTTGGTCCTGGGTCTTGAACCTGGAACCTTGGGATGTATGTGGGACTGCTCCCAGGGTGTACTAGACTGCTAGGCCACCAGGGCGTGCCTATGATATTCTTGAACTAGTAGGCTGGCCTCTATCAATAGAATTTTAGAGAAAATTAACAGGAAAGATGTGGGTTTTATTCAGAGTTTTTAAAAACACTTAACTGATTTCTGTGGTTACCAGAAAAGGAATGGGGAGAGAGGGTGGGTAAATATGGTAAAGGGGTTCAATTTTACGGTGAAGGACAGAATTGCACCATTACTGCTGAACTTAGTATATATAGATGTTGATTTATAAGGATGCACAACTGCAACTTTTATAATGCTATAATGCAATGTTATTTCAATTTAAAATTATATACAAATAATTGATGCTATATATTATTTATATATATGATCAATAGATATAATTTAAGAAAAGCTATTCCTCTAGTATTATGACCTTATATTCATAATTTGGTCAGAGACAAAAAGTTGCTCTAAGACATTTTAAGTAGGGTCATCTCTAGGGTGTGAAGTTTGTATAATAACCAGTTTGGAATTTGTGTTGTGTATATATCCATGTTTTATTTGTCTATTTTTGAAAAAGCTATTGACTTTTTCTTTACTGAAGTCAGCCCTGCTGCTTATACATGCTATTATTTTACATGACAATGAAAAAGAAATCTGGACATTAATTAAACTAGTGATAATAGATTTAAATTATGTGATTATTTAATTAAATGCTTTAATTATGTACTATAGCAATAGGGGCTGAACTCAATTTTGATTTGTACAGAAAGAATTGGAAGTTTTTGAGAGAGTAATGGATTAGGGAGGTGTGTGATCATAGTCAGTACAGTCATGAAAATGAAAAATTACAAAGTGGGAAATGGGAATGGCCCATGTGTGGAATCCATCCGAATTTGATAACTGGCACTTATCAGGATTAGGCCTCTTGGCATGCCCTCACGGAATAGTGGTTTGTCAGCGCCTTTAGCTGGCGCAGGACACCTACGTTCCAAGTACTCCAGTTCATATCCTGGGGCCAAGGTGTGAACAACCAAAATGAACAACTAAATAAAATAAAATGCTTCTTTCTCTTCTCTCTTCCTGCCTCACTGCCTCTGCTTACTTTCACTCCTACCTCCACCTTTACTTTAACAACAACAAAGTTAGACTCCTACCCTTCACTAAAAACTGGGAGATGTGTCTCTAGTTTCTTGTAGCTGGAACAAATCAATTCTTGTATTAACATTGCATTTTCTCAAGCATGCATATTACAGAGTTCAATGACTTCCTATGGATACATGTTAGAAACCACCTTAGTGTTTTGTTCAAGCTTTTATAGGTCAAAGCTGACAAGACTGCTGGAGAAGAAAGACAAGCCTAGAGGAGCCATAGCTAGAGTTTGGTGAAAAAAAGATAATTTTTTTCATAAAGTACTGATTTGCTCTATTTTCATTATTTTATTCCTGTTTCAGTCTTACTTCTGAGGTATCGCTATCACCTTAAATTCTCTCAGTGGCTTTGAATTTAAAACGTACAATGATCCCTTATTTTTTCAGTTTGTATTGCAAAATTTCAATTACCTAGAAAATGGTAAAAAAAAAAATTTTTTTTCTGAACCCATGTCCTTGATGTAAATAACAATATTTTCCCACATACGATTTATTTCACTGCTTTTCTTGAAAATCTGCAACGTGAATTTACATACCTAATTTCAATCCTAACTACTTCAGTGTGCATGGCTTTATAAAATCAGGACACTTTCCTGTACTATTTCAATATTTTACAATTAAGAATACCCCAGGGCATATTTAAGATTTCCCCATTGTTTCCAACGTCTTTGACGACAACCATAGTGCAAATAAATACATGGACTTTGATAGAGGAACACGCATGCTACTTAGCAGTAAACCAAGTTTAAAACCTAGTAGGTATGCAGTAGGCGTCCACCTGGACAAGAAAGGTCAAGGTCAGCATCTTTCAACGCTCCAAAGGGCGGAAACGCGGTGTTTCGTGGAAACTCTAAAAAGCGGAAATACGGTACTTTCTGGGAAAAGTAGTCTTGCATTGAAATGACTAGTCGCGCAGGACCCTGGGAACAGGTTTTTCCGGCTCCATCTGCGCATGTGCATCCCTAGCCCCGCTTCAGTACTTCCGCTCTGCACAGTGGCTTTCGGAGGGTCGGGCGAAGCTCCGGTGGATGCCCGAGTGAAGTGAAGGAGACCGGGCGAGATAGGGTCAGTGTGACGCCGGGACCGGACTCGGGGGTTGTGCCTGTGAGGAGGGAGCACGACTTTGCTGCATCTGAACCTGCTCGGATCCGCGTGGGGACCCTGCCCTCCGGCTCCGGGGCGCGGGCGCGTCTGAGCCCGTTAGGAGCAGGTGCTCGGCGCGGTCCGGGTGTTCGGGGACCGTGTGCCGGGTCCGGAGACGACAGCGCGTTGATAACGGGACGGTGAGCTCGCAGACAGCGGGGCTGGGCGTCGGCGGTGAGCGCCGAGCTCGGGGCCACGAAGTCCCGGGTCAGTTCCAGCGCCGCCTCTTTTAACCCGCGAGGAGAAAGCGACCGGGGGTAAAACAAAACTAATCTCATAGGAGTAAACGCGAATATCTGACTTTAGCAAACGACTCCTGAGAATTACACAGCATCCTTGTCCAGTGAGTCTCTGGACGCTTAGAGCCGTCCTACTAAATAGAAGGGTTTTATTACGGGGTGAGAGGTTATTAGAAGAAGAAAAAGGAGTATTTCACACTCGTTTACCATTTCTCAGACGTAGCGGCACCAGGGTCTGATAGACACTACCCCTCTCCCCTCACCGGGAATTTCTGACTAGTTTAAAATTTCCCTCCCAGGGTGATTAAAACTTGCTATTAAGTTTTGGTTCGATGATTTGGGGCTTCTCAGAAGTGACTCATCTTCGGGCTTGCTGTCCCTCCTTTTAGTACTCATCCGGAAGTAAAGGCGTTATTAGATATAAATTGTGACTTTTAAAGCGAGAACTGGCAACTGCTGTTTTTATTGAGTGATGTGAATCTCACACAACTCAGGACGTAGCCATTAGTGTTTATAAACAGTTTTGTTTTGTTTCGTTTTGCAGGAAAGGTGAAGTCAGGAATAAATGCGAGTAGGCAGGCAGGCAGGAAAAGGGGAGGAAGCAGCACTTTATCCTTTATTTAGTAGTTTATCTTGATTGTTTTCCTGGATCCCAGGTCTTTAACAAGGAACCTTGAGATGTATGTGGACTACTCCGGGTGTACTAAGCCGCTAGGCCACCAGGGTGCGCCTATAAATAAAGTTTTAAGGCTTTCCTTGTGACTCGGTGGCTCAGGCACTGAGGTGGGCCTAAGGGGGAAAGAAAAAAAAAAAAAAAAAAAAGGTGAGTTTCTCTGCCCCAGATTGTATATCTTGAGAAAAAATAATTTTGGGACAAAGCCTTTCTTGTCACCTAGGAAATCAGGTTTCTAGGAGTAGAAATTTTGCCTGAAGGCGAACACCCCTGTTTTACTGTCCCTGTCAGCTTCAGAGCAGACACAAGAGAGCAGGGGGAGCAGAGCCAACAATTGCAGGGTCAGAATTTCTTGATTTCCCTGCTACAATGGAACATTTGCATTAACTCTGAGAGGAGTGAGGTGAGCTGGGGTGGCCCTGAGATGTCTTTCCCAGGAAAAGCCATTTTGTGGAGAGTTTGTGAAAATGAGGTGAGGAGTAACCAGTATGGGAGTGGAAAGTCTGGCTCCACTATTGCTAAATGGTCCCAGTCCCTTCTTTCTTCACTCTGCAGATTTTGTGCTGCTCTCAGTGTGTCCATCACCACATGTGACGTTCATGATCAATCTGTTCCGACTTCACAAAATCCCAAATGATGGCTCGGAAACAGTTTTCTACCTACATCTAACTTCTACAAACTTTAAAGTAATTGGATCTGAGCAGGTGAGTGACTTGCAAGATTGACTGAGTGTGACAGAGCTGGGAGAAAAACAGTGAAATTGGCTTTCTCACAGGTAAGTCACCAAAAAGCATCTTATGAAAAGGATCTTTTAAGAAACTAATATAGAGAAAACTAAAGAAAAGTTGTTGCCTTAAAGCGCCTCATATTTCTTTTACTGGGCTTTTATGGCTTCTCATAGGAAAATAATTAAGTGCTGTAACCTGAGTAACATTTGCTGTTAATTTTAATGAAAGAACAAGACCTTACCTTTCATATACTTTAATGGAATTAATTCTATTGTGTTGTTTCTGTTATTCATTTAGAAAACAACTAAATTGTGTAACTATAGAAAAGTTCAAATATGTGCCAAGAAAAGCTGTCAGTTTTAGCACATGACCTTTCCTCAATCTTATGTCACTAGGTTTTGCTGCCTCGGCAGGTCCTTCCGGGTCCTCCCAGTTCTGTCCACTCTCCCAGGAGCAGCAGAATGAACATGTCTCAGGTGAGCTCTTTATTCACTACCAATGTTGCATTGTAATGGATTTATGAGGTTAGAAGGGTCCATGCATTCAATAGAAAAGGAGAGAGAGAAATAAAACCTGTCTTGAGAAAAAATATACCCAGTTTCAGCATTTGCTCTGATGTTTGCTCTTGGTAAGTGACTTTTGTTATGAGTATATACTCTCTAGTTACTACTTTGCTTATATTTCAGTTTAATAGTGAAGTGCTTTGAATTAATACTTTTTTTTAATCTATTGAAATGAAGACATAGTTTCTGTTTGTCTAAATATTGTGAGTAGTATAATTCATTTATTAATGTGACTGTTCATTTCTTACACACAACCTACTTGATGGGGTGTTTTGTATATTTTGGCTGAGCACTTTTTATTAGGATCTTTTTTGTATGACATGTCTGGTGAGCCTATAACTTTTTTCCTGTGTTTCTTTTCCATTTTGGTATTATGTAATGTCCTCTTCAGAACCAGAATGGCACACGGTTTTGTTCCTTTCTTTTTTTTATTGTGTTTTCCCCTTATAATTTATAAGAAAACTTTCCTTTGTTTTGTGGGGGGATTTTTGTCTGAAAATTTTGAAGATAAAATCAGTTTATTGATTGATCATCATTTTTCCTGGTATTTTATCATGTGTCTTACAAAGAATCAAACGTTTAATTGATCACATTTTCAAAATTTGTAATCTTTTTCTTTTTTTTAATGTATGCTTTTTTGATCATATATTAAACTTTTCCTAACTGAAGTCATGAAGATTATCTTTCATGTTCTATAATTTGAAGTCTGTGATCATATAGTTAGTTTTTATTTATGGTGCAAATATAGAGGAAGACAAATTTTTTTCATGGAATTGCATTGGTACCTCTGTTGGGACTCATTGGACTTTATGTTCTCTGTGGTTCTATTTCTGGATCTCTGTTCTCTTATGTTCTATGTAAATCATTTTGCCATTACCATACTGTCTTGATTACTGTTGCATTAACATAAGTCTTGAGATCAAAAATGTGGCTCTCCTATGCTTATCCTTTTTCTCATAATTCCATTGGCTATTCTCAGTTCTTTACGTCTTTGTGTAGCTTTTACAATTAATTTTTCTATCTTAATCAATGCACTCTGATTTTGTGTGTGATTGCAACATCAGTTTTTTAGCTATCCAAGTATTCCAAAATCATGTAACAGTGCAGTTTCTTAATTTCATCTATATATTCCACAAATATTTTGATCAAATGAAGACATCTGCTTCCTGTGACCCTCTTCCCATTACCTTACTTTTATTCTAATCTTAGTGTTTCTTTATGTTAGAAAAGCCCAGTAGTCGTTCCTCCTAAATGTCTCCTTTATTACTCATATAGAATACTTGTCTTCTGACACTTGTTGTCATCACATGTGTTTTTTTCCCCCCAAGAAATTCTGTCCAACACCAGTTGGGTTTCCTACAGTGCAACTCAGCTCTGACACTGTGGACCTGGAGATAGCATCAGATCCCACGGGCTAAGTCCTCAATTCCGCAAGACTGCTCCCACCCCAGTTCAGATGACAGTCAAAAATCCAGGTTGTCACTTGTGCTTCTGACGGATGGGCTCTAAATCTAAGATTCCCACAGCTCTTGTTACAGGGTCTCACAGAACTCAGGGAAACACTTGCCTGTTTATACAGGATGTGATAAAGGATACAGGTGAACAGCTTGAGGAAGAGCTACATAGGTTGAGGTTTGGGAGGGTTCTGAGTGCAGGAATTTCTGTCCCGTGGAGTTTAGAGTACATCACCCTGCCTGTTTGTGAAGAAGGATATATTCACCAACCTGGAAATTCTCTGATCCTAAAGAGACTTTGAAGACTTCAGAGAATTCATCATGTTGGCATGATCAGATAATAACTGTTTCTAGCTCCTCCAGGGAAATTGGGGGATAAGGCTGAAATTCCAAGTATCTAATTATGATTTGGACTTTCTGGTGACCAGTCCCCATGTAGGAGTTTACCGAGAATCGCCCCCTTAGAACAAAAGATGCTCTAGTACTATTGCACTTAGGAATTTTTTAAGGGGTTTAGAAGCTCTGCCAAGAGTTGGTCTCTACCAACATGTATCTTTTCCATTACTTCACAGTGGCCTCAGCATTTACCCAATTGCTTTTACAGCTTCTCCATGTACTGCCACACACGCATGCCAATTTTTCCTTCTTTGTCTTACAGGGATCAGTTGCCCTTTCTTCATTCTCATTGCTTTACTATAACATAGGTGGTCTCTTTTAAATTCACTTTATTTTTAAAAAACACCAAAAGCAAAAATATTGTCCATTCATGTTTAAGTCCTAGCCCTGCCTCTGACAAATTCCAGTATGATCTCTGTGAGCTTAGTTTGTTTTAGATTCTACATATAATATCACATAATATTTGATTTTTTTTGTCTGACTCATTTTATTTAGCTTAGTGCCCTCAAGGTCCATAAACTTGTCTCTTCTGTTTGCTGGCTTAGACTTCAGACTTTAGACTTTAACCTCTCTTTTTCCAGAGCTTTGCTTCTGAAGGACAAGTTTGACCATATGTACTGCCTCCAGGGCGTATATATACCTCTTCCTGTTTTCCTTTTCCCCAGCATTAGAATCCCAAGTGCGTGAACTGTATTGCTACTCAGGACAGAGTACTGGCGTATCGGAAAAGATTGTGGGAAGCTTAGTTAAAATAACCACCTATAACGAAGGTACTTAAATTTATCAGTAGTACACTAACTGATAATTATGTATATAATTTATAAATACAAGTGCGGTATATTAAGGCCTCATATTTGTTGCAATTATGTGAGTACTCCCTAAGTGTAAGTCAATGAAAGGACCATTAGGCATCCTTTGTAACATTTTGTTTTAAATTCTCAGTAAACAGGATACAAATAAGTTTCTAAAGGCATTTTCCATATCACCTATCTCTGAACCCTTCAGACTGAATAGAAAATGTGCTGTTACAGGCATCAGTGTCAGTCAAGGACGTGACTGTGGAGTTCACCCAGGAGGAGTGGCGGTGCCTGGATCCTGCTCAGAGGAGCCTGTATAGAGACGTGATGCTGGAGATCTACAGCCACCTGGTCTCCGTGGGTGAGCAGATCTTACCATGTGACTCCTTCTAGAACGCAATTCTGTTTTCTCTTTCCTTTTCATTTCTAAATTACTTGTTGTAAAGTGTAATTAAGGGAAAATAAAGGTCAATGATTTTCAGTGTATAATTTGATGAGTTTCAGAAGTGTGTATAGGTGATTACTACCACCCAAGTAATGATCTAAAATGTTTCTGTCACCCCCTAAAATATCCTTTTATCATTTGCTTTCACTCTTATCTCCTTTCCCCCTGTGAACCGCTGATCTGCTTTCTCTGACAATAGTTTTGCCTTTCTAGAATTTCTTGTACATCATACAGCGTACATATATTTTTGTCTGGCTTTTTTCGCTTAGCTTTTACAATTCATGCAGGTTTTTGTATATCTAATTATTGTGTTCATTCCTAAAATAGTATCCCTTTATATGCATAGAGCACAGTTTGTCATCTGTATCCAGGCATACATTGATTGCTTTATGACACTATGCTTTATTGAACTTAGCAGATACTGTGTTTTTTGGTTTTTCTTTGTTTTGTTTTTACAGATTAAAGGTTTATGGCAACCCTGTGTTAAAAGTCTATTGTCCCCATTTTCCTAATAGCTGGTGTTTACTTCATGTGTCTCAAATTTTGATGATTCTCATAATATTTAAAACTTTTTATGTTACGCTTCTCTGTCATCAGTGATCTTTGGTGTTATTCATTATTGTTTTGGGAGCATCACAAACATGAAAGGCAAAACTTAATTGATAAATGCTGCGTTCTAGCTGTTCTCTCTCTTTGGACCTTTCTGTTCCCTGAGACACAGTAATACTATAATTAGGCCAAATAATAACCTATCATGGCCTCTAAGTATTCGAGTGAAAGGAAGAGTCGCACATCTCTCACTTTAAATCAAAAGTTAGAGATGATTAAACTTAGTGAAGAAGGGCTGTCGAAAGCGGAGATAGGCCGAAAGCTAGGTCTCCTGCGCCAAACAGTCAGTCAAGTCGTGAATGCAAAGGAAAAGTTCTTGAAAGAAATTAAAAGTGGTACTCCAGTGAACACTCGGATGATAAGGAAACGAAACAGTCTTATTGCGGACATGGAAAAAGTTTTAGTGGTCTGGATAGAAGCTCAAACCTGCCACAACATTCCTTTAAGCCAAAACCTAATCCAGAGCAAAGCCCTAACTCTCTTCAATTCAATGAAGGCTGAGCGAGGTGAGGAAGCTGCAGAAGAAAAATTTGAAGCCAGCAGGGGTTGGTTCATGAGGTTTAAGGAAAGAAGCTGTCTACATAATATTAAAATGCATGGTGAGGTGGCAAGTGCTGAGGTAGAAGCTGCATCAAGTTATCCAGAGACTCTAGCTAAGATCGTTGATGAAGGTGGCTACCCTAAACAACAGCTTATCAAGGTAGATGAAACAGCCTTATGCAAGATGGAATGTATTCCTGGTGGTGATGCTGAGAACCTTGTTGAAATGGCAGCAAAGGATTTAGAATATTACATAAACCTGGTTGATAAAGCAGCAGCAGGGTTTGAGAGGATTGACCCCAATTTTGAAAGAAGTTCCGCTGTGGGTAAAATGTTATCAGACAGCATTGAATGCTACAGAGAAATCTTTCGTGAAAGGAAGAGGCAATCGAAGCGGCAAACCTCATTGTCTTATTCTAAGAAATTGCCACAGTCACCCCAACCTTCAGCAACCACCACCCTGATTCGTCAGCAGCCTTCAACTTCCAGGCAAGACCCTCCGCCAGCAAAAAGATTACGACTTACTGCAGGCTCAAGTGATGGTTAGTATTTTTTAGTAATAAAGTATTTTACAATTAAGGTATATACTTTTTTTAGACAAAGCTGTTGCACACTTAACAGACTACAAAATAGTATAAACTATGCACTGGGAAACCAAAAAAATGTGTGTGGATCACTTTATTGCGATTATTTCTTTATCGTGGTGGTTTGGAATCACATTATCTCTGAGGTGTGCCTGTGCCTGTACCAGTTCCTATTTGGTCTATTAAGATAAAGTTGCTATGTCCATTTATGTACAACTCTTTGTGTAGATGAATATTCTCATTTCTCTTGTAAATAATGGAGTGTAGAATTACAGGTTTTTGGTAACTTCATAAAAAAATGCCAGAAGTTTCCAAAGTGACTGTGCCCATTTGCATGCCCTCACCATTATTTCATGTTTTTCTTTAAAGATTCTAGCTAGTATGTATGTTTGTATAGTGGATTTCAGTCTATATATTTTTCTGATGATTAATGTAATTGAACCATATCGTCTCATGTACTTATTAGCCATTCATGTTTTCTTTTTTGAAGTGTGTTCAGATCCGTAGCCCATATGTGTGTGTGTATATATGTGTATATATATATATATATATATATAGTATATTTTATTTTTATTTTTATTTTTTTCATTTTTTTTGAAGGAAAGATGCAGGCAGGATTGTAGGCAAGTAGGCAGGAAGAGAGAGGAAGAAAAGCACTTTATTTAATCTTGATGGAACCATCTTGATGGTTCTCCCTAGCCTGGGATGCAAACCCGGGTCCTTGGGATGTATGTAGACTGTTCTTCATCTGACTCATTGTATCAGTTAATTTTTCCAAATGGTGTGAAAAAATTCGGTTCAATTTTCGCATCTCTTTGTTAAAGCGACAGTATTTGCTGGAAGAATTGTCATTTTCCATTGAATATTTTTGGCACCTTTTCCAATATTTCTATAGTTTTTGATATATGTGGATTCTGTTATTTAATGGGTCTATATGTTTATCATATACCTTGATTAAGTAGCTTTATGGAAAGTTATCAAATGCAGAAGATGTAGTCCTCCAAATTTTTTTTCATTACAAAGTTATGTGATTATACATTCTTTTTTGTTTCCATATAAATTTTAGAATTCAAAAACTTTGCTTAGAATTCTGTTTGAGATAGTCTTGACTCTTTAGAATAATACGAGATTTACATGAAATGCTATTGAGTCTTGGCTTATCCATTAAAATGGTACATTTCACCTTTATTTAGTGCTTTAGTTTTTTTGCAGTAATTTTTAGCTTTCAGTATATATATTTTACACATATTGTTAGCTGTATTTATGACTTTGATGATATGAGTGGCATGTATTTTACAATTTCAGTTTTCATGTTCGTTGGAAATATATAGAAATTCAATTGGTTTGTGTATATATATTCACATTGTGTTTTGTAACTTGGCTGTCTTTATTCTATACATGTTTTGAAGACTTCCAAGGATGTTTTGCATACACAGTTATGTTATCTGTGAATAAAGATATGTTACTTCTTCATTTCTAAATTTGTAAGCCTTTTATTTTTCTTTAATAATGGGATAGGATTACCAATATAACACTGTATAAGTACAGAGGAAAGATATTTATGTCTTGTGTCTAATCAAAGAGGTAAAACCAAGACATGATTAATTACCATAACAATTCTTTTCCGTGACATAATTAATTGTTTTAGTAGTTAGCCTTTAACAGTTTGAGGAAGTTCCCTTAAGTCTGCTTAACTTTTTTTTTAAGACTTCTTGATAATCATCATCACTGAATTTGTCAAATATTTATATTTATTTAGTTGCTCACAGTGGTTGCTTTCCCTCCTGGGCTGGGGCTCAAACCCAGGGGTATGTGGTTTGCTCCTTTGGAGGCAGTTAACCTAACTGCTGCTCCACCAGGGAATGCCTCTGTTGTTGAGTTTTCTGAGTTATTTATATATTTTGGAAATCAAGCCCTTGTCTCATATATGTTGTGCAAATACCTTTTCCCAGTCAGTAGGATGGCTTTCTGTTTTGGAGATAGCTTTTTTTCACTGTGCAGAAGATTTTTTGTTTGATGTTGTTCCAGTTGTTTATTTTTGATTTGTTGCCTTTGCTGCTTGAGTTGAGTCCCCAAAGATCTCTTTAGGGTTCATCTCATGAAACAGACAAGCCTGTGTTTCCTTCTAGGTATTTCATGGTTCCGGTCTTGTATCAAAGTCTCTAATTCATTTGAATTATTTTTGTGTATAGTTTCAAGAGGTAGTGGTCTGATTCATTCTTTTACATGTGGTTGTTTATGTTTCCCAACACGGTTTAAAATACTTTCCTTTCTCAGTCATATATTGTTGTTTTTGTTTGTTTGTTTGTTTTTTAAGAAAGATGCAGGAATTAAGGCCAGTAGGCAGGCAGAGAGAGGAGGAAGAAGTACTTTTTAAAGTGTATTGTTTATGTAGTTGTCTACATTGTTTGTAGATATTGAACCTGGGACCTTGGGATGTGTGTGGGATTGCTCCCAGGTTGTACTAGACCACTAGGCCATGCCCTCAGTTGACTACTTTGTTGTAAATTATTTGACCATTTATTTGTGAGTCGGTTTCTGTCGATTCTTTTCTGTTCCACTGATCTGTGTATCTCTTTTTATTCCAGTACCATATAGTTGTATTTTTGTTTTTGTTTTTAAATCACTGTTGCTTTGTAGTATAGCTCAGGGTCTAAGAGTGTGATACATCTAGTTTTATTTTTTTCTTGTAATTGCTTTGACTATTCTGGGTATTTTGTAATTCCATACAAATTTTAAGTATTTATTCTATTTCCTTGAGAAATGCCACAGGAGTTTTGAAGGGGATTGCACCAAATCTGTATATTACTTAGGTAAGATGGCCATTTTAATTATGTTATTTCTTCCTAACCATGAGCACAGAATATCTTTCTACCTCTTTATCTCTTCCTCTATTTCTTTTAACAATGCCATATAGTTTCTGTTGTATAGGTCTTTCACCTCTTTGGTAAGTATATTCCAAGGTATTTCTTTTTTGTTTATTTTGTAAATGGTATAGTTTTCTTGATTTCATTCCCTTTTATTCTGTTGTTTGCATATGAAAATGCAGAAAGCACACCCTGGTGGTTTAATAGTTAATTCCACTGCCTCCAGCAGGTACAGCTCATATTCATCACAAGAACTCAGGTTTGTGGACTTGGGCCAGGGGGAACAACCAGGATGAACAACTAAATAAAATGTCTCTTTCTCTTTCTGCCTGTCTGCCTCCTTGCTTTCATTCCTGTCTATACCTTTCCTTTAAAATAAAAATGCAGCAAATTTTTGTATATTAATTTTGTATCCAGCCACTTTACTGTAATCATTTATTCATTCTAATAAATTTTTGGTAGAATCTGCAGGATTTTCTACATATATTATGTCGTCTGCAAATAGTGAGTTTTACTTCTTTTCTAATTTGGATTTCTTTTATTTCTTTTTCTTGCCAAGTTGCCCAGGCTAGGAGCTCCAATACTTTGTTAAATAGCAGTGGTGAGAATGAATATCCATCTCATTCCTGATCTCATAGAAAAGGCTTTCTTTTTATTTTTCTCCATTGAATATGATGTTAGCTGTTGGTTTATAATATGTGGACTTTATTACATTACTTTTCTTCTCTCCAGAAAATATGGACGTTTCATAAATTTGCATGCCATCCTTAGTGTCCATGTGAATATTCCGTGTATTGCTCCAGTTTGAGTTTATGTGCTATTGAAGTGAGCACTACATTTTTAAAGTTTTTTGAGCTAAAATCTTGATTGACTTGAGACTTTTCCTATTTTCATATGTAAGGATTTAATGTTATAAATTTATCAGCACAGTTTTAGTTGCATTCCACAAATTTTGAAATATCATTTTCATTTTATTTTGTTAATTTGTATATTTTTATTTCCCTTGAGACTTCCTCTTTCAAGGACTATTTATCAATTCATTGCATATTTTCAAATTATTTTGAAAATTTTTCTGTACCTTCCAATTACTGCTTTTTAGTCTGTTTTCATTGTGGACAGAGAACACACTTTAAATTCTGTTAAACTATTATTTCTTTTTAATAGCCAAGGATTTTTTTCTATCTTGGTACATGTAGAAATTATTTAAAATATGTATATTTTGCTATTACTGGGTAGAGTGTTTTGTAAGACTCTACTAGATCTTGTTGGTTAATGGTTTTGTGAAGTTGTATTTTATTGTTTATGTCTGTGAGTTTGAAATGGGTCTAATTGTAGTTATGGATTTATCTTTCTCTTAATTCTCTTTTTGAAACTTTATTATTTGTAGTATACATATTTAGTATTTCTATATAGAAGTAGATTAATTGTTTAATTATTATGTAGTGTCTTTCTGTCTCTTAATATTTGCTTCTGCAGTTCCTTGGTCTAGTATTAATCTAGCCTCTCCAGCTTTACAATTTTGCATGATAGATTTTTCTTTGTCCTTTTAACTTATTACTTTTGAAGTGAGCTTTTTTGGTCAGTATATTTAACTTTTTACTCTTAAAAAAAAAGTTGACACTAATCACCTGCAAACTGCACCAAAAAAACCCCCATAACATTGGTTTCAATCTCCCACACCTCCAAACATCGTTCTACATTCCTCAAAAATCATCCTTTCCCCTTCCTTTAAAATCCTAGATGAAAAGCCAGAAAAGGTGGAGGAGGCCCCCAAGTAGAAGGAGCTCCAATCTCAGCCCCTTTGGGAGGTGAAATCATTGAAGAAATAAGGGGAAAAGAGTCTTCTAACTGGCGGGGGTCCTGCTCTGTCTCACAGACCCAGTGGTAAGGACTCTGGCAGAAGCCGTCATTGCGGCGGCCATGACCTGTGAAGTGGGCACAGTCTACTCTTCCTCCAAGCCCATGCCTGTTTCAGTCATCTGGCTGGTCTGGTCTCCAGGTCTTGAAGCCCTTCTCGTAGTCCGCCCCATCCACCCATTTCCAGGGCCCATTTTGGTCGGTGAGACCCATCCAGGTGTTCACAGGACCCATGTGGTGCTGGACAAATTTCTGTTCCTCCAAGGAGCCCTCTCCAGCCAGTAGTAGTTGCCCACACTTTCTCCCTGGACAGTCAGGTCCTTACCTCCACCGCTCTGCTGACTGTGAAGTTGCTGAACATCTCCCTCAGAACCTGCAGCTGCTTCATCTTGGAGTTTTGGGATCCAGTCCCACAGATCATCAACAGCAATAGGAGACTGAGGTCCAAGAAAAGCAGGAGGCGGAGATCAGAACAGAAGCACCTAATGAGTGGCTGGGGATAGGCCGGCACTTCAAGACAGTGTGCCAGGGACTCAGGGACAGAGAGGGGCCTGAGGCAGCTCTGCCCCTAAGAAAAGATTCATAGACTCCTCAGGTGACCCAAGAGGACCCATACAAAGAAATCTGGGCAGTGGGGGTGCAGCTGAGATGCTGCCAGCATGCGAACCACATAGAGACCTGGAGTCTGGTTGGAGACTCCAGGATGTCTGAAAATCCAAAATAACAATAAAGATGTGTCTTCCTCTTCCTTAAATATGCCTGCCTTCTTTCCTTTCCTTCATGTTTCTCTTTAAAAGGGGGAGAGAGAGAAAGGGAAGAGAGGAGGGGAGGGAAAAAAAAAAAGAGGAAGGGTTTCTTTTTTTTAAAGGAAATATGCAGACAGGAATGATGGTGAAGAGGCAGACAGACAGGAAGAGAGGAGGAAGAAGCACTTTATTTAGTTTTTTCATGTTGGTTGTGTTCTGCCACCTGGCCCTGGAATGTGAACTCTAGTCCTTGGGATGTGAACCTGGCTGGAGGTGGGTGACCAAACTGCTGTTCCACCAGGGCACACTTCATAGCATAATTTTGTTAAATATTTTTTTTCCAAACACTGAGAACTATATTATATTAAATAATGTTTGTTTTGTTAAAGCAAAGGTACAGGCAGGAATGAAGGCAAATAGGCAGCAGGCAGGCAGGAAGAGAACAGGAAAAAGCATTTTATTTATTTAATTGTTCATCTTGATTGTTCTCCCTGGCCCAGAGATGCAAACCTGGGACCATGGAATGTATGTGGACTGCGCTCAGCCACTATTCTACCATAAACTGATTCAACCCACAATTTAAAATGGAAAATCCTATTGCATTTACCTATAACTTTTACCATTTCTGTTCATTTTTTTTGATACTCCAGGATTCTTAAAATATTTATATTTTCTTGAGACTCTCAGTAGGCATTCTTTGAGGATAGTTCTGCTGGTGACACATTCCCTTAATTTGGTTCATCTGAGAATGTCTTGATTTATACTTCATTTCTGAAGGATATTTTCACTGCATATTGAATTCTAAGTTGGCAGTTTTTAGCCCTTGAAGAAGAGTTTTTCCACTTTTGTACACGTACATAATTTCACATGATTATCTGCTGCTGTTCCAATAACCCCTCCCCCTACACCACTTAGCAAAGATTGCTTCCATCGTGGCTGCTTTCACTTTTTTTTTTGTCTTAGATTGTCTATTTTATGTCTGGGTGTGGATTTATGTGGGTTTATTTTGTTTGAAGATTGCTTATTATAATTAAGAGTCTCAGCATTTTGAAATCTGATACTGCCAGTTGACAAGTCCCAACACCTCCTTCCTCCTCTGTTCCACATCTGGGGAAACTATTGTTAGCAGCAGTGAGTAGTTCAAATCATCCATTTCATGGTTATGCATAGCAGCTCCCACTTAGGCTCTGCCCTCTAATTATAATAAAAATAGATAAAATAAAAATGCTACTTGCTCCTTTACTAAAATCATCTTCAGACCGTCTCGGGGACCTACTCTCCTCTTCCCTGACATATTAAATATGTAAAGAACAACTTTATCATGTCCTAGTAATTACTTCTAAAAACTCCAAAAACACTCTGAATCTGGATAGATACAGAGGAAACAAAACTAAAACAAAAGTCTGCAATTTGATCTGGTAGGAAATTCAAAATATGTTACTACCAAAAAGTAAAGTTAAGGGGGCCCTAAGTATCTCTTGCATCTCTACAACATATGTTCTAAACTAATTTCACATTTCCTGAGATATACTAGTTGACAGTTTTTGACCTTAATATTGCTGGGGCTCAAATTATAGTTAACACCTAGGGATTCTGGTACATTTAAACAAAATACCCTATAAGGTTAATTACCAAATAGAGACAGTTGTGATTCACCTTGACCATGGGGTTTATTGCCTTACCCAAACTCATGATCAGAGCACCTATTGTCCTAAAATGTCATGTAATAGGTATGGTTCCATTGACCAAAGAACATATAATAAATTGAAGTGTTTGGCACTTACAATCAATTAGCTGACAAAATGGAACTCAGTGAACTTACTCCACTCGCCTGCCCTTCCTCCCCCCATAGAATTGCTAGCAAGCGTCATGATAAGGTCTTCACCACATCCAACTTTCTTCATGCACAGAATATTACATTGATGGCATCTTCCACTGAGAAGCTTCATGTGACATGATTCAGGACAAAAGAGCTCACAAAAAGGAATGGTTTATCCTACACTTGGCACAGAGCTCCACTACATCAGTTAATTTCTTGGAAATTATTTGGTCAGTTTAGGGACTGCTCTATCCCTTATACTCATGAAACAGCTCTTGGCAGTCTATGCACTCTGAACACTGAAAACAGCCCAGTAGTTCAAGGATTTTATTTTGGTTCTGGTTAAAACATACCCTTCTTAACATATTACTGAAGCTCAATTATATTAGTCATATGTCATCCCATTTTGAATGGAGGGGTCCCTACATGTCTCTAGAATCTGTATAATTGTAATTTAATCAGCAATCCTGTTAGTGTCCCTGAGAGACTCTTGCTATAAAGGCTATGGCATCTTCGTCATGCTTCTCGAACTTTCTGGGCCACCTTTTTTTTTTTTTTTTTTTTTATCCATTAACTGATATCAGTGATAAGATGATGGGACTCTTCAATGATGAGACTAAAGAGTCATTATAAGTGATCAATCACACTTAAAGTACTTACTTTGGCATCAAACGATGCCTTGGCATTTGCAAGTTTTATAGATAATTTGGGCCGTTGCCAATGACCTGGCTTTTTGGTTTAACCAATGACAACTAGTTCCTTATCTAGGACAGCCCCCTTTGGGGGCAAATAACTAGAAATGTCTTGCCTCATAGAGACCCACAAATACAAATCAAGGTTATACATGTGTCTGGACGTACTAAAACTATAATCTAAGGTGTCTCTTAAGACACTCCTGATCGCCTTTGAAATTCTTGATTTCTCAGTCATGCTCAAAGTGCTTCCGAATGTACAAAGCACTGGGCTCCTGAACACCCTCCACCTTTCTTTTTTTACATCCTCAGGTTGCAGTCTTCATTGAGTGCAGTATTAGTTTGAGTTGAATCCAGTTAAGTGAAAAATCAGAGGTTTGAAACATAGTGGCGTCTGACTCTAGTTTTGATGTTGACGGCTGACAATTCCTGAACTCTGCCTTCCCATTTTGGCCCCCTTAGACTTCTGCCCTCTAAACAAGTTGAAAAGAAAGTTCATGTGTGTCCTCCCTGGGCACCAATGGGGAAGTTCAAAGTATGTAAACCCTAGCATGTACTAGAAACCCTCATCCTGGCCCCACCTTCTAACAACAGTACAGTTCTTTGCCATTTTCAGAATAACTTTGATGCCTGCTGTGCTCTTCTCAGACTCAGTATGTGAGTAATAAATCTTCATACCTTATTCATGGGATTTAGCACCATCAGTTTGATACCCTACCTGTTACTGGAAGAAGGTAATCCTGAATCTGGAGGGTGACTACAACAGACAAATTGCTTTTGCCAAAAATGGCTCTGTTGCCATTATTTCTGTACACTTTTTTAAGCCCCATTCTCTTCTTCTGAGGGAAGTAACTCCATAATCCAAATAAGATAGTTTGTTAGGGTCTTCTGTGTCCATGAGGCTGTGTGTTGATTTCATGTGGCAGCCTGGCAAGACCATGGTATCTAGTTGCTGGTCATGTCTAAATGTTGTTTCGAGGGTTGGTTTTTTTGTTGTTGTTGTCCTCATTAGATTACTGACTTTATTTGACAAAGCCTGTAACTCAGGGACAGCAAGATGGAAAAGATAAAATAGGATAATGTGAGAAGGGGCATGGACCTTCTCTGGCCTTTTCCAGAAGCGCTGGTTTCCCCAAATCTCCACTATTCACCACCATGGAAGGTCTCGGAAGGTCCTCCTTTATGCTTTTCTGTTTTTTAATAAAAACATTTATTGAAGTAACACTGTGTTATGACATTATATAGGTTTATGGTATACATCATTGTTTAAGTCAGCATATCAACATCTGCAGATAATACATTAAGTACACCATACCAACAATCCAATTCTGTCCTTCATTATTTGACCCTTTTTACCAAACTTGCCCTCCTTTCCCCTTCATTTCTGGTAGCTATTAATTTGGTCTTATAGACTAGAAGTCTATTTTTGTTTAATTTGGTTCATTTGTTGTTTTTCTATAGCACACATAAGTGAAATCTTAGGTCTTTCTTCTGACTTATTTCACTATGCATAATTCCCTCAAGATTCACCCATCTTGTACCAAAAGGTAGGATTTCATCTTTTAAAAAAATAACTGTAGCATTCCATTGTATGTATGTATGTGTGAATGTATGTGTATATATATCACACCTTTTTATTTACTTCTCTGCTGATGGGTACCCTAGGTTGCTTCCAGCTCTTGGCTATTGTTATCAATGCTGCAATGAACATAAAGGTGCACATAGCTCTTCAGTGTTTTTTAGGTAAATACCCAGAAGCATAATGATGGAGCCATATGGAATTTGTATTTTCAAAATTTTAAGGACTCTCCATATTACTTTCCATAATAGTTGTACCAATTATACTACACAATTACACTACTATCCACAGTAGATAAGGTTTACTGTTCTACAAATCCTTGACATTCGTTTCTAGTCTTTTGGATGGTAGCTATTTTCGTAGATGTGAGCTATATCATCTCATTATTTTGCTTCTAAGCTATTTTAAATGGAAAGCAAGTTATTCTCAAGCTCATTCTAACTGTCCACATTTTCAATCTCCTGCTACTCCCATTTTTTATGCCTTGCTGCTTCTAAGTGAATTTTTGTTCATTTTCTAGAAATCCCTTTAGTATTTATTGCAAGGGTTAATGGTTAATAAAGGGTTAAGGGTTGAACTTTAATTTTTTTCCTGGAAATTCCTTTATTGTTCCTTTAATTCTAAGTGATAACCTAGCAGGGTAGAGTACTCTTGGTTGGAAGTCCTTTTCTTTCAGCGGGCTGTGGGACATAATGTTCTCCAGATTATGGTTGCCATGGCTACCAGGGCAGCAGTCACGTGGGATAGCAGCTGTCAGCCGGAACTTGCAACCCCAGTACAGGTAGTGCAGGTAGCTGAATGCTTTCCGATAAAGCTCAGTTTGGAGCTTCTAGCCCCGCTGCAGCAGCTCTCCTGAGAGGCTATTAAAGAGAGGTTCCAGCAGTCTGATAAACAGCTGCCTGTCTCCTGCCTGTGGCTACTGTTTGCCTGCAACCTGAAATCCTAATACTACTGTTAAGCAAGAAAAGAAAGGCTGTTAACCTAATTAATGGAAATAAATGAAGGGAACCCCCAAAGCAAAGAAAAATTTATTCCAAGTGATGGATCAAAAGAAACTTGAGAAAAATCCTATTACAACAAATTAAACTCCCTGAATTAGATTCAAAGCAAGTCTTGAATCTCACTGAAATTAGTAAAACAATGGATGAGCAAAAGTAAGATCTACAACAGTGAAAATATATGAAAGTTACAAATAGAATTCACGGAGTTAAAGAAAACAGCAGTTGAACTAAAGAACACAACAGAGGGACTCGACAGTAGACTGGAAGAAGTTTACAGCTGAATCAGTGAGCTAGAGGATAGGGTAATAGAAACTACCCAAGCAGACCAGCAAAGAGAAAATAAAATGAAATTAATGAAGATACCCTAAGACTTATAAGTAAACATCAAGAGGAACACAGGGGTTCTAGAAGAAGAGAGAAAGGGATAGAAAGCTAAACAGAAGAAATAATAGCTGAGAACTTCCCTAACTTGGGGAAGGAAACAGGCATGGAAATGCCGGAAGCTCAAAGAGTTCCAAACAAAGTAAACACAGACACATACCAAAATACACTGTAATTAAAATGACAAAAATTCATGATAAAGAGTCGTAAAAGCAGCTAGAAAAAAAACATGTCACATACTAGAGACTCACATAAGATTAGCTACAGATTTCTCAGTGGAAATTTTACAGGAGGTAGTAGTATCATATATTCAAAGTGCTGAAAGAAAATACTTCCAACCAAGACACTTAGAATTGAAGGAGCATTATTCAGGATGTTAGCCTCAGGGAAGTACTTAGGAGTAGTCCCTTCTCTTCGATTTTATGGAATAATTTAAGTAAGATGGATATAAGATCTTTTTTGAGTGTTTGGTAGAATTCGCTAATGAAGCTATTGGCTCTGGGCTTATTGTTTTTTGGTAGACATCTGATTACTGTTTCAATTTCTATACTTGTGTTTGGCCTGTTCAAGCTATCTATGTCTTCCTGTTTCAGTTTTGGAAGTCTAGGATTATAGAAATTTCTCTGTTTCTTCAAGATTGGTAAATTTATTGGCATATAGGTAGGCTGAATAGACGTACCTTTTTTTTTTTTTCATTTTTCATATTTCAATCATCCTGTTGTTTTTAAATAAATGTCAATTTGTCCAGTTTTTAATAAACTAGGGCCACCTTTAATGCTGGACAAAAGGGGCTGTTGACTTGCTCCAGGCCCAGTCTGTTGAGGAGGTCCAAAAACAAGCTACCCCCTTTGCCCTGCATGAAAGAGGACTTTTGCTGGAGCTGACTGCAGTGGTTTGAGGCTGCTGTTGTTGTTTCTGATCCCTGTGAGGAAACAGCTATTCAGGAGAGGATTCGCCCCACCTTATATGCCTGTTTCTTCACAGGAAAAACACTGCAGCTGAGACAAGTTGCAGGTAAGTACTATGGGGTTTATTTCTGGTGCTGTGGGGGTTATCTCTGGCACTGTGGGGCCTATTGGCATTTCTGGCACGCGGATAGTTATGGCATGTGTTTTAGGCAGGATATTTAGAGAGGGGCTTATAGAGGTGCCAGGTTAGTTTTTTCCTAAGGTTGCCAAAATTCCTTGCACTGACCCTGGCCATTTGCTGAAGTCACACTGGACCACACCTCATTATTATGTGATTGCTGATCTGTATCACATGGTACTTAGTTGTTGTGGACCTGGCTGCTCTGCTCCTGCTTGGATTGCTCCATCTCCTCCTTTCTTCTTAGTTGCCAGCGCATAACCCCATCCTGTTTTTGCCCACTCTGTCCCATTTATGCCATCCCAGTGTCCCATTTTTGTTTCAAGGAAATGTGGTCAGCCTGGATATGATACAAGCAAACCAGAAAGGGAGAAGTAAATATCACTATTCAAAGTACTGAAGAATGGCATACATATAAAATCCCACAGGTTCTGTAAAATTATGAGATAGAATAAAAAAGTGGCAGGCTACAAAACTAATATCCATAATCTGTTGTTTTTCTTTCCTCAAATAATAAAATAGTGGAAAGAGAAATTGGGAAAACAATTCCTTTTATAATTGTATAAAGATTGAAATACATTAGAGTAACCAAAAGAAGTGAAAGACCTGTACATTGAAGACTATAAGACATTGTTAAAGCATGCTCTTAAGGCCTGAGCCTTAAATGGTTCAGGCATCGAGCTGGCATCTAGGGTGTATACAGCCCTAGGACCTGGGTTTCCCACCCAGAGCTAGGGTGTGGGCATAACAAAAAAAGAACAAATAAAATGTTTCTCCTCTCTTCCTGCCTGCCTGCCTGCCTAATTGTTAACATTCCTGCCTACCTCCTTTCCTAAAAAAAAAAAAAAAATTCTTGAAAAAAAATAGACAAAAGCAAAGATTTTCTGTGCTCATGGGTTAGAAGTATTATCATGGTCTGACTGGCTGTTGCCTAAAGCAATATATGATTCAGTACAATCGGTATCAAAATCTCAAAGGCATTCTTCAGCAAAAATATAACAGGAGTCATGAAATTTATTTGGCACTACAAAGAACCCCAAAGGGAAAAACTAGACTGAGAATAAAGAACAAAAATGAATATGTAATGCTCTCTGACTTCAAACTATATTATAGTAATAAACAAACAGCATGGTATTAAGAGTAAAAACAAATAATAGAATGAGGGTCCAGAAATAAACCCATATATGCATGGGCAATTTATGACAAAATAGCCAATAGCATACAATGGTTGAAGGGATTTTTTTTCAACAAATGTTGGGGAAAATTAAGCCATCACATGCAAAATACTGAAACTAGATCACTAAGACTATTCACAAAACTCAATTCAGAATGGATTTAAGACTTGGATATCAGACCTGAAGTCCTAAAACACCTAGAAAAAATAGATGACGTACTCCTTGACACTAGTCACAGGGATGTCTTTGGGGACTCAACTCTAACAGCAAGGAAAACAATAACAAAAATAAATGGGACATCAAACTAAAAACCTTATATACAGCAAAAGAAAATAACAAAATGAAAAGACATCCTATTGAATTTGAGATATTCACATCATTCATCTGATGAGGTTAATATACAAAATATATAAGTAACTGAAAACCACACACATACACACAAAAATTAAAAATTGGACAGAAGGTCTAAAACATTTCTTCAAAGAAGACATACAGACGGTCAACAGACACAAAGATGTTTATCGTCTCTGTTAAGAGAGATGTAAATCAAAACTGATAATATTACCTCATACTTGTAAGAGTGGCTGTCGTACAAAACACAAGAAATAACACGTTGGATAGAAGGGAACTCTTGCTGATAATGTAAATTGATGCAGCCACTATGGAAAGCAGATAGAGATTCCTCAGAAAATTAAAAATGGAAATGCCCTATGATTCAACTATCCCACTTCTGAGTACCTGAAAAAAAACCAAAACCCAGTAATTCAGAGATATATGTATCCCTATGTATTTATAATAGTTAAGAGTTGGAAATAACCTAAGTATCCACTGAAAGATGAATAAAGATGTGATGTATATACACAATGGTATGCTATTTAGCTACAACAAAAGGTGAAGTCTTGCCATTTGCAACAACGTGGATAGACTTTGAGAGTATTATGCTAAGTGAAATAGATCAGAGAGAAAGAAACACTGATTTTCATTATTAGTAGTATATAAAGAGACCAAACAAATGAACTAAAATAAAAATGTTTACAGTTTAAAAGCAAATTAGTGGTTGCCAAAAAGGGGAAAGCAGGGGAGCAAATTGGGTAAAAGGGGTTAATCTCATGGTAAAGGAATAGAATTGGACTTGTAATAGTTGATCTTACAGTATTTACAGGTGCTTATAAAGTTGCACACCTGAAACATTTTGTCATGAAATGTTACCTCAATAAAAAAAAGTTGACCATTGTCAGCACTCCATTTTTTAATACTTATTCTAGTTAGGAAAAAGTGCATGTAGAAAACAGGCCTGCTGAATTTTTAGATTGGGCCTTCTAATAAAAAGAGATGTTGGAGTGGGGAGAAGCTTGATTTGATGTCCAAACAAGGCTACCAAGGCTTCATTTATTATATTTTATTAGCTTACTAGACACTAGACACTGTATCACCTTGGACTTCCTGCAAAGATAAAACTACTTCGTGTGAAATGCAAATGGTATATTCAAGAATGAAACAGTCTCCTGGTCAAGCAGTGTCTCAGTTACATGTGGAATAGTAGTAGCTATGCTTTAGAGTGGAAATTTATTCTTCATCTTGCTATTAGAAGCAAAGCTTCTGGCTGAGTCAGGCCCTCACTTTGTAAATGTGACTCTAGTGGCCTGGTTCACTGGTGGTTCAGTCACTTGAAAAATCTCTCAGTTCTGTGACTCTACAACTTCACTAGCATCTTGCAGACTCCAATATTAATGTGGCTGGTCCTCTCACTGGGAAGAACACAAGGAATATGTCTTGTCATGTCTGGCCAAACTCCCTTTGATGAAACTTGGCACACTTTTTTACTCTCAGGCTTTTACTGTAGCTTAACTATTTTGCATGCTTATAAAGTTAGAGTATCTGATAAAAGTACCTCTTTGGTGCTGCAAATGGAGTTAAAAAAAATCACAGCACATATGTGGTACTCAACTAGATATCTGTGTAAAAGTATTTCCTGATAAAACTGATTGCCCGCATTGCTACCTGGAGCTGTCATTGTCCTGATGTGGTTAAACATTCACCATTATTAGACTGCATGTAAAGCAAATGTCTTTAAATACTCAGTTTCCTTTGATGCCATTTGAGGTTTTTTTTCTGGATTAATCCATATACCGCCTAATTAATTCACTCATTTCCTGATTTTAAATCAGTAGACAATAAGCTGAGTAGTCAAAATAGGAAATATACTAAGTTGTTACTGTAAAGATATTGCATGTCACAGCTCAACACATTCCCATCATTCTACTATATTAGTAACATCCTGTTTTTGAACAGGACTGGCACATAGATCTCATAGAGCCAAATCTTTCTAACTTGGAACTGAATGTTTCACTGAAGGGTATTTGATTCAAATTGAGATGGATACATCCTAAAATTTTGGAAGTAGAACATCAAAGATCAATTACATTCCTGAGAGCTGCCATGGGTCTTGTCAGGAAAATGCACCTGCATGGTCTATTTAGTCCCTAAAAATCAAATTTACTGTTTTTATTGTAGTTGATAATATAGTAAGAATGGTGTCCTCATTGAGTCCCCTTATAGAACAACCAGGAATAAATTATTTTCACTTCATTCTGCAATGGCTGGTCTTCAAAATGAATGTTTGATCTAGACTATCCAGAAAGTAGGTGAAAGCAGCTTTCAGAGAAGAGAGGATTGGGGGGCATTGGGAGAGGTTGCTGTGGCAGCAGGATCCCCCTATAGATATTGGCAGCTGAACTGAAAGAGAGCACTGACTAGAAACACCCACACCTGGGCTCCATGTTTGACACAGTGAAGTCCAGCACTGGCTTTGGTTGGTGAGTTCAGAGACAGAGCCTGGAGTTTGCAAAAGTGTACATTTGGAGCTATACTGAGACCTGTCCACACTGGATTAGAGGTAGGCTGTCAGCAGGAAACTGAAGCAGTAGACTTTGGGGTAAAATCAAGCTCTGGTCTGCTCATAAAAGATAAAACAGCCAGCATGGAACCATGTACTAGAGCAGTTCGCCCTCCAATCCCAAAACTGCCTCTTTTATCTGTCCCCGCTCCCTTCTTGATCTGTCCATCTCCCTCCTTGGGGCCTAGATAAATAAAACATTAAAAAAAAAAAAGCTACCTGGAAGTAAAAGGTAAACCTTGCCAAAATCCAAATTACACAAAAGATTTCATAAATAGTAAAAAGAGAGGAAGACATGATTTTTCTAGAGGACAAATTGAAAGACTGAATGGGAAGAATTAATGAAAAATTCAGAAAAGTTTTAATGAGGAAACGGAACTACAAGATTCACTAAAAAGCAACTCTACAGTATCAGAAGAGGGTCAGCTTATAAGGAATAATTCACAAACCAGTAGAGCTAAAAAGCAAGCCCAAGTATATGCTAGATATGAAGAATATAAGTAAATGAAGAATGTAGTGGACAATTTTATAAACTTTGTTAACCTCAGAAGAACACACTTCAGAAATTGAAGATAAAAATACAGAAATAGCTCTCATGAAGACGGAGATACAAGATTTAGGAAAAACAAAGAAACTAAGAATTACCAGATTCCATGAGAACAAACTAGGATAATAGTTTTACCAGAAGGAGAAGAAAATTTATTTAAAGAAATAGCTGAGAACTTTCCAAACTTGATAGAAGGTCTAAATAAACATCGAGGTCCACACAGCTGATACAACACCCAAATTTCTAAATGCAAAAAGATTCATACCCATAAACACCCGAATTTCTAAGTGCACCAAAGACTCATACCCATAAAATTATCAAAAGTCAAGAGAAAGAAATTACTAAAGATTGAGAAGAGAAATACAACCTACAAGGACCCAGGGTCAATAACCAGGGTTGGAGGAAACAAGATAAACAACTAAAAACACTTCATCCTCTTTCTGCCTATCTGTCCATACACCTTCATTTCTGCCTGCACCTTTCCTATACAAACAAATTTCTCAATATCAAAGAAATGGATGCTTCTAGACTCATACAACTTAAGACTGAATCAGGAAGAAACAGCTTGAACAGAAAAATTACAAATAACAGAAATTGAAACAGGAATCAAAATGTTCCCCTGCAAAAGACTAGGACCAGATTATTTCTCTAGTGAATTCTACCAAACATTCAAAGAATATCAAATGCCTAACCTTAATCTTCCACAAAATCAAAGTGGAGGGAATGCTGTGAAACATACATACTCCACAAGGCAAACATTACCCTGATTCCCAAATCAAACAAGCACAGCACCAACCAAACTATAAACCAGAATTGCAAATGAACACACAGATTCAGGAAATCCTTAACAAAATCTTGGCATACTGAATTCAAATATAAACTAAAAAATCATGATCAGGTGGGATTTATTCCAGGTTGGCAAAAACATTCAAATCAATCAGAGTAACGCACCAATTGTATCCCAATAGGAAAAAATATTTGACAAGATTCAACACTCATTTAAAAAAAAAACTAAAATTGGAATAGAATAAATGTACCTCAACATAATAAAGGCCATATATGACAAACCCCCAGTGTTAGCTACTCAATGCTGGAAAACTGAAAGCTTTTTCCTAAAGTTAGGAAACAAGACAAAGATTTCCACTCTCATGACTCCTGGTCACTTAATTTTGGAAGTCCTAACCAAAGTAAAAAGGAAGGAAGGAAAAGGAATCAAAATTGGGAAAAGAGTAAAACTATCATTTCTTGCAGATAACACAGTATACTTAGAAAACTCTAAAGACTCCACTAAACACTGGAATTTGGTAAGGTGGTATGATACACTCACAATACACAAAACTTTGTGACAGTATTATATGCAAACGAAGGATGAGAGGGAAGAAAAATTAGGAAATCGATCCAATTTACAATCACGAAAAGGACAGAATAGCAAAGAGTTTTATCTGTGCACTGAAAATTATAAAACATTGTTAAAAGTGTAAAAGATGACACAAAGAAATGGAAAGATATTCATTGCTCATGGACTGGATGAGTTAAAATAGCCATTTTACCCAAAACAATATACAGATTCAATGTAATTGTTTTCAAAATTCCAATGGTGATTTCAAGAAAATAAATCCAGTAATGAAATTTGTATGGAACCACAAAAGGCCCAGAATACCCAATGTTCTCCTTTTGAAAAAAAAAAAAAAAATGGAGGCATTGTTCCTCAATATCAAACTGTATTGTATTGGAATCCAAACAATATGGCATTGTAATGAGACAGACACATAGACAAGTTAAGATCAGGAGTCCAGAAATAAAAACACAAGAGTGTACATTGGTTGTAATGAACTGATCTCTTTGTCTTCTCAAAATTCATGTTGTAATCTAATCCACAACGTGCTTATATTAGTGAAGTTCTTTGGAAGACAATTGTTATGAGGGCAAAACCCTCATAAATGGATAGACCTCTGAAATGGGGCATTCAAAGGAATTTACTTGCTCCTTCCTTCATAAAAAGATACAGTACTAAGTAGCCACCATTGAACCAGGAAGAGGATTTCTACCAGACACCAAATGTAGCAGAGCCTTTATCTTGGACTCCTGTGTTCCAGTACTAAGAAATGTTTGTTAGTAAGCCACCTAGTCCACTGTAGTTACCATTAAAATAGTTCTCTTATGTGTAATGAAGACTACCTTACTGAAGAATTCCACATTCATTAAGAAGGTTGTAGCTCTGAGATGTGTCATGCTTACTTAGTCGTGTCTTCTGGATAGTTTTATTATGACATTCTTCATCTTGGTAGTTTCTGCCCTTGTGTCCTCTGATGTTCCCACAGCTGATTCCTATCTGAAAGCATTGATTCATGACACTTATAGGGCATAGACAAATCTTGTTTAAATCATCTTTATTTCCCATTGGATTCCCTGCATAATTACCTTGTAATAATGTACCTTTACCAAACTCAAAACCCTTTCCATAGGAACATCTCTCAAATCTATTTCCTTTTTGTGAAAATTGTCTATAAGCCTCCAAAGTCTGACCTTGGGGTTCTTATTTCATTCCTGTGGTCCCTCCACATGCATGAGAAACCTTTTTATCCTATTTTTTTGTGTGTGTGTATGTGTGTTTTTTGTCTTTCTGCACCGGGTCTTAAACTTGGGCCTGTGGGCTTTACATGTCTTCACCTTAGCTGCCTGAGTCATAAAGGTGCACTATTGTCTTTTAATGTTTAAGAGTAAAAAGGAGTTGCATTTAGTTTTGAGTAAAAATACAACATAAAACATTCCTAAAAAAAAACATTAAACCTTCACTTCCAAGACACAAAAGCATCAAACTTTAGACTTTCAGGCAAAAGCACCAGACTAGGGTAAAAGGTACAGTGTCAATTTTAGTGATTAGCAAAATCGAAAGTGTTTCCTCAATGCTCCTAGTTTTAAATGGAAGTCTGCTTTAATATGGCCACAGACACTGAACCCCCACAAGAGAGTAGAGGAGGAAAAAAAAACAACTATTCTCATCTTGGCTTTTACCTCTAAAAATTCAATTTTCTTCACATTACATTTACCAAATTTCCCTCCTGTTAAGTTTTCTGACATTTCCCAGAGTGAGTGCTGTATGTAAAATTCAATATACTCAAATATGTGAGCTGCCTCCTAAATTGAGAGAAAAATACAAACAAACCTTTTTCTACATTAGTTTCATCCATACTGTTGCTTCCCTGCATATATTCTAATATACCATGAGGACTGATTTCTAAAGGAATGTTCTCCCACATTTATCACATACATATCAATTGTGTGAATTCTCTGTTTTCTGTGGTATGGATATTAAAGCTTGAATACAGGTCTTGCCCCATATGAATTCTCTGATGTCAGTTGAGATGTAACTTCTGCCTGAAACGTCTGGCACATTCATCACAATTAATGTTTCTCCTTATGTGACTTCTCAGATGTTCTTGGAGGACTAACTTGTGCCTGAGAATTCTCCCAGACTGATTGGTAGGCCTCCTTGACTGTGAACTCTCTGAAGTATTTCAAGCACTGGCTTTAGGGTGAAAGTTTTCCCATATTTATGAGACAGAGTTCCTTCCCATGTGAATTCTCTGATGTCCATTGAGGTGTGACTTCCGGCTAAAACATTTTCCACATTCATTACATTCATAAGGTTTTTCTCCCTTGTGAATTCTTTGATGCTCATTGAGGTATGACTTCTGACGGAAAGTTTTCCCACATTCATTACACTCATAGGGTTTCTCTCCCGTGTGAATTCTCTGATGTACATTGAGGTGTGACTTCCGAATGAAAGTTTTCTCACACTGATTACATTCATAGGGTTTCTCTCCTGTGTGAATTCTCTGATGTGCATTGAGTTGTGAGTTAAGGATGAAAGTTTTACCACATTCATTACATTCATAGGGTTTCTCCCCTGTGTGAGTTCTCTGATGGTTTACAAGTATTGACTTCTGGTTGAAAGTTTTACCACAGTCCTTACACTCATAAGGTTTCTCCCCTGTGTGAATTCTCTGATGTACTTTAAGGTATGACAACTTAATGAAAGCTCGCCCACAATCTTCACATTCAAAGGGTTTCTCCCCTGTGTGAATTCTCTGATGTACGTTGAGGTTTGACTTCTGGCTGAATGTTTTACCACATTCATTACATTCATAGGGTTTCTCTCCAGTGTGAGTTCTTTTATGTACATTGAGGATTGACTTAAAACTGAAAGTTTTCCCACATTCATCACATTTATAGGGTTTCTCCCCTGTGTGACTTTGTGTGTGTTTTCTAAGGCTTGACTTGTGCTTAAAATTTTTCCCACAATCATCACATTTATAAGGCTTCTCCACTGTATGAATTTTTGTATGTTTTCTAACCTCAGATTTCAGCCTGAAGGTTTTCCCACAATCATCACATTTATAGGGTTTCTCCCCTGTGTGAATTCTCTGATGTACTCTAAGTTTTGACAAGTTAATGAAAGCTTGTCCACATTCCTTACATTCGTAGGATTTCTTGCCTGTGTGAATTCTGTGGTGTTTTCTGAGGGATGACAAGTACATAAAAGCTTGCCCACACCCATTACATTTATAAGGTTTTTCCCCTGTATGTGTTCTTTGATGTTTTGCTAGTAATAATTTAAAGTAAAAGGCTATCCCACATTCATTACATTCATAGATTTTCTCAGTTGTGTGATTTCTTTGATGTGTATGGGATAACTTCTTAGAAAAAGATTTTTGAAATCCACTACATTCATAGTTTTTTGTCCTACAATTAGTCCTCTGAGTTATACTGAAGGGTGACTGAGAACTGAAAGGTTCCCTACATGTGATATTGTAACAAGATGTCCCCATTGTGTGAGCTCTCTGTTTTACTGTTATGGCTGAATTGTGCTGAAGAGGTTTCACTCTTGTGTGACTTCTCTGATATTCTTGGAAGTATGCTTTTTGGTCAAAAGTTGTCTCTCTTATATAAGTTCTCTGAAGTTTGGTAACCTTACTGAAATTCTTCCCAACTTTGTTGCATTCAACTTCTTTAAATTCGGAGTGACTCTTCTCTGTTTGAATATCTGTAGAGAAAAGCGTTGATTCATCAGTGTCTTTTGCCAAATTTATACTAAGATGTCTCTATTGTGTAGAAACTCTTATATGTAGCGAAAGCAGGCTTATTATGGAACACATTACCATGTTAATTTTATTTTAAGGACTTCATAATAGTATGAAAAGTTTGATGTGGAATAATCTACATTACTAAAAGGACACACATTTATATTGTAATCAGATTTCTCTCCAGTATTGGAAAGAAAACTTTGATACACATGCTTTCTATTCGACAGCATTAAGAAAACATTTAGTTGTAAGGTATATTGAGTTAGAATTTATTTTTGAGTCAAGAGAGAAAATTATGAGACTAGAAACCTAAGATCCAGTGTAATAATAATTATATATAATTAAACACTCATATGCTAACTATATGTATTTGGACTTGGGTATTTACATTTGTGATGGTGCTTTGAGTGTATCAATATGAAATACCTCTCCTCTGCCAGGTTAAGAGTTCTGGTCACAGATTCACTCTTACTATTATACTTTTATAATTATGATCAAACAGACTTTTCAAGCGATAGATGTATTTTTCAATTTACAGTCTATAGTTTCCAGTGTTATTAAACTATGTTCAGTAACTTTATAAAATTTATTAAAGCTTTCTTTTAATCTAATAATCTATGTAAAACTTAGTTATTCCACTAACTCTGCAGAGGGTTTTTATATCTCTGGTGGAGTAGAGTCTGAAAGAAACTGCAATGTAAATATGGACAGTTGGCTTTTCTTTTTGTAAATGAAATTACCTTAATTCCTAAGCTTTGATGCCCAGGCATCCACTTCAAATAGGGTAAAATGGAATAAATATATTGCCAACAACAGACTAGATAAACCAGATCACAGACTAGATCAAGGGCCAGGCTGACTTCTTGAGGTTGTTTAGTTTTACAGGTCCAGGTAGATTTAGACAACGACTTGGGTGCCACTTACTGGCTTCTTTTTCTTTTTTCTTCCCAACTTTAAATTTATTTCTACTCTTATGTTTTAAATTTACCAATAAAGTGGGCACCCTGAAAACATAGATCTCTACCCTGACCCAAATAAAAGCAGGACCTCAGTTTCCTGTGCTTTCTCACTCTAATCTCAACCTCACTGTGGCCCCAGGTCTGTTGGGTAATTTCTAGGGTTAAAAGTAATAAACCTTAGTTTTTCAAGGTATTATGATGGTTATTGCTGAAGGACATCTTTCAGTCATAAAACATCCCCCCAAAACCCATGAACTAGTCTAGTCACAATACTGATAACTGAGGGACTGAAACTTTCTGTAAAGGACTGATGGTAAATATCTTAGGCCATGTGGTCAGAATTACTCAGCCATTTTCTTATACAACAAATACAGTGATACTAAATATGAAAATAAAGGCTAAGTTCCCCAAACTGCATTCAAAAAACAAGGTAACTATCTAAATTTTGCATAAGGAATATAAGTTACTGACTCATGTATGAGAGTCTCAGTTGTGCAATGCATTTGGTAAGAAATCAGTGATATGTATAGGTTTATAATATCTAATATGTTCCTGTTCCTCCTTTATCTCTTGAAATTTTGGTTTCATGAATATTAAAGTCCTGAAGATTAAAGATTGAATTGGCACACAGGTATCACTAGTCTTTGCCTCTTTATAAAATTATCCTCCTTATCTTTATTAGTGTCCTATATGTTACTGTAGAATGTTGATTTGAACCAAATCCTTTTCCCATTATTATATAAATTAAGTCTGAACTATTTTATACATATTGCTTTATTATCAGGTTTTTCACATTTTAAACTTTACAAATTACTATAGATATCTCTGATACAATCTCATTACCGATATTTCTTAATAGGTGACATTTTCCCGTTTATATGGATACAACATATAAATCCATCTTGTTTTATGCTCTACTATTTACACAGGATTTTTTTTTTGTTAATTTTGTTTACACAGGTTCTATTTATACTAAACTTTTAAGGATATGTTTTCTTGATACTGCCGTGTTTCTAGTAATGAGGGAGAAGTGCATTTCTGCATTCCTAAATTATATTTGTAATTACAAATCTCATATATTAGACAGTATCAGTGATTTCCTACTATACAAACTGATCAAATTAGCATATCTCATCTATTTTTCCATCCTTTAACCTGCCTTTTTAGCTGCTTTAAAAATCTTGCTTAGTATTCAAATATGTAAAAATTACATATAAATTGTTTAACTGACATGTCAGGTAAAAATAATATACTCTGTTGTGTAGTTTAAAAGATGAAAAATAAAAATGACTTCTATGGATCTTGTACCCTCAAACTTACATGTTAATGGATCTACTTATTTCTAAACCTCCAGAGAAGCCCATCTGATCCCATTTGACATTCAGTTTTCCATGGATACTTCCTGCCAGTATTCAAACTCACCTGAACTAACCCTGTGTAGAAATCTGTCCTCTAATACCCGTGGGTCTTCTTGTTCCAGCATGAAGATCACTTCTGGTTTTATGAAGCAAAGCCCTGTAAATAGGAAATAATTTAGGTTCATGCATAGTTATGATGATTCTGAATGTGAAGGAGGGTTCAGTTTCATGAGCAGGGAAAGTAAAGACACTCAGTTTACCCTTTCTTAGGGAAGTCGAAAGGTATCAATCTTCCGAAATCCCTAATTCAAGCAGAAATAACATAAGTTTTAATATATGTTCACAGTTATTGAGAATCTAAAAACAAATATGGCTTTCTAATTTCTGCCCATGACTTAGTAAAAGGAATCACATTAACACAGAATAATAAACACCGGAGCTTCCAAATCTGCAAAATGATCCCCTTCAACCTTTAAATGTCTTCTGATTCATACATGAATGTGCAGGAACTACCTTTGTTTGGGGAGAGAATTACCAGACAGAAGTAGAATAAAAATTCACCAAAGCTGACACATAAGTGGAAAGTCTATTTCCAGAGTAGGAAGACAAAGGATCCGCAGTAAGACTTCTCACCAGAAACTAGGCAGGTCTGAAGGCAGGAAGGGTGGGATATACTCAAACGAATGAAACAAAATGACTATCAGTCAATAATCCTATGGGCCACAAATATTTCTTTTTCAAAGATGAAGGCCAAATGAAAATATTCAAGACAAATAAAAACTGAGAGCTTTGATTGTTATCAAGCCCACCTTACAAGATACACTAAAGAAAGCTCTCTTTAATACCTAGAAAAATAACTGTATAAAACAGATGTTTTGATAAAATTCAAAAGAGGAAGGTGGGAGCTAAGGGAATGAATCCAGATGGATTAATCCCATTAAAAAACAGCCCTAGAGAACACTCATATTTTTTCTGCCATGGAATTTTTCTGCACTGTTACTGCAAAGAATTGCCATGTGTGGGTGGGTGCTATGACTCATGAAGCAAACACCAAATCCCTAGCACCCTATTGATGGTCCCAGACTCCAAACTCTAAGAAATACATTTCTATTGTATCTAAATATCCAGCTTATAGGATTTTCTTATAGCAGCACAAACGGACTAACGGACTCCTACCCCTACCTGGCAGTAAGGATTTTTGCCTTTTCCCTACTAAAGTAGTTTAAACAATGCCAGCTAACAGACTTTTAAAAAGATCTAGAGTCTCATAAAATAACACTCCAACCATCTAGATTTCAAACAAAAATCGCTTTTCACACAAACAGGCAAGTAAGTCCCAACTTGAATGAGACAATAAAAGGATTTCATCATAACAGATAGAGATGTTGTAATTTTTGACAATGATTTTTAAACAGAGGCTTCAAGGAGAACTTACAAACATACTTGAAAAGAAATGGAATGGGTTGTGTGACTGTGGAGTGAGTACGCTAGAAGCCTGCAATACAGGCCAGCACTGGGACCCAGGGAAGACTGAAGTTACAAATCAACTGATGGCCAAATAGTCTAGGGTAGAATTCTGTTCTTCGAGGGAGAGTGCAGTCTCTTCCCTTAAAGGCCTTCCATTCATTAGAATAAAGTCTATAATCGTAATCATTGAGGACAGTCGATGAATTACTCCAAATGTCATCATTTCAGTTTTACTTTTTGTTTTATTTTGTTTTTTACTCTTTATTCATTTTTAAAGACTAAGTACATTTTTAAACACTAAACCTCAAATCAGCATTTAGACTAGACAAAATAATACTGAGCCTGACCAGCTGACAAAATTAACCACCATACAGCTTCAGAAACATATAAAACTGATAAACTGTTTTATAGTTAGATTTTGGGAGTCTCAGAGCAAAGCACAGAGTGGGGATCAGAAATATTTAAAGAAGTAATGGCTGAAATCTTTTCATCTGTAAAAGCATCTATGTATTGTAGTGACCCCTCAAAGGTAGGACCCATCTTCTTACAATAACAAGTGGGATACACACTGATGACACTATACATAGGTAACAAGGATATCTGAAAGATTTATACTCACCTATCAAGGTGTGACTGCAAGTTACTAGTCATTCAGAAAACGGTCAGAGAAAATAAGAAGCTGTGGCCCTGAGTTGTAATATGTTTAGAAGATGGAGCACCAAGGTGAGGGTTACTGATGTAAACTGAGGTTAGCATGGTTTGAACTCAGACATTAGTGCTGAGGGTGTTCACACGTGAGTTTCCTCACCAACTTATCAGAAATGGGGCAGAAGTGAAAGGGCAGGTAGGGTTTGAGAGCTGTCAGCGGTCAGACATCACAATGGTAGTCCCACTCTGTTATACTTCACCTCTGAGTTTTCATGACTGAAATGTGCCATGCTTCACTTACCTGGAGTCAACTCATAAGCTAATAACTGCTGCTATAAGAATTGCATCCTGAGGCCATAAGGAAAGGAAAAGTTGTTCAGTAGTACAATATTATGCATTTTGATATGTGAAATAAGTTCCTTGGTTACTATTCATGATACCCAGAACTTCAAAAGAGACTAAGTGTATCTTAGTGAATCCTTAGAGTGTGGTTTTAGCATGGTCAGACATATGTATAACCTTGATTGTATTTTTGGTTATCTTCGAAGGCAAGAAATTTCCAGAGTTCTCTGTCCCAAAGGGAGCTATCCTGGAAAAGGATTTGTGGTTGCCATTGGTTGCTCTAGACATTCAGGTTAAAAGCAATGGCCAAGCGTCTATGAAACTGCACAGATGGGGCCAGCTGTTGGCCAGAGTGCCCTCCAATGCTAAGATTAGTGTTGGAAACTGGGCTACTTGTACAGATGACTATGGGATGATATGTGCACTTAGATAAAATTTAAAGATATTGGGTTCTTATTAATGTACAGGGTATAGAGACAAAAGTGGTTTCATAAGTATCAAGAATAGAAAAGGATATGAGTACCTTTCTGACTTCCATTTGAGCCAAATTGCTGACTTTCATTTCTGTTTGTTTTGTATCCTCTGTACATATTTAGGCACAGAGTGTTTTTTTAGGTGATGTCTAGGGCATGAATAACTTCGTTCCTGACATGTTCAGGCTTCGGGAGAGCAGGTCAGCACCCAAGGCAGTCTGAAATGGTTTGAGTGCAGGAAGGAGCAAGCAGCCACTAAATTTAACATGGTTAGAGATGAGAGCAGAGAAACAGCTGTAGTACATTAGCCAGAATTTGGTCTATACTTCTCATGGCTGCTAAGAAATAGGATGGAAAAAGACTTTATTGTGACCTTGCCCAGCTGTGGAGCAGAAGAGGACAGAGGAGATGAGGATTGTCAACTACCAGTGCCCCATTTCAAAATGTAGACATTTTATTATACCAAGCAAACCCTAAACATAATAAACCCACATAAATTTATGCCCTGACAGAAAATAGGCATCTGAGAACACAAAAATTATGAAAGCAGGAGACAGAAGCAACACTACCTGCAGGGGGGAAAACAACTGCAACGGGAGTAGACACTACATATGAGAAACTCTGGCAACTTTAAGAAGGTGACACAATTACTCAAGGCTAAAAACTGTCAACCCAGAATTTACTATATAATGACAATATCTCTCAGGGATGAACTATAAAATGAGGATATTCTGAGAGCTAAACCAGATTTTTATGGAACACTCAACCCAATAAAATGGAATACACACTCTATTCAAGAAACCATAGAACATGGACCAAGATACACATTAACCTGGGAGAGCAAAAAGATGTTAAACAGAATTGAAATAGTATATTTTTTGACTACCATGAAATCATACTAAAAATCATTAACAGAAAGGTCAATAAAAATCTCCAAATACCTTGGAAGTAAACACATTATTACAGTTGTTCAAAAATGCAGTCGCCAAGGAAATTTTAAAAATACAGTGAACAAAATGAAATGAAAATATGACATGTCAAATTTATCATATACAGCTAAAACACTGCTGTGATAGAAATTTATAACACTAAACCTTTATATTAGAAAGCAAGAAAAGAATCAAGTCAATAATCAAGAACTCCTCACAAGAGAGAAAGAAGAATAAAATAAAGCCAGAATAAGCAAACAAAAAAAGAATTAACCTTTAAGGACAAAAAAAAAAATTCCCTCAGAAAACTAGGAATAGGAATAGAGAATTTCCTCCACTTGATACAGAATATTAAAAAAAAACCCAAACTGTTAACATATTTAGTGGTAAAAGACTGAATGCTTTCTTTCCCCTTTGGAGTGAGAACAGGCAGAAAGAAGGACGTTTGTTCTCACCACTGTCATCCAACATAGTAACCTTACAGTACATTAAATGAGTCACATGGAGAAAGATGGATTCACACGGTATGAATCCAATGATAATTACCTAGACTTCTTAACTTCATACAGACATAAAGTAGAACAGCAGTTAATAGGAGTTAGGAGGATGGAGGAATGGGGTTTGTGTTAATGGTTACTTTCAGCAGGGAAAATTAAAAAGTTCTGAGGAAATGGTGCTGATGGTTGCAAAGCAACATGGGTATAGTTAATGTCACTGAACTCTACACTTAAATTGTTAGACTGGTAAATTTTATGTATATTTTAGCATAATTTTAAAAAGGAATAGACAACATAAAATGTAATAAAAAAATTTCACTCCGAACAAAAACTTCATACAAAGAAAACTCCAGGTCAGATTGACAGTGGTGAATTCTACTAAGCATTTAAGGAAGAAATAATATCAAGTCTATTCAATCTCTTGTAGAATATCATAGATATGGCTCAAAACTCACTTTTCAAGACAAGTATTACATCATATCAATTCAATCTAAAAACATACTGTAAAAATCCTCAGTTTTAGTGAATTTAATCCAGGAAAGTTAAAGCCTGTTAGACTATGAATAAGTGAAGCAGTTCCCAAGAAGTCAAGATTGTTTAGTTTAAACATTAAAAAAAACAATGTAATTCACAGTATTAACTGAACAAAAGAAAAAAGCAGATGACTGTTGATCTCAATAGATACTGATACAGAATGAACATTTCCCAAATATAATGATGATGACTATGAATTAATAAAGTACTTTTTGAAGACTTGAGAACATCCTCAAACTGATAAAGGTCAGAAACTTTTATAAGAAACCTATAGTAACTTTCTCATATGACATGGTAAAAAAAGAAATGCTTTCCTTCTAACATTAGTGACAAGACATGACTATTTTCCCTCAGCACTTGTATTCAATGATAACTCATGATCTTAGTCATGTATTAAAAAAAAGAAATACAATTTAGAAAGGAAGAAATAACCTACCTTGATGTACAGATAATGTACTATGAAAACCAATATCCTTAGAAATCTCTAAAAGGTCTAATAAAATAGGATTATCAAAGTTATAAAACACAATGTCAATATACATGAATCAACTAGTCCTCTATATACTTCCAACAAACAGAAGCTGCTAGTGCAAAATTCGTGCTATTAATAACATCACCAAAATCATGAAATGCATCTAGTAAAATGTGCAAAATGTGCACAGATTCAAATCATTGCAAAGAAAAAGTAAAGACCAAATAGTTGGGAGAGATCATTTTAACGGAACAAAAGACTCAATGGTAAAAAGATGTAAACCTTCCCCAGAGTTACCCAAAGAATTAAAGGCTTTGGAAACAGCTGGCAGTTTCTTATAAAGTTACAAGACTAATAATACCATACTTCTGGGCATCTGCACAAGATAAATAAAAATAAATGTTTACACAAAGACTTGGACATAACAGTTTTATTTCTAACAGTCCAAATAGGAAAAAACCTACATGTTTATCACCCACATTAGAGATGGCAAATTATTTGGGTCTATGCATATAAAGGAATACTAAATAGGAATAAAAAGAATACAAAAACATGCAAAATTCGTAAAAGCTAAGTGAAAGAAGCAAGAAAAAAATAAATGCTGTATGAAAGGCATAAAATTCTAGAAAGATAAAACCATAGTGATAGAAAGTATCAGAGGTTGATAACCGCAGAGGAGAAGGATGGGGGATGGCGGGGGTTGGGGGCGGTGAGGAGATGAAACAGATGACTACAGTTACAATGTAATTCTGTGGGGTGAGAAAAATTTTATATCATTATTGTGGTGGTGATACAGAATTTTCTAAAATTCACAAAATGACACACTGAAAATTACTAATTTTATTTTCTGCTAAGTGCACACAAATACTAGTCATTTAGAACTTAAAAAGGAAAGAGAAAACAGAATTGCGTTCTAGAAGGAGTCACATGGTAAGATCTGCTCACCCACGGAGACCAGGTGGCTGTAGATCTCCAGCATCACGTCTCTGTACAGGCTCCTCTGAGCAGGGCCCAGGCACCGCCACTCCTCCTGGGTGAACTCCACAGTCACGTCCTTGACTGACACTGATGCCTGCAACAGCACATTCCGTTCAGTCTGAAGGGTTCAGACACAGGTGATATGGAAATACCTCTGAAAATTCTTTTGTATCATGTTTACTGTTGAGAATTTAAAACATCATTTTATAAAGGATGCTCAATGACCCTTTTATTGCCTAAAACTTTAGGGGCAGTCACATCAAGGTACAAATATTATTCTCATGCCCTAATGTAAATTTATTTATATATTGTGGATATGTTGTCCATTAATATACTATAGATATTTTTAGATAAGAGTTATTTCTACAACTAGGATTCCTATAATATTTTCTTATACCACAATGTTCTGCCCTGAGCACTCTCTAGGGTGGACACACCCACTTGGAGTTCTGTGCTGGGGAAATAGGGAACCAAGGAAGTAAGCCCTGGAGGCAGTGTGCGTGGTCAGATTCATCTTTCAGAAGCAAAGCTCTGGAGGAAGAGAGGCGAAAATCAGCCAGCAAAAGAAAACAGATTTAATTAAGAACATTAGGCTGATATAAAATAAAGACAAATACTGTATGAGTTCCCGTACATGTGGAAACTACCTTTAAACCAAACAATGCTCATAGATAGAGATCAGAGTTGTAGTTGCCAGAGCTGGGGGGAGGATTAGTAGGTAAGCTCTTAGTTTTTATTTAAAATTTTCATATACAGAATTTTTTTTAAAAGATATGTAATATATCAGTGTAAAGCACTGGGAATGAAGAATAGAAAACCGATCCCTAAAAGAAAATAGAACAAAATTTTGATTTTTTGGAAACACTCGTACATAGAAAAATTGTATGAACTTTTGTAAATACTGATGTCAATGTGAAATAATGGAAAAACATATAGATATACATACATATACCCATAATCATATATACTATATTTTGCTGTGTATAATGGACACCCACATTTTGGGCCCAAACTTTCAGGAAAAAAATCTTTTGCTTAATTTTTTAATTCAAATTTTTGTTCATTTATATTTAAGTACTTCTTTTATTAAATTTTATTTTTTATTATTATTGAAGGGATATTGCATTTTGACAATGACTTGTTTTGAGGTATACATAGAGGTATTTTTACATTTACAAATAGCACAGTAGATTTACTAATATTCTCCCCTTTTTTCTCCCTTCATTTATAATTAATTCCCTTCTTCCCATTTTCCCTTCCCTTCCCCTGTCACTTTGGTACCCCCGATTTGCCTTTTTATCTCTCATCTCTAAGAGTCCATAGTTGTTTGTAGTAGTTGTCTCTCCTCTCTGTCTCTCTCACTTTCTCTCCCCTCCTCCCCACTTTCAGTGTTAAATTATGACATGTTTGTTTTCTCTTTACCCATCATATGATGCTATCATACGATGTCTGTCCTCCTTCAGGCTTATCACGCCAAACATAATTCTCTCCAAATTCATCCATGTTGTTGCAAATGGTAGGATCTCTTCCTTTTTGATGGCTGCATAGTATTTCATAGTGCATATGTCCACATCTTCTTTATCCATTCCTCTGCTGGTGGGCATTTAGATAGTTTCCAGCTCTTAGCTATTGTGAATTGTGCTGCAATGAACATGGGGGAGCATTTATCTCTTCAGATAAGTGTTTTTGTGTCATTGGGGAAAATGCCCAGTAGAGGCATAACTGGATCATATGGAATTTCTATTTTTAATTCTTTGAGGACGCTCCATACTGCTTTTCAGAATGGTTGCACCACTTTACATTCCTACCAACAGTGAATTAGAGTTCACTTTTCTCCACATACTCTCCAGCACTTATTATTTCCATTTTTTTAGATAATAGCCATTCTTACCAGCGTGAGGTGATATCTCTTTGTTGTTTTGATCTGCATTTCCCTGATGTCAAGAGATGTAGAGCATCTTTTCATGAATTTGTTGGCCATTTGTATGTCTTCCTTGGAGAGGTATCTATTAATATCATCAGTTCATTTTTGGATTGGATTGCTTGTATTTTTTGTTGTCCAAATTTTTGAGTTCTTTGTATATCTTAGATATTAACCCCATATCTGAGGTGTGAGAGGCAAATGTCTTTTCCCATTCAGTTGGGTGACTTTTTGTTTTTATGTGAGTTTCTTTTGCTGAGCAGTAATTTTTTAGATTTATATAATCTCACTTGTTTATTTTATTTGCCTTACAATGGGAGTTGGTTTATGTTAGGTCTATGTCTAATAATGTTTGCCTTTATTCTCTTTTATGTGTTTGATGGTTTCTGGTCTTATGTCTAGGTCTTAATCCATTTTGAGTTAATTTTTGTGTATAGTGTTAGGTAATGGTCTAATTTCAACTTTTTGCATGTGACTGACCAGTTCTCCCAGCACCATTTACTAAAGAAGCTGTCCTTGCCCCATTGAAATTTTTGGCTCCTTAAATGTCTATCTATATATATGATTTCAGGACTTTCAATTCTGTTCCACGGATCTTTCTGTTTTTATACCAGTACCATGCTGTTTTAATTATTATTGCTTTGTAGTCAAGTCTAAAGTCAGGGAGCATGATTCCTCCGTTGTCGGTTTTTTTCTTGAGGAGTGTTTTTGCTATCCTGGGTTGTTTGTTTTTCCAGATAAATTTCACTATTTTGCGTTCTATGCCTGTGAAGAATGTCTTTGGAATTTTGATGGGGATAGCATTGAATCTACATATTGCCTTGGACAGTGACTGTTTTGATTATGTTGATTCTTCCAATCCTTTAGCATGGAATATTTTTCCATTTCTTTGTCATTTTCTGTTTCTTTTAGCAATGTCCTATAGTTCTCAGAGTGTAGGTCCTTCACATTTTTGGTTAGGTTTATTCCAAGATATTTCGGTTTTTTCGTTTATTTGTTTTTAATTTTTTTGGTCCAATTGTAAATGGTATTGTTTTCTTCAGTTCTCTTTCTGTAATTTCATTGTTGGCATACAGAAACCCAACAGATTTTTAATATTTTGTAGGCTGCCACTTTACTGTATTTATTATTTCTAGCAGTTTTTTACTTGGTTCCTTGGGGTTTTCTCTATGTATATTATCATGTCATCTGCAAAACGAGATAGTTTCACTTCATTTCCTATTTGGATACCTTTTATATCTTTTTCTTGTCTATTTGCATTGGCCAGGATCTCCAGCACTATATTGAATAATAATGGTGAGAGTGGACATCTTTGTCTTGTCCCTGATTTTAGGGGAAATGTTTTCAGGTTTTCTCCATTGAGTACAATGTTTGCTGTGGGCCTGGCATAGATAGCCTTAATTATAGAAGTATGTTCCTTCTATACCTATTTCTGGAGGGTTTTTTTTTAACATAAAAAGGTGTTGGATCTTGTCAAATACTTTTTCTGCATCTATTGGGATGATCTTGTGGTTTTTGTCCTTTTTAATTGATATAGTTTATCATATTTATTTATTTGCATATGTTGAACCATTCCTGCATCCCTGGAATAAATCCCAATTGATCACGGTGTATGATTCTGTTTATATGTTGTTGAATTTGATTTACTAGAATTTTGTTGAGAATTTTAATTAAGAATATTAATTATTAAGAATATCGGTCTATAGTTTTCTTTTTTGGTGCAGTCTTTATCTAGTTTTGGAATCAGCATAATATTGGCATCATAAAAAGTGGAAGTTTTCCCTCTTCTATTTTTTGGAACAATTTAAGGACGATTGGAATTAATTCTTCTTAGACTGCTTTGTAGAATTTGCTGGTGAAACTGTCTGGTTTAGGGCTTCTGTTTTGGGGAAGGTTTTTGATCACCGTTTCAACTCCCTTGCTTTTGAATGATCTGTTCATGGTTTCTAGTTGTTCTCTGGTTTGGGGATATTGCACCTTTCCAGAAATGTGTCCATTTCTTCTAGGTTATTCTGTTTGTTGCCATATAGTAGTATGTAGTATTCTCTTATAGTCCTCTGTATTTCTCTTTAAAAAACCCAACTTTTGGATTCATTGATTTTTTCAATAGTCTTTCTGATCTGTGTTTCATTGATTTCTGACCTAGTCTTTATTATTTATTTCCTTCTGTTGGATTTAAGCTTCTGTTTTTCTGCTTTTTTTAGTTCCTTTAGGTGATGGGTTAGGTTTTTTATTTGTGATTCTTCCTGTTTTCTGAAGTAGGATTGTATCACTATAAGTTTTCCTCTTATTATTGCTTTTGCTGCATTCCATAGACTCTGATACATTGCTTCTTCATTTGCATTTGATTCCAGATATTTTTTAATTTCTTCCTTAATTTTCTCTTTTACCCTTGGTTGCTCAACAATATGTCATTTAATCTTCGCTCTTTTGCGGTTTTTCTTTCTTTCTTTCTCCTTTTGGTTGATCTTTAGTTTGATGCCACGGTGATCTGAAAAGATGCTAGATATGATTTCAATCTTTGAAAATTTACTGAGACTTTTTTGTGTCCCAACATGTGGTCTATCCTTGAGGAGCATTTGAGAAGAATGTGTAGCCTAGTTTTGGGTGAAGTACTCTATATTAGGTCCAGCTCTTCTATTTTGTCATTTAAAGATTTTGTTTCTTTGTTGGTTCTCTCTCTGAATGATCTTTTACTGAAAGAGGACTACTGAAGTCTGCTACTATTATTGTGTTGCTGTCAATATCCTTATTTAGACCTGTTAATATTTACTTGATATATACTGGGTGCATAAATGTTAATAAGCATTGTCTTTTGTTGTATTGATCATTTTATCATTATATAATGTCCATCTTAATCTTTTTAAATTTTCTTTGGTGGAAAGACTCCCTTGTCTGATAGGAGTTTAGCTGTTCCTCTTTTAGATTCACCATTAGCTTGGAGTACCATTTTCCATCTATCCACTTTAAGCCACTGCTTGTCTCTCGACCTAAGATGAGTTTCTTGTAGACAACATAAAGTTATGTTATGTTTCTTTATCCATTTAGCAACCCTGTGTCTTGATTGGTGAGTTTAATCCATTTATATTTACAGTAATTAGTGATATCTGAGAACTTGCTACTGCCATTTCGATTTTTGTCTTCTGGTTATGTTGATCTCTTTGTTACTTTGTTATATTTTTGTGAACTTTCTCCTCTTTGTTTTAGCTAGTAGGCCTCTTTTAACATTTCTTGCAGAAGAGGTCTTGTGGCTGCAAACTCTCTTAGCTTTCGTTTGTTGGGCAAAACCTTAATTTCTCCCTCAAATTTGAAAGAGAGTTTTTGCAGGATATAGCATTCTTGGCTGGCATTTTTTGTCCTTAAGTACTTTGAAGACATCATTCCATTTTCTTCTAGCCTGTAGAGTTTCTGCTGAGAAGTCTGAGGTTAGTCTGATAGGAGTGCCTTTATATGTTATCTGCTTTCTTTCCCTGACTACCTTTAGAATTCTTTCTTTGTCTTGTATTTTTGATAGTTTCACAATTATGTGTCTTTGTGTAGTTAATTTAGGATTTATGTAATTCGGTATTGTTTGCTTCACTGACCTGTATGTTCGTTATTTGTTCTACATTTGGGAAGTTTTTAGACATTATTGTCTTGAAGATGTTCTCTATTCCTCACTTTTCTCTTAGCCTTCTTAAATACCCAGTATTCTAATATTGCCTTTCCTGATTGTATCAGATAGCTCTCTAAGTGTTTCTTTCTTTCTTTCTTTCTTTCTTTTTTGCATCTCTTTCTTCTTCTTGACTCCTTTCTGTATTACTATCCTCTATATCACTAATCCTTTCCTACATTTGGAATATTCTGGTTTCATAGCTTTCTATATTATTGTTAGTTTAATGATTTATCTCCTTTAAATTCTGTGTTCCTGTTAGTTTTTTCTGTAGAGCTTCAATCTCCAACTGGTGGTGCTTAATAATTTGTTTAAGCTGTTTTTGTTTATCTGAATTTTCTTTTAATTCTCTGAATGTCTTTATGATTGCAGACTTGAATTCTTTATCTGTTAGAAAAAAACATTCTTCCAGATCTTCAAAGTTAATTTCTGATGAGCTGTCATTTTGTTGTGATTCCATTTCCAGAGGTTTCAGGGTGTGTTGTGGTTTTTTCTCCCCCCATGATTTGGGATCTTGTTGATCTGCTGGTTTGCTTGTTTGTTTGTTTTAGTTTCTACCAGAGAGCACTCTATTAGTTTTTATTTTGTATTTTTGACACTTAGAGGTTTCCGTAGGGTGTCTTGCTGTGTCACAGAGTGATGATGGCTGCTAGGTGGAGGTGGGTGCAGGGGTGGGGGTGTGGTGGTAGTCTGTGAATGTGTAGTTTTGCCACCTGATGCTGTGGGGGAGGTAGGTTTATTTTGTTGGTAGAACTCTGCTGGCTGGGGCTTTGTAACTTGAGTCTGCTGTCTGTGCTTATGTCCCTTGTATTCACCAAACCATTATGGTCAAGTCTTTTCCACAGGGTGTTCTTTCAGGGTCTTAGCCACTGGATCCCAATTCCCAGGGGGCCCAGGCCCCCGGTGTGTAGTGGAGGGTGCACAGCACCTGTATGCTCCTGTTGTTTCTGTCTCCAATTTTCTCCTTCTGGACTTTTTCTAGCCAAAAGTTGCCAGCAGTGTTCACCACAGCCCCTCCCCTGTGTAGTTTGATACAGGCTTGTGGCTCCCTGTTCTGTCTGAATTCACGCTGCTTGAGGTTAGGGAGACTGCTTGTGCTCTTTCTGCAGGAGAAGGGCGAGAAGCAGCAAGGGGATTGCTGCTGTTTCTAACCCCTGGAACGAAGACAAAAGCTGCATATTTTTACTGCCACCAGGCTCCCAGGGCTCCCATTTCCGTGGCTCCCCTTTGTGAGCCAAGAGTTGCCAGCAGTACTGCTCCGTTTGGCTCAGGCTTGTGGTTCCCTGCTCTGCCTGAGTTCTCACTGCTAGAGATCAGCAGGGCTGCCCCTGCAGTCTGCACTGGGAGAAGAGGGACTCAGCAAGCGGGATCCTACTATCGCAAATCCCAGGTGGATGCTGGAGGTCACCGTGCCTGTTTTGCACTCTGTAGAATATCTATGCAGCCCACACGGCTCCAGCTAGGCTGTGGTAGGGGAAGGCAGTGCACCACGAAACTCTCCTTTCTGGGGGCTCCCCTTTGCTGCTGTATTCCCCGTTAAATCCCCTTGCCTCTCACCCACCTGTAGAGCCAGATGTTCTCCAGGTTGTTGTAGCCAGTGCTGAAGCAGGAAAATCCCTTTTTCTGTGTTGGCTCCAAAAAACTGGGTTTCTTTTTTTCCTTCAAGCTAGAATTATATGTTCAGCCCTGCCCCCTACTTCTATAGAGACAAGATGGGCTAGAAAAGAGTTAATAATTGATAATATCTATGTGATGAATCTTCCACAAAACATTCCAAAAGTGTAGGGTCTGGAGAAAGTCCAGGTTGGTAACCACATCATCTTATGGGCAGAGTGGTACATTTCAATTCCATGTGGACAGAAGCGTCTACACTCAGACTCCTCCCAGACATTACCTGCTGTATCTCTTCATCTGGCTGTTCTTCTGTGTTCTTTATCATATCATTGAATAAACTGTTGAGTGTATATTTCCCTAAGTTCTGTGAGCTGCTGTCACACATTAGTAAAGTCCAGGAAGGGGGCCTGTGAGCTCGATTTAAGAGCCCATAGGTCAGAAGCACAGGTGACAACCTAAACTTGCAATTGGCATCTGAACTCCGTAGCAGCAGTATTGTGGACTGAGGCCTTAACCTGTGGGATCTGGTGCTGTCACCATATAGTCACAATTTAAAGGACACTCAACCAGTGTTGCAGAGAATTGCTTGGTGGTGAAAAAAACATTTGCTGATCAAAAGTTTGAGAAGAACATTTGGTAGTCAGAAGTATCAGAAGACAAGTGTTCTGTGTGAGCAGTAAAGGAGATATTCAGGAAGGAAGACCACTGGGTTTTCAAATTCAGCCAAAAACAGATTAAAAGAGCAAAAGTAAGGCAATGGGCATAGGGTCCCAGTGAAGCAGATATTTCTCATTTAATCAAAATATCTGTAAACATACAGATGGAATTAAGACACTGAACAGCTGGATATATGATTTGAGGACACAAAAGGCAGGACTCACATTGATGTAGTCACTGCAATCACATGCAAAATCAGAGCCCAGTCTGAAGACAGAAAAGTGGATTCTGAAACTTACAATATCCAATCAATTATGAAAATAAAACAAAGCTGGGAGATTCACATGACTGATTTGAAGCTCATTGAAGACTTATTTGAAAGTAACAGTAATCAAAATAGCATAATAATAGCAAGAGGACTAATAGAAATCAAAAGGATGATAATCCAGAAACAGAACGACAGAACAGAGTCCAATGATTCCCAACAGAGAAGCAATTCCATAGAGAAGGTATATTCTTTTCAACAAACTTCGATCACAAAAAAAGGAATAATCTTCGTCTATAACAATGTTTTCACATAAAAAAGAAAGTATAATAAAAAAGTAAAAAAATTGAAAACTTCATCCACTAAATACTATTTTTAGAAAGATACAGGTGAGAGAAAAACATGAGACCATGCTCATTCAGTAAACAGATCTGATACTTAAAAGCTTCACATGAACATTTCCTCATGGATAACAGAAAACTTTAATCAAAAACTACAAGGGAAAAAAACATTAAGTGAAGAAAAAAGGAGCAAGCTCTATGTGATTCCTTTTATGAGGGTGATATAACATGAAAACCAAAACTGAATAGGAACAGGAGAAAAAGAATTTTAGGCTCAACTGACATGTCATATGGAAATAAATGAATACATTCTAGCAGAAACAACGCAGTCAACAGATACACAAAGCATCTCATTAAAGGAGAATGCATATAAGAAATCAACAATATATTAATAGAAAAGCCAGTGCTACTCAAATATTTATGGATAAAAATATAGAAAAATTATTTAATATAGTTCAGAGCACATTCATAACTAAACTGAAATCTAAGCAAACTAGTTACTCATGAACAAAGGCCACCTACCAAGAGCCAACAGCAAACATCAGAGCTAATGCTGAAACTGTGTATTTTACCTGAACAGTCTGTTTCTATCCCTTCTTCTCCACTGGATGTATGGACCCTTGTAAACCTCATAAATCCATTACAATGCAACGTGGGGAATGAATAAAGAGCTCACCTGATACGTGTTCATTCTGCTGCTCTTGGGAGAGTGGATAGAACTGGAAAGTTGAGCTGGGAGGCCTGAGAAGGACCTGCAGAGGCAGCGCCACCGAGGACATAAGACTCAGGTATGGTCCAGTGCACAAACCCCGACAGCTTTTCATAAATGGAAGTATAACACTCTCACCTGCCCCCATTCCCTTAAGGGACTCGAAGTTAATCCTTTATCTTCTGCTAATAGTCTCCTGGTCTTAACCTGTATAAAAAACCTCCCATTTTGTACAACTTCTATTGCCAGATGAGACTGTTACTCGATTCATGAATCCTTCGATAAAAGCAATTCGATCTTCACATTCACTCGTGAATTTTGTTTTCCTACTGAGAAACCCCACTGTCGCCCGGTCGCTTTCTCCTCCCGGGTGAAAGGAGGCGGCGCTGGAGCTGACCCGGGGCTTTCTGGCTCTGGAGCGCGACTCTCACTGCAGACCCCCTAGCCCCGCTGTCAGCGCGCTCACCGTCCGGGTTATCAACGCGCTGTCCCCTCTGGGCCGGGCACACGGTCCCCGCACACCCAGAGCGCGCCGAGCTCCCGCTCCTGACGGGCTCAGTCTCACCTGCACCCGGGAGTCGGAGAGTGGGATCCCTAGGTGGGTCCCGAAAGGGTCAATTGCTCCAGAATTCCGCAGGGATTTCCGGGTCGCCCAGTTCCCTCCTCCTGGGCACAAAACCCCGCCCCACGCCGGTCTCCGGGTCACACAGAACACAGACCCCCGCACTCTCACAGGAGGGATCTCGGGAAGACGCTCCTCCAGACGCGCAGAGCGGAAGTACAGAAGCTGCACGAGGCTGCACATGCGTAAAGGGAGGCGGAAGGCGCGTTTCCCGGGTGCCGGGTGGCGAGCCCTGCGAAACCGGCAGGACGACGCAGACTTCGTTTCTTTTGAGAGCGCCTCCAGAGCTTCACGTGATTTGACTGCTTTTCAATTTTTTTTTTTTTCCAAAGAGTTGTAATATCTCTTTGTCTTACCTTCCCTTGCTGTCTCAGAGTCCCCAACTTTAAAGGTTAAACTTGAAATTTACCGTCAAATGCAGCACACGGTCTTCTATCAATACAGATAGGGGGACTTCACAAGGGGGTGTTTAGGTGCTTTGATAACTTGGTGGCCCATGATTAAATGTTCAGCCTCTGAGACCCAAGAGCAAGACAAAAGCTATTGTTTAAAAGGAGAATAATTATCTGCAGTAGATAATATGACTTTGCTCCAAAATCCTAGCAGTTCTTTACAGATAGGGAACTTTCCAAAGACCCCGAGCAGTATCCTGACACTGACTCTTCAAGCACCACTGGATCTGCCAGATCCTGTTACCCAAGTGGCAGAATTGTTTGCAGAACAACCTGGGTCTGTTGTAAAGCCTTCTCTTATCTCAGCTCTACTCAAAATACAGTAACTTTAAGATTACTTGGTAAATAGGACAGGTAAATAGGTAAATAGGTCAGGTAAATAGGACACCCAAATGAAAAGCACGTGTCCACAATTCAAAGTCTCACCAGCTGTTGCAAATCTTTCTTTTTTTTTTCTTTTTTCCTTAAGGGAACGGTGCAGGCAACAATGAAGGTGAGCAGGAAGGCAGATAGTGAGGAGGAAGAAGCATTTTAGTTTTATTTCTATTTAATTGTTCACACTTCCCCCGGGACCCAGACTTGAATCCTGGGGTATGTGGCTTGCATCCTTCAGAGGCGATTGACTTAACCACTACCGCACCAGGGTGTGCAAATAAAGATTTTGTTTTGATTGTAGGAAGTGGTTGATCCATCAATTTATTTTTCCCCTTTGAAGGAATATCATGACATACCCTTGGAACTTCTAGAAATGTCATTGAGGTTTTCAAAAAACCTCTGAATTATTATTTGATTTATTTCCCACACACTGACATGTAAATGTTTACAAATAAGGCTAGGATAATTGTTCCTTCTCACTGACTAGACCTATTTGGCATAATATCTCAATATACTGTTCATATGTAATGTCTTGTGGAAGACAAAGGAATTGTTACCTGCATAGACTAAATTATGACATTATAGTTTGAAGATGTCAGATCAGTTTCAACTGTCACTCACTAGGTTTCCTAGGAAAGCAGAGACCTTTACATGCCTATGTGGGGAAACACCACCTTCTTCTGGTCAGCACAGAGGTAACAGAAATTAGCTTTTATTATTGAGATTATCGTTGCCCTATTGAGATACAGGAAGATAAGTTTGTACATAGGCTATAGAATTCATTTTTTGTGCTGGAATATGGTAAATGGAATGTGGCTCACATGAAATCTGAATTTACATTTTTTGAATTAGTAACAATTCACTTTTGCACACTTGGGTAAGTTAGATGTGCTTCAATTTGAACACTGGCTCCGAAGTTCTAGTGCAGGTGAGAGTGAGATCTTACAACTTAGCAGTTCAGTTTGACCACAAATGGAATTCCTACAGAAGTCAAAATACCAAAGTACTGATTTCAAGATGGTGAACCAGCAAGATCTTGAACTCACTTTCTCCCTGAAGACACAACAAACTGCATTCCTATAGGAATACTGGCTTTTGAAAAAGAATAGAGGATTGGAGAATCAGTATGTACACAAAAAAAAGTCATAGAAAATGTTAGAGATGGTAGGAAAAGTTAAAACACCATCTTGCCAGGAATATCACCCAGGTACTGCAACCCAAAATCAGGAAGGACACCAGTGGTACTGAACCACTTCCTGGGGGCTAACGGGTTCACTTCCACTTACTCCCACATTAATCACCCCAGTACCTGGGAACTGCACCAGAGGTTTGGGACTTGAATCCAAAAGTATGTGGCCTGTGTTCCTTTGGAGGTAATTGATCCAAACTCTATGCTACCAGGGCACTCCTGGAAAGAGAAGTTTAGGTCAATGATGAAGCAGAACAAAACCCAAGGAATAACCCAAGGAAGCAACTAAATTAAATAAAGCACCTGAAGAAAATTTCAAAGCAACTGGTTTAATGATACTCACTGAAAGTAGGAGAACAATATGTGAATAAGTAAGACTACAAAAAAGAAGTGGAAATATGAGAGAGTTACAAATAGAAATCATACAACAAAGGGAGTAATAGCGGGACTAAATACAATGGAGGAGCCCAGCAGTAGACTTGAAGAAGCATCAGACTGAATCGGTGAGCTATAGTTAGGCTAGTGGAAGACATCTAAACATAGCAAGAGAAAACAAAACAATGAAGAGAAATGAAAGTATTATGTAAGACTTGTGGTATAACATAAAGAGGAAAAACATTTCACATTATAGAAACTCCAGCAGAAGGAGAGAGAAAATGAGGAAGAAATCTTATTTAAAGAAGTAATAACTGAGTCTTTCCCTAACCTGAGGAAGAAAACAAACATCCATATTCATGAATCTCAAAGAGTTCCAAACCAAATAAATCACAAAAGACACAAAACAAGACACAGAGTAGCTAAAATAACAAATATTAAAGATGAAGACAGAAACATAAAAGCATATAGAGAAAAAGAAGTCACAGAAAAGTGAACCCTGCAGATTTCACAAGGGAAACTCACAGGCAAGAAAGAACTGACATGGAAAGTACTACCCTGCTATTTTATCACTTATAATTGAAGAAGAAATAAATAACTTTATAGACAGACAAAAGTTGAAGAAATTTATCACCACTAATGATGACTTGAAAAAAATACTAAAAGTAATTCTATAATATAAACAGAAACCCCATTAAGGAGCAATAAGACAACAAAAACATGAAATTTGGGGATAAGGAGGTAAAAATATGGACTGTTAGGGTAAGCTGGAGATTAACTTGCTTTTATTTTCAAATAGGATATTAGCATAGAAACTAGTAGGTAAATCCCTTGGTAATGTCATAATAAAAATCCATAGAAAAAAGAAGAAAATGAAAAGGGAATGCAAACATATCGTGGAGTGAAGCTGTTAAAGCTCAAGAAAAAAGAATAAATAAATAAGTCAAACAATAGAGTGAAAAACACCCAGAAAACAATAAACAAAATGTCAATAAATACAGCACAATAATTATCCTAATGTCAGTGATCTGAACTCACCAATCAAAAGTCAACAAGTAGCTAGGTGGGTTAAAAAGCAAAACCCAGTGTTCTGCTGCAGAGAGAAAACCCATATAAGCTACAAAGATAAACATAGAATTAATGTTAAACGTTAGAAGAAAAGCCTTCAATCAAATGGTAATCTGAAAAAGGCTGGGACAATCATACCTATATCAGAGAAAATAGATATGAAAGATTGAAAGAGACAGGGATGGGCACGAAGTAATAGCTAAAGGATCAACTCAGCAAGAAGACTTAAAACTTATTAATATAAAGGCACTGAATGATAAAGCATTAAAATACATTAAACAAGCATTTACAAAACTAAAGAGAGACAGTAACAATAGCAGAATAAGAAGGGACTTAAATATCTCACTTAAAATTATGGACATATTAAACAGGTAGAACGTTAACATGAAAAAAACAGACATAATTAGACAAGATGAATTTCATAGACATTTACAGAACATTCTTCTCGAGTGCACATGAAACATTTTCAAGAGTTCATATGTAGAGAAAATGTGACAACGAATTTATAAAAACTGAAATAACATATTTCCTCTGACCAGTGTTATAAACAATGAACCAACCAAAAAAAGAAGCTTGACAAATCCCAAATATGCGGCACTAAACAGCATGTTTATGAATGATTATTAGATAAATGAGAACATAGAAAAAGAAGGAAAAAATATTGAAAAATGAGACTGAAGACACAAGCTATCAAGACCTATGGGTCACAGCAAAAGTAGCACAAAGTGGAAAGTTTTAGCAATACAGGGTCACATCAAGACAAAAAAAAAATAAATAAAAAATAAGCATTCTAAAATTACACCTAAAGGAACTAGAAGAAAAATGAAACTAAAAGCCAGTAGAAGAAAGGAAATAATAAAAATTAGAGCAGAGATAAATATGAAAAGAGAATACATAAGATCAATGAAACAGACAATCATTTGAAACTGTAAAAACATTAATAAAATTTGGCTAAGATCACTAAAAACAAAAAGAGAAAACTGATAAATAGAATCTGAAATGAAAGAAGCTGCAGTAAATAGTTTAGTAATAGGAAGCACTCAAGACACTTTTATCAACATGTACATGGTAATAAATCTGATACTCTAGAAGAAATGGAGAAATTCTTAGAATCATTAAACCTTCCAACACTGATTTAGTAAGAAATAGGAAACATGAAAAGATCTATCATAAGAAAGAAAATTGAAATAGTAATTAAAAGTATATCAAAAAGCAAGAGTCCAGGACCAAATGATTGTACTAGTGAGTCTTACCAAACCTTCGAAGATTTAATATCTACTAATCTAAAAGTATTACAAAGAAATTAAAAACAGAAATACTTCCAAATACATTGTATGAGGCCAACATTACCCTGAAGTCAAAAGCAGACAAGGCTATCACATCCAAGTATGAAACTCACTGATCAGTATCTCTAATGAACATAGAGGCAAACATCTTCAACAAAATATTAGCAGATCACATTTAACTGTACATCAAAAGGATCATACAGCATGACCAAGTGGGAGTTACTCCAGGGGATGCAAGGATAGTTGAATATATATAAATCAGTCAATGTACAACACTGCATGAACAGGAAGAATAAAGAATACAAATCAAATCCACAGTGATATGTCACCACACACTTATAACAATGACTTACCAAAAAAAAAAAAAAGCTAGAAGCAGCAAGTGTTGGCAAGTTGTGGATAAAATGGAATCTTCCTACACTGTTGTTGGGGATGTGAATTGGTACAGCCATTTTTGAAAACATTATGAAGTTTCCTCAAAAAGTCAAAAATAGAAGAACCTTATGGTGCCACAATCCAACTTCTAGGTATCTATCTAAACAATATGAAAACACTAATTCAAAAAAATATATTCATCCCTATTATTACTATTATAGCACTATATACAAGAATTAAGAAATTGGAAACCACCTAAAGCCCATCTACAGATGATTAGATAAAGAAGATCTGATATGCATGAAAATGCTATATTACTTAGATCATCTATGTGTCTTGTCTAGGAAAAGTGTGTATAGTCAACTCTTCTGCCCATATTTGAGTGGGTTGTTTGCTTTATTATTGTCGATGTTTGTGAGCTCTTTATATATTTTGGAAATTACCGTCCTGGCTGATGTAGCCTGTGCAAATGTATTCTCCCTTTCAGTGGGTTGCATTTTTGCTTTATAGTGGTTTATATCACTGTGCAGAAGCATTTTAGTTTGATGTAATCCCATTGGCTTAGTTTTGCTTTAGTTTCCTTTGCTGTATCTGTTCCCCGAAGATGTCTTTGAAGCTGATGTCATGGGCATGTTTATTATGTTTCCCTCTGTATTTTATGTTTTGGATCTGATATCGTGGAGTTTCCTTATAAAATGAAACTATGGTTTGATAGAGAAATCCCGCTTCTATGTCCAAAAACATACAACAATAATAATCAGAATAAATATATGCAGCCCCTGTGCTGACAGCAGGGCAATTCACAATAACCAGGACATTTGAAACCACCTAAATGGCCATTAACAGGTGACTAAAGTGTTGTGGTATATGTATTCACTGGAATTCTATACAGTTATTAAAACAGATCAAAGTGTGCTTTTTACAACAACCTGGTTGGAAACAAGGGTGATTATGCTAAGTAAAACAAACCAGAAAGAAAAAGAAAAATGCCAGCTGAATTTTTTCATACGTAGAATATAAAGAAACAAAACAAGTGTACAGACAAAACACAACAGAATTCACAAGACACATGACTGTGGTTGCCCGAGGGGTGGGAGGGGAAGGAGGAGTAAGTATACTGCTGGTGATGGGCAATGGAACTCTGGTGATGGGTATGGTGTGATATGCAGACAGCTTGAAGGACAAATTCAATATCCTGAAAACTATGTAAACCAAAGAAATAGTAAAAGAATTTAAAAACACAGAAAAATAATGATCATTTAAGGAAAAAAGAGCCGGAGCCAGAACTTTGCAACAGCATGGATGGATAGACAGCAGATTATGCTGTATGTACTGAGTCAGATGAAGAAAGAGAAAAACTGGATAGTCTCATGCATATGTGGACAATAAAGGAACAAAGCAAATGAGCAGATGAAACAAAAGCTAATAATTGGTCTCTGACAACAGAACTGAGGCTACCAGAGGGGAAATTTGTGGGAGAGTAGGATAATGAGTAGGGGGTAGTGGAATGGACTGAGTAATAATAGAAATTTAATGATGGGTATGGAACTAATTATATGCATATATATTTGATGAAATTGAAACTGCACATTTATAACTTACATAGTGTTGCAAAACAATATTATTTCAATAAAAATATATTAAACAATCTTTCTACATGGGACCCTAAAAATAAAAGGGCTGCCTGTGGTGTCTGATGGAAAACTGGGAGACTTAGTTTATGATCATGCTACAAGATTTGGGGACTGAGGTCAGTATAAATCAGATTCACTTTCAGGGGTGCCCGAGCACACTGCACTTACTAGGGTGTAGCTATTACTGTTGTTTTTTTTTGTTGCTGTGATTGAATTTAAGGCAGAAGAGAGAACATCAGGTACGTAATGCATAAGTGTAAACCTTTAATTGGAAAAGAGAACTTGAGCTTCATCTGTAGAACATATTCCAAAGAAGGCAAAAGAAGCATGGGACTAATGTAATGATGAAGCAATAAAAGAGAATGGAAACATTAATTCCTTTTGTCAGATAATAGGGCTCAATCTGATGTTTGGCTGCAACCAATTAAGCAAATGAACCTTAGAGGCCAAGATCATTCATTCAAACTTTGATGCTCTTACCTTCATGTAGAGTGCAGGAACAGTGTCGTGGCCAGTTTGTAAATGATACCATTCACTGCAATTATAAGGAATAAGGGAAGGGTCAATATTTTTGTCCAAACTCTGTCTCGTATACATTTCCAATCTTACTTGTCCTCCTGGAGATGAGTCAATGAGGACATGGCCTGCCCTTGGTGCTCTTCTGAGAAAACCATGACTGAATGGTTTTGCTCTTTCTTTGGGCATCTAACAAAACCAGTCTGGCTGTCCTGGACAAGATCCAAAGGGAACCTCGTGTCAAGTGATTCAGAATGAAATAGTTCTCTCTACTTTGCCTTGTCATGGCCTTTGTCCAATCATAGTGCTCTGTGTGGTTGTAAGAAACCTCACCCAATCCCATCTCCTGGAATTTTTGGAGTGATACCGTTCCTCTTTATAGTGAGTATAGAGTCTCCCAGAAAGAGCAGATCAGGGTAGCTCAGATTCTGAGCCAAACAAAGATGAGCTGTGTTTTCTTTTAAACTTCACCTCTTATTTCTCCTTGTTTAAAAATATTCAGAATATTTTGATTTTATTGTTTCATGATACTATATGCTCTTTAAGATATTGAATTTCAGCTCAGTCTGTGCATTTCACACCACAGCTACCTGCAGAGTGCCTTTATCCTTTACCACCATCTTATTAACTCCTTTCTTTTCTTATTTCTTCCATTTACCTCCTGCGGTCAGTCTTGTAGCCTCTGAATTTTGTTGAGATTGGTCTGTTCATTTGTTTTGTTTTGTTTTATTTTTTATATTCAGACATGTGAGTGAAACCATCCTGTATATACCTTTTTCTTTATGGCTTATTTTCCACAGCATAATTACCTCCAGGTCCATCTAGCTTGTTGCAAAGGCACAATTTCATCTTTTTTAAATAGAGGCATAGAATTCCATTGAGTATGTATGTACCACAGCTTCTTTATCCAGTCCTCATTTGATGAGTATTTTAGGCTGTTTCCAAGTCTTGGCTATTGTGAATTGTGGTGCTATTAATGTAGGGGTGCATACATTGTTTTCTGATTAGTGTTTGTGTATTCTCTAGGCATGTGCCTAGAAGTGGAATTGGTGCATTGAATGGAATTTCCATACTGTTTTCCAAAGAGGTTGTATCCTCACCAACAGTGTAGGAGGGTTCCTCTTTCTCTAAACTGTCTCCAACACTTGTCGTTTCTAGTCTTTTTAATATAGGTTATTCATGTTGGTCTGAAGTGGTATCTCATTGCGTTATTTATTTGCCTTATTTGATTGTGAATGATGTAATGCATTTTATCATGTGGCCGTAGGTGATCTGTGTATCTTCTATAGAAAGGTGTCTATTCAGCTCATGAACTGTGTTTCATGTTCTCCATGATATCTCCTTAAGCCCTAAGCCCTAAAGTGTCTGCTGGGCTATTTGAATCAACTTTTAATGTCTTCTCTCTTCCCCGTTGAAACACTGAAACACCATCTCCTGAGTGCTACTGCTCCTTAATAACTTGATCAGGACCAACTAATTTCTTATTGATGGGGAGATTCCCAGCCACAAGACCTGGGGGCTCTTGAGCTGCTATCTTTGCTCGGGAAGCAGGTTGCAGTATCAGAGATCTCTATATCAACCCCCCTACAATAACTCTTAGCTTCCTTCAACTTTTGGTGGCATTTAGGTCAGTTCTGTCCTTCCTCAAAGATAGCTTATTAGTGTCCTATTATTTCTATAAAAACATCACAAACCTTGTGGTTTAAAACAAAGCATTTATTTTTATAGTTGTAGAGATAAAAAGTTCAACACCAATTTCATTGAACTGAAATCAAGATGTCAGCAGAACGCTTTCTTCTGGAGGTTTTAAGGGAAAATCCATTCTTTTGCCTTTTTTAGCTTCTAGAGGTCACCTGCATTTCCTGGCTCATGACCTCTGCCACACACCACTACAACCTCTTGTTTCTGTCCTCATATGTCCTAATTACTGTAATCTCCTGTCTTCCTTTACAAGGACCCTTATGATTATACTGGGTTTCCCTGAACAATCCAGGTTAATTACTCCATCTCAAAATCCTTATTATAATCATATTTTTAGTGCCCCTTTATCACATAACCATCATAGATTCTGAGTATTATGAATGGACATGATTATGGGGTCACTATTCAGTCTGGAGTAGATAGTGATCACCTACCTCTCTGTACATGGAATTCTCGAGATGGGGACAACAAACCATTTCTAACCCATAGATAGGTGTCACTCTCTGTGATCTTTTCTTCTTTTTAACTGATTTATACCTTGGTGTTGATTATTAAAAACCCAATGATGTGGAGGAAACAGAAAATATGATGAGGAATTATGTATCCCAAAGTATTACTCCAGTTCAGAGAATCTAACCCAGATCAGTTTTACCTCTTGTTTTTTCTCATGTCCTGTTTTGCCTGCTTTCTAATGACAATGGCAAGTAAGAACTCATATAGTTCCTTACTACAAATACATTGACTTAAAACTCAAGTGGACACTTACAATGTTAGTGAAATAATTGAATTTATCAAAAGTTGTAATAAAATGGATTAAATTTGAATACTTAAAATCATATTTGAATGGATATGCAATGAGCCTTGAATACCTTTTAATAATTGAGTACTTTATGACAAAGATGTATTGACATTATGAAGTGAGAAATGAATGAAACCCAAATGCTGTTTGTGTACATGGATAAATTTAGGTAAAGCTGAATGAGTGAATGCATTAATACATCTTAAATAAATGACTGTGTAAATCCCAATATGTTCATGATATTCCTTGGGCACTGAGAACTGATCAAATGGGAGTATAGACAAAGGGACAATTCAGGGCCCTCATCCTTATAGTGCTTCACTCCTGTGGCTGCTATGCTTTTCTTCAGGCCAGTGTTGCTTACCCACTACTCTTATATTTACTCAGGGGAGGTCATTCTCACCCTCTCTATCTAATGCTGCAAAAAGGGGAGAGCTGGGTCCTTAGATTTAGCAGGTTATACTATGAAGGTCCTGTTACCTCTGCACTTAGCTCCTCCTCATCCCCTCACTAATTGTACTTTGGCCATACTGTAACCCTATATATTTCTAACACATACTCTTCAAAGCATTTTTGTTTTTGTCTGTCTTTCTGGTGGCAACATCTCCACCCAGAAGTAAAAGTTCACTCATCTTTCTCAGGTCTTGACTTAGCTCTCTTTCAATGAAACCTTCTCTGGCCGCCCTTCCAAATATTGCAACTACCTAATTTTATTGTCTTCTGAGCACTTTGTACAGTTTCACATACTATATAGTTTACTAACTCATTTTGTGTCATCTTCGCTATATATGATTGTGTTTCAATCAATAATGTATCCCATTATGCTTTTATTTTTGAAGAGGCACTTTATCTTATTCAGTTGTTGATCACTGGTTGTTTCCCTGGCCTTGGGTCTTGAACCAGGGACCTTGGGATGTATGTGGACTGTGCCTGGCTTAACCCAGTAGGCCACCAGGGTGCACCCACATTGTGCATTTGAAATAAAACATGGCACACAATGAGCAATCAACTAGTTTGTGTTGAATAAATGGCAAACAAGTAAGCAAATGCTGTCTTCTTTCTTCTCCCATTCTCCACTTAAAGAAGCTAATCCTTCGGCTTTATTGAGTGTAGATGATCTCAGATACCCAGGATTTTTACATTCCTGCTGAGGACCGGTTGAGAAAAGACAAAGCATTCCCACTGTGTCCTTTCTATTTAGCCCTCCCCCAGTATGCCCTACTTCCTGGAAACAAACTGATGCATACCAAGAAATACAAGACAGCTGCTAGCTGCTGATAAGCATAGAAAGAGCTTCAGGGATTTCAATTTGCCTTTCAGTTCGCTGGCTTAAAATCCCCTGCAACCCTATATAATTGCTGCCTGACCAGTGATCTGGGCTGAGACTTTGGAGAGTACTCCACTGAGCCCACCGGAGTAATAAATTTGCTAAAGCTTCCGAAGAGTGCCGGCTTGGTTTGTCACAGGAGAGCTTTAACGCTTCCATTTCTGAACCATAGAAACCAAACTATTAAATGTTTATTTTGTTCTAAGTTTTAGGGTGATTTGTTAAGTAGTAAGAAATTAATAAATGAAAGTGAAACTATGGTTTCTGAGGACAAGTCATAGAAAGAACAACTTCCACCTGGGTTTCTCTGATGATTGAAGACTTGGCTGACAATTTGACTGCACCCTCATGAGACCCTGTATCAGGAAAATCCAGTTTGTTTGCTCCCACAGAAACTGTGAAATAAACCAATTCATTTTTTATACCTTTTATGTTTTGAGGTAATCTGTCATGTAGCAGTAGATAGCTCACATACCATTGTATCAAAAGTTGCAACCTCTAATTTTAGTTGTCCCTTAGCACCCATTACCATCTAACATGGTATATGTTTTGCTAATTCATTTGCTATCTTCTCCAGTAGAAGTTAACTTTAAAACAACAGTTTTAATGATACTCACTGAAATCAGGAAAACAGAGGAACAAAAAGAGAACTATAACAAAGGTAGAGAAAGCATGAGGCAGTACCAAACAGTATTCATGGAGCTAAAGAACACAATATTGAGCTAAAGAACACAAAAGAGGGGCTTAGTAGGAGGATGTAGGAAACTTCAGTTTGAAAAATGAAGTATATCAGAATTATGGGATAACATCAAGAAGAACTGTATTCTCATCATAGAAGAAGAAAAGAGAGAAAGGGGCAGAAATCATATTTGAAGAAATAATAGTTGAGAGTTTCTCTAACTTAAGGAGAGAAACAGACCTCCAGACCCAGGAAGCTCAGTTTCAAACAAAAGAAACTGGGACAGACCTAACAAAGACACATTGTCATTAAAATGACAAAAATACAAGAGAGAATCTTAAAAGCAGCTTGAGAAAAGTGATTACATACAAAGGAGCCTTCAAAAGACTATCAGCTGATTTCCCAACAAAAACTTTTCAGGTGAAAGGGAATGGCATTATATAATCAATGTGCTGAAAATAAAGAACTTGTAAACAAGGATATTTTACCCTGCTAGATTGTCACTTCGAATTGAAGAAATGATAAAACTTATACAGACAAACAAAAGAAGCCAGGCTTAAAAGGAATACTAAAGGAAGTACTATAGAAAATGAGAAGAAACCCGAATTAAAAGCAGCAAAACATCAAAAAGGTAAAATGTGGGGAGGAAGGTAAAAATGTGGACTGTTAAATGACAATCTAACTTTCTCAAGGCTAATTTTCAAGTTAAAATAGGTTATGAGCATAAAAATATTCCTGTAAACCCCAGAGCAACCTAAAACATAAACCCATAGAAAAATAAATAAATAAAATTAAAAGAGAAAGGAAACACAACATAAATGTTCTCAAAGCAACTAAGAAGATGAACCATCCTTGCATCCCTGGAATAAATCCTGCTTTATGATGGTGTGGGATTCATTTAATATGTTGTTGGATTTAGTTTGCTAGTATTTTGTTGAGAATTTTTGCATGAATATTCATCAAAAATTTCGGTCTTAACATTTTCTTTTTTGGTACTATATCTGGTTTTTGAATCAGTATAATATTGGCATCATAGAAAGTGTTTGGAAGTTTGCCATCTTTGATTTTTTTGAACAGTTTAAAAAGGATTGGTATTAATTTTTCTTTGAATATTTTGTAGAATTCACTGGTGAAACCATCTGGTTCAGGGTTTTTGTTTTTGTGGAGATTTTTAATAATTGTTTCATTTCCTTTCTTGTGATTGATGTGTTCATGGTTGCTAGTTCTTGGTTTAATCTAGGAATGTTGTATATATGTTTCTAGGAATGTCTTCATTTCTTCGAGGTTATCCAATTTGTTGCTATATAGTTGTATATAATATTCTCTTTTAATCCTCTGTATTTCAACTGTATCTGTTGTGATTATTTCTCTTCCATTTTCAAGCTTTTATTTGTGTTTTCTCTCTCCTCTTTTTTGTGAGTCTGGCTAGTGGCTTATTTCGTTATTCTTTCAAAAACCAACTTTTCATTTTGCTCGTATTTGGGGGATAGGCTTTTTGATGTCTATTTCATTGATTTTTGTCCTAAGTATTATTATTTCTTTCCTTCTATGTGATTTAGTTTCCTTTTTTTTCTTCTACTTCTAGTTCCTCTAGGTGAAAGTCTAGGTTTTTTATTTGTGATTCTTGTTTTCTGAGGCAGGATTGTTAACACTATAAGTTTCCCTCTTATTACTGCTTTTGCTGCATCCTATAGATTCTGATACATTGTGTCTTCATTTTCATTTTCCTCCAAATACTTTTTAATTTCATCCTTCACTTCTCCTCTATCCAATGATTGTTCAGTAACATGTTTACTCTCCACTCTTTTGGAGTTTTCCTCTCCTTCTTCTTTTGGTTGATGTCAAGTTTGATGCTGTTGTGATCTAAAAAGATGTTAGATGATTTCAAACTTTGAAAATTTATTGAGACTTTTGTGTCCCAACATATATATGGTCTATCCTTGAGAATGTTCCAGGAGCACTTGAAAAGTGTGTAGTTCATTGTTTAGGGTGAAATAATCTCTCTGTATATATCTATTAAGTCTATTTTTTCTATTTTGTGATTTAAAGATCTTGTTTCTTTATTGATTCTTTGTCTGGATGATCTGACTTTTACTGAAAGAGGAGTATTAAAGTCCTCAACTATTATTGTGCTGTCGATATCTCTATTTAGATCTGTTCATCTTTGCTTGATACATTTAGGTGCATATATATTCATAAGTGTTATGTCTTTCTATTGTACCCATTCCTTTATCATTATATAATGACCATCTGGTTGAAAGCCTACTTTATCTGAGATGAGTATAACAGATCCTCCTTTTTTTAGATTCACCGTTGACTTGGTGAGTACTATTGGAGTACTATTCTCCATACATGCACTAAATTTATTCACTCCATACATTCATTAAATCTGTGCTTGTCTCTTGATCTTAGCTGAGTTTCTTGCAAATAGTATATAAATTTTTTACTTCATTTAGTCACTCTGTGCCTTTTAATTGGTGAGTTCAATCTATTTACAGTTAGAGTGATTATTGATATTTGAAAACTTGATACTGCCTTTTGAGTTTTGTTTTCTGGTTATGTTTATTCAATAGCTTGTTTAGATTTTTGTAAACTTTCTTTTCTTTGGTTTATATAGGAAAGCCTCTTAACATTTCTTGTAGAGGAGGTCTTGTGGCAGCAAAATCTTTCAGCTTTCGTTTGTTGGGAATATTGTTATTTCTCCCCCAAATTTCAGAGAGAGAGTTTTGCAGGATATAGTACTCTTGATTGGCACTTTTTGTCTTGCAGTGTTTTGAAGACATCATTCTATTCTCTTCTAGTCTGGAGAGTTTCTGAGGTTAGTCTGATGAGAGAATCTTTACATGTTACCTTCTTTTTTCCCCTAGAATTCTTTCTTTGTCTTGGATTTTTATGCTTTCACAATTATATGTCTTGGTATAGGGTTCTTATTTACACAACTGGGTGTTCTTTTGTCTTCATTGTTTTTTCATTTCTTTCTCTAGGTTTGGGAAGTTTTCAGTGATTTTATATATATATATATATGTATATACATTTTTATATATATTATATATATAATATATGTATATATATATTGTCTTCTTTTTCTCTCACCTTCTGGGATATCCAGTAATCTTATGTTGCCTCTCCTAATGGTCAAGACAGGTTTTTTTTGGCATTTAATTTCTCTTTCTTCTCCCACCTGGTTCTTTTCTGCATTACTATGCTCTAGATCACTAACCCTTTCCTCCATTTGGTTTATTCTGTTTTTATAGTTTTCTGTATTATTCTTAATTTCATTAATTATTTGCTTTGCATTCTGTATTTCTTTTACTTTTTTTCTGTAAAACTTCAATTTCTGCCTTCTTATCCTTGACTATATTTTTGAGGCTTGTTTTTCTGAAGTTTCTTTTAGCTCTCTTAATTTCTTTATGATTGCAGCTTTTAATTCTTTATCTGTCAAAAAGAACTAATCTTTCATGTCTTTGAAATTTACTCCTGGTGAGCTGTCATCTTGTTGTTTCCATATCTTGAGGTTTTGAAGTGTACTGTGGTCCCCCCATTCCCCCCGTATGGCTTTTTGTTGATCATCTGCTAGTATTTTGTCTTTCCGCTAAGACGTGCTCATTTAAAAAAATATTTTTAACCTTTACAGGCTTCCATAGTATGTTTTCTTGCTGTGTCAGGGAGTCAAGATGGCTGCTGGGTTGGGGAGGAGACTACGGGTTCAGGTGCAGGGTAACTCTTGCAGCCTGCTTTGGGTTGGGGGGCTTGTTTCTGCTGATAGCACTCAACTGGCTGGAGCTGGAAGACCCATCTCTGCTGGCTACACTTGGGTTTGCAGTCCTCATCAAACCACAGAACCAACTCCTGCCATTCACAGACTGCCCCACCAGAGTGCTCTGCGATTAGAGCTTGAGTCCCAAGGTGTGGGGTGGAAGGAGTGCTCCTGATTTTGCTTCCCCACAAACCTCTCCTTTTGGGCTTTATTCAAGCCAAGAATACGTGCAGACAGCAATCCTTATTCCTTCCTCCCTCTCTCAGCTCCACCTAGGCTTGCCATTCCCGGTTCTTTCTGTGTCCACGCTGGAAACTAAGTGGTTGCAGCTGCAGTTTCTGTACATGCCTTTGACTGAAAACAAAGGAGGCTGTAGCTGCTGTTGTAGCCTCCATGAAACATACCCATGCTTCTCTTACCCACCTTCAAAGCTCCACTTCAAGCTCTTTTGATGCCTTGAGTGCCCCTGGCAACCCACCAAAGTTTCAGAAACTCCTCCATTTTTGCCAACTCTAGAAAACTCCTAAGCTTTCCCTAGAGTGTCTCAGGGACCAACTTTAGCCTATGTCATCTGGAGGTGTCCCAGTATGGGGCTACTTTGTCTCAGCATCACTTCATAATAATGTGGTGATTGACGTTTCTCAGGCCCATTTCTGTCATCATCAACTGAGACACACACTACCTCATTACACTCTTTTCTTCTTGGACCTGTATTTGTGCAGGAAAATTATTCAGTGGTTTAATCACAGAATATATATTGATGTGTGGGAGACATTGTTGTGTCTTTCAGTACTTCTGTCATTATTAAGATTATTTTTGTCCTATCAAGTCTTTAAGTAATTCATTTCTTTAAAAAGTACAGTAAAAAGAGAGAGAAAAAAAATCTGGCAAAACATTTTGAGAGCCTAATCTTAGTTTTGGCAAGCTTTAGTCTTTTTATACAGAAAATTAGCATTTATTCAAGTTCTGGACTTTAGGATTGGATGTCTATGCTGTGTACACCTAGATTGTGTTAAATTCTTGGTGACTTTACTCTTTTTCCCACAATGTTAATAGGATCTAAATTTAAAATAGTTATAATTTTCATAAGAAATTATTGTCGTGATCAGTGGCGAATGGTCAATAATTCCAAGTTATGTTGTCTTTCAAAAGCTCGGTTTATTTACTCATCAAACATTCACACATCACATGACATACATAGACACAAATAAAACTTGTGGCTATGAGAATCAGCAGTGCTAAGACATGCTTCTTAATGTACTAAAACCAGAACTATACAAGGTCACTCAGAAGTCCAGGGTATAATCTCAGAGAGGCAAGGTAGCTGGCTTGGAGAGCACAGTTTCTGATGGGAAGTCTCTAGCACTGAGTCTCAGCAGAATGTCCCAAAGATGCTAGTGTAAGTGGCTCATGTGCATAGCCTCGTTGGAGTCTGTGTGACTAAACGCAAGCTTTTTAGCTCCATTTTTTATAGTCTTTTTCAGTTAGCTTTAGCTAGTCTATTGGTGGCGGATGCGTGGTTATCAGTGGCTAGAAGCTGTGGTGTAATGGTCGTGGCTGGTGTGGGGAGTCTAATAAGCTGGTACAGAGGTGACTCAGCAATAAATCTTACTCCTCATTTCACTAACCAGGCTTTTGTTAGTCTAAGTAATTTCATTTTGCTTTTTAAATGTAGTATAGTCCCCACATTTCACTTTGCGGTTCTGACACACTACAATAATCGATGCTATGAGAAATAATTTTTTCAACAGCACACATGTACATATAATTTATTAGAAACTTCCTATAACATTATGGCCACATTCATAATTTCATAATAAGAAGATTCTTCCAAAAAAGATACATTTCTGATATATAAACAAATTGTATGATAACCATTTTTTGAGATATATATTTTTGTGTATTATATAATTTTGAAAAAATTATTTTCATGAAGTTAGACTTGCTTAAGATATAGCTAAATTAAGTGGAGAAAAAAGATTTTACTTTGTAACATGCTATTACAATAAAAAGAATTCAGTGTGAACTGACCTCAACTTTGATTTGTACAGAGATATGTGGCTGTTTTAAAGAAAGAATGAAAGATTAGGGAGGAGTCTGAACACACCTCAGTAGAATTAGACAAATGGAAAATTATGAAAAGTGTAAAGGAGGAATTGATCCATTTGAAATCCATTTGGATTTGATAACCGGTACTTATTGAAGTTAGGCTCCTACTCTCTCATAGAAACGAGATAGGGTCTCTAGAGCTAGTCCCCAAAGGTTGGCTAGACAAATTCTTTTGGTAGCCTTGACTTGTCTGAGGCAGGCACTGGACATGGGAGTTAGTGACATCCTAGGGATGCTGGCTTCAGATGTTAGAAACAATGTTAGTATTTTATTTTAAGTTTTTATAGCCCAAAGTTATGAGTCTACTTGAGAAGCAGGATATGAGGAAGCTAGGTAGAGTTTGGTAGAGAAAATATTTCTTGTTAATTACTGCTGTTAAATTTAAAATTATTATTTCACCATTTCACAGTCTTATTTGTAAACAATATCTCTGTACATCTTAAATATTCTTGGTATTTTTTTAATTTAAAAGACACACTGAGGTTCTACACATACCACTCCCCACCTTCCATTTTTTTGCTTTGTATTGGAAAATTTCATGCTCTTAGAATAAGATAGACATTTATTTACAACTACTTCTTCAATGCAAATAACTGAGCATTTTGCCACATTTGCTCTGTGTCAGTCTTTTCTGAAAACTTGTTAAATGAATTGACAAATACATAATCTCAATCCTCGATACTTTGCTATGCAGGTCATTTTAAAACCAGTACATTTTCCTTTGCGATTCCAAAATAATTTTCACACTTAAGAGTAATGCAGTCATATTCAAGTTTTGCCAATTGCCTCCAAAGCTGATGGTAGCAGGTGTTTATTAAATATAGATTTGATAGCGGAGCATGTACTGCTTGGCGGTAAACCTTAAGTTTAACCTCTAACCCCTGGGAGTCTGAGACTTCCTGGGCTGGGGAGTCAGGAACATCTTCAACCTCTAGAAAAGCTCAAAGGCGGTACGTCAAATGAGACGGGGATGCGGGGTTCCCTGGGAAATGTAGTCTCGGTGGACGAGTCGCGTAGCATCCTACGAATGGGTCTTCCGTCTCCATCTGAGCATGTGCAGTCTTAGTTTCGCCTCTGTGCCTCTGTTTTCTGTGCGGTCGGTAGCGAGTGTCTCTGAGATCCAGTTCCTGTGGTGGGTGGACCCCGTCCGGTGAGAGCATCCTGGGTTGGGGACGGTGTGGGGCGTGGGCTGGGCGTTGGGGCGGGAACAGGAGTTGGCAGCATCTGAACCTGCTCGGATCCGCGTGGGGACCCCGCCCTCCGGCTCCGGGGCGCGGGCGCGACTGAGCCCGTTGGGTGCAGGTGCTCGGCGCGGTCCGGCTGTGCGGGGACCGTGTGCCTGGCCCGGTGGGTCAGCGCGTTGATAACGGGGACGGTGAGCGCGCAGAGAGCGGGGCTGGGGTCGGCGGTGAGCGCCGAGCTCGGGGCCACAAAATCCCGGGTCAGTTCCAGCTCCGCCACCTTTAATCCGCGAGGAGAAAGCGACCAGAGTGGTATCTCAGGTTAAACAAACAAACAAACAAACAAATTCTAGAATGAAACGAGAATATTTGAGTTTATGAAATGATTCATGTATGCACAGCATCTTACCTAGCATGTATAAGGTCCCTCAGCGTACTTTCACAAAACGGAGGGGTTTTCTGGGGTGAGAATGGGTGGGGGGATTTGGGGGCGAGAGGTGGTTGGAACTAAAAAGTTCTTAGCAAAAGAAAACAGGGCGGGGGTGGGGGCTTCTCGAGACAGATAACCTCCATAGTGCTTTACAGGAGATCCTTGACTGGTATAAAATTCCAGTCCTGGGAGGGGTTGAAGCTGCAGTTTAAAGCTAGGTCTGAAGTCGTGGTTTGTCGATGGGTCCTAGCAGAAGTGAATCAATTTTCGATGTGCTGTATTCTTATTAACAGTGATTTGTAAGAAAGAGAGTTGTTCTGAGAGATGAGTTACCACCTGTAATTCTGAAAGCCAACTGACAACTGCTATTAGATTTGGAGGGCATTTTGTTCTATTCACTGGGTGGCTTCTGTAAGTCTCACATAAACCTTTATAAGGAATATTTCACACTAAACAAGAACAACAATAACAAAATAAAGCAATGGATGCTCTGATTGGTGGAGCAATGTGCCCAGGTCAAAGGTAGCGGTGAGGAGGCTCTGATTCAAGTTGTGCTTTTAGTCTCAGGTTTTGTCTATTACAGGAAGCCAGCATTACAGCCTTCACAGTGACCTTTCCCTGAATACCCAGGGATAAAATTGGAAAGGATTATGAACAAATCTCACCACTATCAAATGTATGATGAATTTTAGACTCCTTGGGATGGAGACTCCTAGCTCTTCCTGCACTGGTAGGTTATCTGACTTAAGTCTGAACTTACAATGAATCCAATAGAGCCAGGTTGGTGAATAACATGAATTTGTTTCCCAGACCCTGGTTCCAGGTCTTTGGAAACAAATTTATTTTAGGCAAAGCAGCTCTTAATGATTTAGGAATCAGGAGGTCTTTCTAATAGGGATTTTATCTGGAAAAGACTGCCCCTGTTCTTAATCTTACAACAGTTTTAAGGAAAGGCAAAAGAGAATGGAGAAGATTCAGTTTGTAAGGTCATGAGCAGTTATTTACCCCACCCTGCCCAGATTTCCACATGTTGCCACATCCAGAAGCCACCACACTGTGAAAGTGTGCACTTGGGTTAGCTTTGAGAAGAGGGAAGTGGCCCTGGGAGTGTTGCTGGGAAAAGTTTACTTTGAGAAGCCCTTGTGAAGATGAGGTCTAGGGTAGGGAGTAACCACTCAGAAAATAGACTTTCTATCTCCAGTATTGCTACCTGGCCCCATTACCTTCAT